>JANZXR010000006.1:4661124-4672466 GCA_027575705.1 Erythroxylum echinodendron | reverse complement strand
GAGAAGAGATGGAGGTCACGAAATAAGAAGAAGAGAGAGCCAAGATGCAACAATAAAATGATCTTTCAAATAAAAGAGTGGAGTGTCGTGAGTGGGGAGGGAGTGGCTAGTGGTGGTGCCACTTGTCACTATCCTATGGTCCCTTTTTAATAACTAATCTATTTGACTTCAATTTCTAGTCCAATTTTTTTTGCAAATTTCAATGACATAGGTGATTAAATCCCAAAATCATAAATAAAAATTTTCATTGCCATTCGACTCTTCATTCTACTGCTATTTGTCAATTGTCTTGCCACTTGACATTTTTTTCTAATCCAAAATTTTTGGAAAAATGTCCCCGAAATTTTCAGAAAAATTTCTAAAATTCACTAAAAATTCTCAAACCTCAATAACTCTCTCCAACTAAATTGTCAAGCATTCAAGTCACATTTTTCTTAACAATCACCTTTATTAAAAAAATATCGGGAAATGTCATAAATGCACGTACAGTCATTTTTATGTGCAAAATATACTATTGACATATATGCGGATGCTAGATTATGCATGAACATGTAAAGGCATTTCTAAACGCCCATGGACCACTCAAAATTACTATTCTACCCTTCCCATCGGTGATGGGATGTTACAACGTGAATTATGGGTTGCTCTGTAAATGAAATTGGCTGTGAATTAAGGATATAATGAAGGTAAGATTTATGTTTAAGAAAGGTGTTAAGAAATGAGAAGGACTATGATGATAGTGAGTGATAGAAATCATGTTCTATTTTTGTATGATGAGATTGAAAGATTGATAATGAATCAATTGAGTAGAGTTTTGTGAAAATTAATGAATCAATATGGTAGCTAGATTAGTATGAAATGAAGTTGCATAAATGGACATGAATTCTGGAAAAATTGGAGTGTTAATGATGTTGTTTATATTAAGAAATTTGGAGAAATGAAGGAAGAAAAGCAGGGCAAGATCGTGGCCTTCAGTACATGATCATGGCCTGATTAAATAAGTTCTGTCATGATCGTAGCACCCATCCTATGACCGTGGCTAGTTACAATGGCTTCTGTCACGATCGTGCGATTATGGGCAAATGTAAATAGTAAAATGTTGTCTTTTATGTGATGTTTAAATCAACTAATGATAAGATACTTTCCTATGGTGCATTTAGGCTTGAATGAGGCTTGAAATGAACCTAGTTTAAGTGATTAAATGTTGATATGTTTAGGGTGATAATTGAGGTTATAACTAAGGAATAGATCAATGATATAAATGTATCAAAAATCTAGAAAATTTAGAGATGTTATATGAATGAAGTGTTCCTATGATTGCTAATGTGATTCAAAGGAGATGAATGATGTGTATTAAGTATGAATGAATGAGAATTTAGATATTATGTGATCTTGTAATGTTAGAATAACATTGGTGAATGATTGATTGATGAACTTAAAATAATCATGTATAATTGAGGTATAAACCTAAGTGCAAATTAGATATATAAAAGTGATAAAGGTTGAATGATTAAGATTCATAATTGAGGTTACATACCCAGAACAGTCAAATTGAGCATGCATTATACATAACACATATACATATATATAAGATTGAATACTTAATTTGATGGAGCAAATTGAGTAATGTGTAAATATATGTGTTGCATGATATAGAAGAGCAAATAGTACGACAGCATCCAGACATTGCCAGGACCTCAAGGTAATAGATAACTGGAGCGTACTGTGAGTAACTTAGATGTTCTCACTAAGATCGTTTATATTTGCTTAAATTTCAATTATTGAACTATTATTAATGTGAATGTGTTAATTCTGGACATTGATAATCTGTGGCATTTGATGAATGGGATTTGCATTGTAAGTGCTCATTAAATGTGAATTTGAGTTTACTCAACCAAGTTGTTGAATGTCAGACTTATGTCTAATGAAAAGTGAAAAGTGAATGTATTTATTGAATGAATGTGATTGATTGAATATATGTGATTTGATGCATTTCACTACATGATATGATAAAGGAAGTTGTGACTGAAGTATCCAGTGAAAAAAGAGCCTAAAACTCATAAGAGTCACAGGATCACTAATAAAATGAGCCCGGTATCCAGAATAAATACAAGACAGTTATCAATAAATCTGGTATCCACAACGGATACGAGACAGTTAAAAGGGCACTTAGTCATAATAATTAACAATGAGAGTGAAGTCTTATGAGCAATTTCATATATAATTGAATATGTGTATTATATGATTGATTGAAGTTAATTGTTTGAATTGTTCTGAAACTGAAATGTGAAATGGTATGTAATATTTGAATATATGAACTGTCTGTGAATTAAAATGTGAACTGTCATATGATTGGTATAAGTGAGCACATCGATGATGGCTTGCTCACTGAGTCTACAAAAATCATCAATATTGCAGCGTTGACTTTCATATACGAGAAAGGACACCTAGCTATTAAGACAAATTAGAAGAAACCTAAACTTCATTTGGACTCAAGAAATGGCTCAATGGTCGGTCATCTAGTACAGAGAAGATATATAGAGTGTTTAGTTTAGTTTGCATTTCATTTAAAACGTTGTAAAAGAGAAATAGACTCTTATAAGCTTTTTTCATTGTATAATTATGGATTATATATGAAAGGCTACAATGTCTTATATTTTACAAATGAAATGGTAACGTTTTGATATTTTGGGTAATTATGTTTTAATATATGATGCCATATAAATGAATGTGACTGCTTTAATGTGCCTCTTCTTAAGGCACGTAAAAACTTGAATGTTAAATGGAGGTTCGGGTAGTGTGCCTTATGGAGCAAGGTGTTACAGGTTTTAGTATCAAAGCATGGTTTGGCATCCATAGGGATAAATGTAAGCATATAGACATAATATATCGTCAAGAAACTCATGAAGTAATCAAGGTTATTGTTTCTTATAAGTCATTTGCCATAGGTGATCAAGTTGGAGAATCAACTAACCTAAAGTCTGTAGGAGCCAGTAGAGAGTCTTCTGCACCCTGACCTGATCAAATACCTCCGAGAATTCCTGAGAGAAAGGAAAGGAGGTATGATAAACTATGAAAGCAAGGGGTTGTGGAATTCTACAGAAGTACAGACCCTGCTAAGGTTGAAGTATGGTTAGAGAGGACTGAAAGGAACTTTAATCAGATAGAATGCAAGTTTGATGAGAAGTTCGACTACGTAGTCTCACTACTGCAAGGTTCTGCATATTAGTAGTGGATGACTGTTCCAGGCAGTACCACTCGACCTTGTAGCTTAAAGTGGGAAGACTTTCTGAAAGTCTTCAAGGAAAATTATATGTTGAAGATTTATCTGGATGAAAAGATGAAAGAGTTCCTAAATCTGAAGCAAAGCAGTCTCATAGTGGCTGAGTATGAGATAAGATTCAATGAATTGATGAGGTATGCTACTGCCTTGATACCGATAGAAGAGGATAAGTGTAGATGGTTTGAAGATGGGCTAAACATAAAGATAAGGACGAGGTTAGCCATCACTAATATGAGTAGTTTTACAGATCTACAAGCTAGGTCTATTCGAATATAATAGTTGTTAAAAAATAGACAAGGGGAATATAGATAAGAATCGAGAATGAAGAGACCTGGTAAGTCTCAGATTGATTTTTACAGAAGGTTCAGTAAGTGCCAAAATAAATCTTTTCAACCACTGACTAGATCAAGACAGTCGAGATTCAGATAAAGAGGCAGTTTTGTATATATTGGCAATGGAAGAGATATAGTATCTGGACAGATGCCTAACTGTGAGCATTGTGGTAAGAAGCATGGTGAGGAACGCTAGAAGTTATCGAAAGCTTACTGCATTAGTATTTTCTTTGAAGATATGGAGACATTATCTGTATAGAGAAACATTTTATATATTCACTGATTATAAGAGCTTGAGGTATCTATTGAGTCAAAAAGAGTTGAATATGATTATGACTGTACAATTGAGTATCATCCGGATAAAGCTAATATGGTAGTTGATGCATTAAGCAGAAAGTCAGATAGTAGTGTAGCACAAGTTTAGAAATCGAGGTTACCGAACTTAGTCCAATTGAGAGAATTGAATGTTAAGTTAAATCTAGAGTAGAATGAGGTATTGATGGCTAAATTGAAGCTTAGACCGATGTTGCATGACAGAATTAGAAAAGCTCAATGCAAGGATTCGTAGATTGTAAAGCTTATTGAGAATTTAAAAGTGAACCCAAAATCTGATTTTGAATTGAGAAATGAGACAATGTGGTTGAGGCAGAGACTATGTGTACCCGATGTGGATAATTTGAGAAAAAAGATTATGGAGAAAGCACATATAGCAGCCTATACTATGCATCCTGGTACTACCAAGATGCATAACACGCTGAAACAACATTTCTGGCAGCCAAGGATGAAAAGGCAAATGGCTGACTATTTCACTATGTGTTTAACTTGCCAATAAATTAAAGATGAGGATTAGGCTCCGGTTGGCAAGTTACAGTCATTGCCTATTCTGGAGAGGAAATGAGAGAGGATCACTATGGATTTTACTATGGGTTTTTTGAAGACTCCAAGGCAACATAATGCCATATGGGTTATTATTGAAAAATTGACAAAATCAGCTCATTTCTTACCTGTGAGGGAGAATATGAAATTGAATCAGTTAGCCCGAAAGTATGTAAATGAAGTAGTAAGATTACATGGAGTCTTAGAGTCTATTGTATCGGATAGGGATCCTAGATTTATCTCGAGATTTTGAAGAAGCTTACAGACAGCTATGGGCATGAAGTTGAACTTCAGTACTGCATTTTATCCTCAGATAGACGGACAGAGTGAGAGAATGATTAAAACTGTTAAGGACATGCTAAGAGCTTATGTATTGGAGTTCCAAGGAGCATGTGATTAGTATGTAGCTCTGATTGAATTTGCTTATAACAATCATTATCAAAGTAGTATTGGTATGACATCATATAAGGCATTGTACGGCAGAAAGTGTCATTCACCTTTATACTAGGATGAAGAGGGCTAAGGATTGTTGAGGGCCCATAATTGATCCAAGATACTGTTGATAAGATTAAACTGATCTGAAGTAGAATTAAAGTAGCAAAAGACCATCAAAAGAGCTATGTGAACCAGCACCGGAGGGATATGGAGTACCGAGTGGGAGATAAAGTATTTCTAAGAGTATCGCCTTGGCGAGGAGTGCTAAGGTTCGGTAAAAAATGTAAACTAAGCCCTAGATATATTAGTTCATATGAGATTATTGAGAGAGTTAGACCATTGGCTTACCTACCTTCTGAGATGTCTCAGATACACAATGTGTTTCATATAAGTATGCTTAGGAGTTATCAGTCTGATCCGACTCATATGTTACCCGCTTAGGAGGTTGAAATTGCGAGTAATCTAAGTTATATTATGGAACTGGTAAAGATAGTGGGATATCAAACGAAGCAATTGAGAAAATGAATAATTCCAATGGTGAAAGTCCAATGGAAGAATCACTCGAGTGAGGAAGCTACATAGGAAACGGAGGAGCACATGAGAAATCAATACTCCCACCTATTTGATCAATCAGGTAAGAATTCGAGGAGGAAATTTCTTAAGGATGGGAGAATTGTAATATCTTGTTTTCCCATACTAAGGGTTATAGATTTCTCTATATAAAAAAATAAGAAATGCATTGCATTTACATGCATATCATTAATATATGCATACACACGTGATTATCGATTTTCTGTACACATTACAAATATTATATATACACTCATTTGACATTTTTCGGGGCATGAATGATTTTTAAAATGATTTTGAATGCGAATTGTGAATTGTGAATTATTGTGTTATGAATTTCTGATTTAGTGAATTATATTTATTAATTTAGAATCTTTGGTGAAAATTAGGAGATTTCTGAAATTTTGAGTATTTTTGGACTAGGGAGAAATGCCAAGTGGCAAGATAAATTTATTCATGGTAGTAGAAATAAGTGACAAATGATGGTGGAAATCATTGACAAGTGGCATTAGGATTTATTGACGAGTGTAATAGAAACTTAGGTGTCAAATAGACCGGAAATTGAGTGAAAATGGACTAGTTATTAAAAGAGCCAAGCGGAGACCACAAAGAGGTAACATGTGGCAAGTGACAAGTGTCACCACACTTGCCACTCACCATAATCACCATCTCATGATATTTTTCCCAAATGAAAGACCATCTTTTGATGATCTGTCACCTATGCTACATGCTTTCTTGTTTTTCTCTTCTTCATTTTCTTCACACTCACGACATCTCACCTCACCTTCACAAAGTTGAAATTTGCTATCATCCTTTACTTTGTTTCTTCAAGACCATGTATCTTCTTCATCTTCTTACTAGAAAGCCTAATCTCTCCTTCTTGAAAATTTAATGATTGTGTAAGAGCAGAAAGCTAGGTTACATGATTGTTGGAGAAGCTTGGAGTTAAAACAAGTAAGTTATACATCAAACTTCATGGGTCGTTGTAAATGAAACATATATGATGATTGTTTTGAGATTGAATGATCATGATAATGGAGTTAAATTTATGCTGTAATGTGGATGAGGAAATAAGTAGGTTTATGTCATATTTTTGTGTATATGATGACTAATAAATTATGAAATGTTATATGGATGTTTTTGAGATGGATAAATATTGTAAATGGTGTATGAAAGTGTGCAAAAATATTGATAAATGAATGGGTATGAATATGTTTTGTTTTTGAGGGTATGAAAAACGTGGATTATAGGTTGCTATGTAAATGAAATTGGCTGTGAATTAAGGATATAATGAAGGTGAGATTTATGTTTAAGAAAGATGTTAAGAAATGTTCTTGAAATTAGAGGAACTATAATGATGGTGAATGATAGAAATCATGTTCTGTTTTTGTATGATGAGATTAAAAGATTGATAATGAATCAATTGAGTAGAGTTTTGTGACAATTAATGAATCAATATGGTAGCTAGATTAGCATGAAATGAAGTTTCATAAATGGACATGAATTTTGCAAAAATTGGAGTGTTAATGAAGTTATTTATGTTGAGAAATTCATGGAGAAATGAAGGAAGAAAAGCAGGGCACGATCATGGCCCGATTAAATGTGTTTTGTCACTATCATGGCCCCCATCCCACTACCCTGACCAATTGCAATGGATTCTGTCATAATCATAGGAAGGTCCACTATGATCGTGGGCAGACATAAAGAGTGAAATGTTTTCATTTATGTGATGTTTAAATCAACTAATGCTAAGGTACTTTCTTGTGGTACATTTAGGCTTGAATGAGGCTTGAAATGAACCTAGTTTGATGATGGATTAAGTGATTAAATCTTGATATGTTTAGGGTGATAATTGAAGTTATAACTAAGGAATAGATTAATTATATAAATGTATCAAAAATCTAGAAAATTTAGAGATGTTATATGAATAAAGTGTTTTTATGAATGCTAATGTGATTATATAAATGTATTAAGTATGAATGAATGATAATTTAGATATTATGTGATCTTGTGATGTTAGAATAACATTGGTGAATGATTGATTGATGAACTTAGAATAATTATGTATAATTGAGGTGTAAACTTAAGTGTAAATTAGACGTATACAAGTGATAAAGGTTGAATGATTAAGATTTGTAATTGAGGATACACACCCGAAATAGTCAAATTGAGCATGCATTGTATATAACACATATACATATGTGTATGATTGAATACTTAATGTGATTAAGAAAATTAAGCAATGTGTAAATGTGTGTGTTGCATGATATAGAAGAGTAAATAGTATAACAACATCCAGACATTGCCAGGATGTCAAGACAATAGTTAACTGGAGCGTACTGTGGGTAACCTAGATGTTCTCACTAAGATCATTTATATTTGCTTAAATTTCAATTATTGAACTGTTATTAATGTGAATGTGTTAATTCCGAACATTGATAGCCTGAGGTATTTAATGAATGAGATTTGCATTGGAAGTGCTCATTGAATGTGAATTTGAAAGAAATAACTATACTCAACCAAGTTGTTGAATGTCATACTTATGTCTGATGAAAAAGTGAAAAGTGAATTTGTTTACTAAATGAATGTGATTGATTGAATATATTTGATTTGATGCATTGCACTACATAATATGCATGATCAAATAAAGGCAGTTGTGACCGGAGTAGCTAGTGAAAAAAGAGCTTAAAGCTCACAAGGTGTATAAAAGGCACAAGCTAGCTAGTAAAATGAGCCAGTTATCCACAACGGATACGGTACAGTTATCAATATGCTCGGTATCTATAATAGATACGGGACAGTTAGAAAAGTACTCAGTCACAACAATTAAAAATAAAAGTGGAGTCTCATGAGCAATTTCATATATAAATGAATATGTGTATTATATGATTGATTGAAGTTAATTATTTGAACTATTCTGAAACTAAAATGTAAAATGATATGTAATATTTGAATATGTGAACTATTTGTGAATTGAAATGTGAACTATCATATGATTGGTATAAGTGAGCACCTCGATGATGGCTTGCTCACTGAATTTGCAAAACTCATCAAAATTGCAATGCTGACTTTCAGGTACGAGAAAGGAGACACAAATTAGAAGAAACCTAATACTGTATTTGGACTCAAGAAATGGCTCAAAGGTCAGTCAGGTGATACCGAGAAGATAGATAGAGTGTTTTGTTTAGTTCTCATTTCATGTAGAACGTTGTAAAAGAGCAGTAAACTCTTATAAGCTTTTGACATTGTATGATTATGGAATATGTATGAAGGGCTACAGTGTATTATATTTTATAAATGAAATGCGAATGTTTTGATATTTTGGGTAATTGTGTTTTAATATATGATGCCATATAAGTGAATGTAACTGCTCTAATGCACCGTTTCATAAGGCATGTGCCTAAATGTCAGATGATGGTTCTGGTAATGTGCCTTATGGAGCGGGGTGTTACACCAACTATCTTTATAAGTGACCGAAGCTACTTTCTTACTATTTCAACATTAGTATAGGTCTTTCCAAGACCCTTGGGAGCATTCATAATATCAACAAATCTAGTGTAATGCTAGATATGCTTTATCATGCTTCATTTGGAACAATTTATATTGATGTGTCAGCATGCTTACTTTTACTCTCCTTTACTTGACTAGTTTTCTCATGTGTAACTTTTAAAATATGCCAATTTTATGAGTCATTTCACACATAGAGATCCTATTGAATTTATTTCTTCTTAATGCATAAAAAAGAATGTGCATGGTCCTACTATTTAAGGAAACTAATCTCTTATCTTGAGGTTCTCATTTTCCTTTAATTTAGGTATTTTTGTTATCTACAATTTTTATAAAAATAAAAGGGATCTATAATTTTCATAGGAATAAAGAGACAATTAGAAACTATATCCTATAAGTTTACACTTTTGACCATTAAGAAGAATCTCATCCTAGTTTTCTAATAAAAATAATAATTGTTATCAAAGAAAGGTGATCTACTAATACTTTTCACCTCTTGGTTGAATAATGTTAATGATTTTCCTAAATATGCCATTATGATCTTTTTTATAGGATTTCGTCATAAATCTGGCCTAATAGTCCTACTATGATCGCTCTTGTTAGTCCCTACTGGCATTCAAAAGGGGGGTGAATTGGGTGTTTATAAAATTCAACAATTTTTCTAACCAAAGTACTCAATTAATAACAATCAATGTAAATAAGGATAAGGAGATTGTTTAATATAAATTAATCAAACATTTAAGAAATAATTTAAAGAGGATAGGGAAGAGAGAATGTAAATTAATTTATAAAGGTTTAATAAACAACCCTTACCTACATCCACTCCCAAGACTCTTCTTGGAATTCTACTATAATTATTCTTTTAAGGCGAAGAAGAATCTTTGTACAGTATTTCTTAGAAAAGAGGAACCTTTCTCACGATCTTCTTATAAGGTGAAAAGGAACCTTGGTTCCACTTAGAACACTCCAAAATATAATAACCAACACCCCAACAAAGGATTACAACTTAAAAATATTTCATTAATTCAATTAATAACTCTAAAAAGACTCACTCATATAAATATGAGACAATGATTTTCAAATGATTCAAAAACACCTAGACATATATGTAAAATACACCTAAATGCTTTCGATGCTAAACCAATAGGAAAGCTTATATTTATAGTGTTTTAGGATCCTTCCTAGCTTTTTAAGCCAAGAACTAGTTGTTACAATAGCCATATACAGTATACTGGTCAATCAATGTAGCATATTTATCGACCACTAGGTATTAAAGGAATTAGATTCACTAGCCATTGAAACACTGGTCAACTAGTACGCATATTGGCTGACCGATACATTAACCAATGTTACATCAAACTCACAGTTTTTCAAATTTAACAACTTGAACCTATATTAGTCAACCACTAACTCATATAGGTTCGATCACTCCAAAAATATGATTTTAACAACTTTAAACGCTTAAAAATAATGTATATAATCCAATTATGATTTAAACATTTCCCAAGATGTTCCATAAAAAGTGTTTGAAAGATAAAAAAATAAAATCTTTAATGTCTCTTAATGAATGTAAAGACTCATACAATAAAGTGAAATGAAATGTTTATGTATGGTAAGCCTTTTAGAGCATAAATTAACAAAGTGAGATTACAATTAATATTACAAACTAAGGAACGAACTTAATAATTATTGATCTTCTTTTTCTTATTTTGATCTTCATTTTGACAATTGTAAACTTCAACTCCTCTTTATCAACTTCATAAACTATCTTCTCAGGTTTATGACTTTAATTTTTCTTATATTTCTTTTCATTAAATAATAAACTCATTTAGTAATAATTATGTTTAGTTATCATCAAGACACTTATTAGAATCTCCTTTAGTTTAACAACTCTTGTACCCCCTTAGAAACTGATGTGATTCCGCAAGTTCAGGGGTCCCACGTAGTATAGTATAATATCGTCCCACAAGGAGTAATTGTGTAAGTACTAGGCTTGGATCACTCAATTAATTGGAATAATCACTTAAATGTTGATAATTGAGGAATTAATTAATTAACAACTTGCTAAAACTAATCCTAAAACAAACAGAACAACTGCGCAATTTATGATTGAAAGGAATGAATCAAATATGTAAAAGATAGGTTTCAAATTTGGTTTCGTGATCGACTTCTAATTATTCTCTTGTGGTTTATTCAATAAATTTGATCCATAGACTTTGAAGGAAACTAGATCTAAATTATCTATGATTCTCTATCGAGATCTCAAAGAAGTATCTTAGTTAAAATCAATCCCGACTATCGTGGCTCATGAAATTAACTAAAATCCATTAAGAATTTTA
>JANZXR010000006.1:4625845-4643130 GCA_027575705.1 Erythroxylum echinodendron | reverse complement strand
CACAAAAATAGAGTTTTAAATACCTCGAGTCCATCATCCAAAGTGATGGTAACATTGATGACGATATAGTCAATCATATCAGATCTGGGTGGAGCAAACGGTGAAGTGCATCAAGGGTCTTATGTGATAGAAAGATTCCTTTAAAGCTCAAAGGGAAGTTTTATACAATGTTGATTAAGCCAACAATGTTATATGGGGCAGAATGTTGTCCCGTCAAAAATACGCATACAAGACAGTTGTTGGTAGCAGAGATGCGTATACTTTGGAGGATGTGTGACATTACTAGGCAAGATAGGGTCTGAAATAGTGTGGTGGAGACAGACTAAAGGTGACCAGTATTGCCAACAAGATGAGAGAGACTAGGTTTAGGTAGTTTGGGCATGTGAGTAGAAGGCACTCAGATGCTCCGGTAAGATGATATGATCAAATTATTTTTAATGGCTATAAGAGGAGAAAAGGCAGGCCATAGAAGACTTGGAGGGAAGTAGTCAAGAAAGATATGTCAAAGTTGGCCCTTACTGTGAAAGTGGTCAGAAATAGAAAATTTGGGTGGGATAGGATAAGGATAAGGGAAACCATTTAAAGTACACCAGGATAGTCGAGTAAGTGTACTATGAGTTGTTTACTGTAACACTCGCTCACTGTTTTCAACACGTAGGAGGTCAAATCGGTCTTTCCTAGTTTACGAGTCGTAGACCAGTTGTTGTCATACTATTTATCTTTTCAGCATAGGTATACGAGAAAGATCCAACAAGGATGTAGGACACTGTAGGATTGTCATACACACAAGGTTGCACCATAGAACTCCTCGCCCACATAAAGACGAGCAAAGCCTATCTGTTGCAGCCTATCAAGTATTTAGAGGAGCTGGGCTCCATATTAGGTATATCCTTTGTTCCTATTTCATTTCCTTTTTTTATTTTTTGTTTATATCTGGTTTAGTTACATGTCATAAAGTATTTGTTTATAATGCTACTTTAGTTATCTTACAGTTGCATTACAAGCAAAGGAATAGATTGAAGCACAAAAGATTGAACGATTTGGTCTTTTTTTAATACAATTTAAATTTTCGAGAAAGGTATATTATGATTATTAAGTTGGATATAATTTTTTTGTAATTTCTTAATAATCATTTAGTTCTGTAGATTCAATCTGTCATGACCATATCGATCTTTTGACATATTGAGTTTATGAGGAACTGAGTTTGATAGATGAGAGTGACTTGAAAAACAATCTTAAATGGGAAAATATTGATATGTCATTTGGTGTAATGAATTTGAATCATGGTGATAATGAGGCTCCTCTCAATGATGATAATTTTGTATCAAATGAGAAATGAGGTCAATGGATTTTGAGTGAGCATTCAATTGAATGAAGTTCTAGGTTTCATTCAATTGAATGAAGTTCTAGGTTTTCTTTTATCCTCTTCTTTTAATTTCACTTATATTTGATGTATATATTAAATTCTATATATGCAATATAAATATTATGATTGTAAATATTTTTGTTTCTTATTTTACTTCTAATGGTTGTTTTCTCAGCACAAACTCTTGTTGTAATAGTTAGAGAGTCATGGATATTTATTATTCTTTTTATTTGATATTTTATGTAATTATTAGTTATTATACGATGGAATCATATTTTAAGTACTTTATATTATCCTTTAATTTGATTTTTGTCTGATGATTAAATGACCTTTTTTCATATTATTATAGTTATTATTTATATGTGAAAATGTGAAAAGCAATATTAATAAAAATAAGTAGATTGTTCTTATTTTAGATTTCTATTATTATTATTTTTGAGACATTTTTGATATAAAATTATAAATTATACAATACAATATATTGAGTGACTATTTTGTAATTTTAAAAAAATTTAAGGTCTATTTTATAAATTTAAAAATATTCAAAATAGTACTCAATATTAACCAGTATCAGTACAATACAATACTAATTTTTGTAATTTAAAAAAATTTAAATTTAAAAATTTTAAAAATAATTCCAAACAGTACTTAATATTTACTATAATCAGTATAATACTATACCAAAATCAAATTCAATATTAATACGGTTATAATATTAATAACATTGGTTTTGGAAAGGTTAGAAATTCTTATGACTTGAGCCTTATCTAACTCCTCGTGATCAATAGTAATATGGTTCAAGAAACCCACCGTCACTTGGATGGCAGACTGACTTTTCAAATAATGGAAAACACTCAACTGCTTAAGCCTTGCCCTGCTTAATAATTTAAGGCCTTATTTGGCAATCGGTTGATTGCATCAACTATTAGCTGATTCTATCAACTGTTAGTTGATAGCTAATTATATCAGTTGATTTGACCAGCGGATTGTATTAGCTGTTTGTTAGAGATATTTGGTAAAATTAACTGTTTAGTGTTAGCTGTTTATGTGTAAAATGACTTGTGAGGATATGACTTAAAAAAATTATAAGGGTATAAATATTATATATCTTAGTATTTCGTTAAATACTCTTATAAAAATTTAGTTTTTAGAGAAGTCATGTTCATCTGTTACTACATAAAACAATTATAAGAACAAATAATATTCCTAAAGCCTACGTATCTAGGAACCTCAACTAGGTTGTCTTATTTACTAGAAATGGTTGTATATTAAAACTAACAAAAATATGACACGTTTAGTACTTAATTGTAAGTTAATCAAGAATACAATTTAAACTTCAAAATATTACGCAATTACGTAAATGGAAGAATTGAAGGCTAGTTGGCATTACAAATAAGTGGAAGAAGAAAAGTGGAAAGAATGTCCTTAATTAAGCAAGGATTGAAGTGTTTAATGCTCTTTTTTTCTTCTTTAGCTGCTGGTGGTGGTTACATATAAAAAAGGGTATACGTGGATTTTGCTACATTTCATTTTAGTTGTTGCACAAAAACACTCTTATATTGTAACGTTTTCGTTTCAGCTGTTAACTTCAATAAGCTCTTTAAAAAGCTGCTCTCCAAAAGTTGTTGTTAGTCAAACAACCAACAACCACCAATCAGCTAAAAAAACAACTAATTGGTGGGTATCCAAACTAGTCCTAAATCTCATTTCAATAGATTCCATGATATGTTCCACAGGCAACACACTACACAATTCAGTTCTAAGATAAATAGTTCATATACGTCCTAACTTAGCTAAGTATTTTATCGAATATTCATCATATTAAGGAATTTCATATGTATTTTATATAAATCACGTCGAATTCAGCAATAGAATATTATCTACTTTTGCTGGTTCTCTTAATATTAATATTTATTTATAAAACTAATAACATTTATCAATATTATAAAATATTAAAAAGTTTCAAAGGTTTATTATTAAAATTTATATAAAAATTATTTTATAAACAAATCATGTTACTATATATTAATATTAAAAATTAACTTATAAATTAAATTGTGTTAAATATTTATTTAAAATTTTCATACAATTTTAAAGAATACATCTATTTTATAAAATAAACTGGTATTTGACGTAGCACCAGACCGTAAATCCGTAGATGATGCATTGATGTGTCCTTTTTATAAGAAGAAGATCATCTGGCCATCAAACGTGTCATTCTTGTCATTTTCCTTCAATTATAAACATTGCAATGAATAAATGAAATAAAGCAAATTTTGTGGGCAGATAAAAATGACACAGGATGACATAAGCTTAATGACACAAACAATCCCATGCGTCTTAAGTCTCACTTGGAAATGGGAAAAGCCTTCTTAGACATCGTACGAAGACCGACAATTCGCTTCGCTTCAACATTTGACCTCCTCTAAAAATGACTACTGACAAACGAATTAATGGCTCTACCTGTCAGGACTAAGGACTGACACTCCTCACTGGTTCTATTTCTAACTGGTCATCTTTTAATCGTCCAATTTTGTTAATTCGTTGAATAGATAAATTTTTATGGAATAAAATTGAAAAGAACAGATGATTTGTTCTCCCTAGAAAAATGAGAAGTATAAATTACTTATATTTAAATAGATAAACTCAATTATGATTGTGTTACTTACTTACCCTCGGTCTACCACGAATCCGTCTGCCATTCATATCATAGTTAAATTCTAATTCATCTAAAACTTAAATGAAAGATATCATTTTTTTTAAAATTTTAAAATGAGTTAGACGACCAATTTAATTATAATATTCGAATCCTCTATCTTAAAAAGTGCTACATTTAAATGAAATCTGATAAAATTAGTAATTGTATTTATTTAATAGTTAATTAAGATAATTTTATAACGTAAAATATTATTTAAAATTTACAAAATATTAAAATCAAATTTATAATATGATGTCGTTTTATGTGTCTACAGTGCAAAGAAATATCTCTTTATTGGGGGACATGATCCTCTGGCCCCTTTACTCTGGCCCTAACCTGTGCCATTGTATCTCAATCATCCATTTAGATAGGCCCCACATAAATAAATGGTTGAGATACAATAGCACAAGTTAGGACTAGAATAAAAGGGCCAGAGGATCCGAAGGACTTTATTGGTGGAGAGTGAGTAGCCAGCCAGGTGCCGCCAATAAGGTCAATTTGCGCCAGAACATGTCTACGGTCCTTACTATTGAACCCCCACCTCATTTCCAATGCCTCCTGCTCCTAGTCAACACAGATCTCCTCTATATGATGGCTTATTCCTTTGTTTGCTCAAGCACATGTCTTCTATTTGAAATCCCATAAACTACAAATGGTTACATTCTTTAAGTTGATCGTTCTATATTTCATATTATCACCTTCAATTTCATCTTCGACGTCTCTCGACACATTAAGCAAAGGCTCGTCTCTCTCTGTGGAGGACTCCAGGCATGTCTTGACTTCACAGGATGGCAAATTTTCTGCCGGCTTTTACCCTGTTGGAAATAATGCCTATTGCTTTGCCATATGGTTTAATGAGCCTTCTTGCAATAGCACTTGCACAGTAGTTTGGATGGCCAACCGTGATACGCCAGTTAATGGAAGACGTTCCAAGCTTTCCTTGCTTAAATCTGGCAATCTTATCCTGACCGATGCTGGTCAGTCCATTGTTTGGTCCACCGCCACTGTTTCAACTTTAGATTTGCAGCTCCACAACACTGGTAATCTTGTGCTTCGTAACTCGGAAGGTGATCTGTGGCAAAGTTTTGATTCACCTACGAACACTCTGCTTCCTGGGCAGCCGTTCACTGGAAGGACAACGCTTGTTGCATCAAGAAGCGAAACCAATATCTCTTCTGGATTTTACAAGTTCTATTTTGACAACGACAATGTCTTACGGCTTCTTTACTCCGGCCTTACTATTTCAAGTGTATTTTGGCCAGACCCCGGGAGTGTTCCATGGGAAGTTGACAGGACAACATACAACAGCAGTAAGTTTGCCTTGCTGGATTCACTGGGCAACTTTTCCTCTACTGACAATTTCACTTTTAGCTCTGCGGACTATGGGATGAGGCTTCAAAGAAGATTGACCCTTGATTACGACGGTAATCTTCGGTTGTACAGTCGAAAAGACGAAAACGAGCCGTGGATCGTCCAGTATCAGGTATTCTCTGATCCATGTACGGTTCACGGAGTTTGTGGACCTAATAGCGTTTGCAACTATGATCGAGTTTCTGGTAGGAAATGTTCCTGCATTCCAGGGTATACCATGGTCAATCATACCGATTGGACTTATGGTTGCGAAGCACAATTTAATCTGTCGTGCATCGATAGTCAGTCGACTGTCCTTAAGATCCCTCATGTTGAATTCTATGGATATGATTTTGGCTTCTTTCCCAACACCACCTTGGACGAATGTCAGGAAAAATGCTTGAAGAGATGCGACTGTAAAGGTTTCCAACTGAAATTTGTGAAACATGACCATCCTAATGGAGTTCCCTATTGCTTCGCCAAGACACTGTTGCTAAATGGACGACGTTCACCAAATTTTGAGGGTGATCTTTACCTGAAAGTGCCTAAAGTCAATAACTTCTCCAACAATTGGCATTTCAACGAGTTTAACTTGAAGTGCGACGAGAAAGTTATGGAGCTGAAAAGAGAATATAGAAAAGAACACGGAGTTTGGTCAGTGAGGTTTTTGCTCTTTTTTGTGATTGGACTTGGAGTGGTAGAGATTTTTCTCATAATTTCTGTGTGGCTTTTCTTGTTCCCTGGACGGAATAGACGGACAACACAAGGTTATCTTATTGCTGCTACTGGGTTCAAAAGATTCAGCTATGCAGAACTTAAGAGAGCTACCCAAAATTTCAAAGAAGAAATTGGAAGCGGAGCAGGAGGAGTTGTGTACAAAGGAAGGTTGCCGGATAACAGAATTGTAGCAATCAAGAGACTCAACGAGGCCAATCAAGGAGAAGCTGAGTTTCTAGCTGAAATGAGCACAATTGGGAAGCTAAATCACATGAACTTGATAGAGATGTGGGGATATTGCGTTGAGGGGCAGCAGAGGCTTTTGGTTTACGAGTACATGGAGCATGGATCATTAGCAGAAAACCTTTCTTCTAAAGCATTTGATTGGAAGAAAAGAATTGAAATTGCTGTGGGAACGGCCAGAGGTCTCGCTTATTTGCATGAAGAGTGCTTAGAGTGGATTTTACACTGTGATGTAAAGCCACAGAACATACTCTTAGACTCGAACTACCATCCAAAGGTGTCAGATTTTGGACTTTCAAGACTAGTAGATAGAGGTGCTCTTCAGAATTCAGATTTCTCCAGAATGAGAGGAACCAGAGGTTACATGGCTCCTGAATGGATTTTCAAGCTGCCCATCACTTCCAAAGTGGATGTTTACAGCTACGGAGTCGTTGTTTTGGAGATGGTTACTGGAAAAATTCCTGGGGAAGAAATCGGTGTTGCTAATGGTAATGGTGAGGTGGAGCGCCAAGGTTTAGTAAATTGGATCAGGGGAAAGAAATGTGGAGATAAAGCAAGGGGAAGTTGGATTGAAGAGATAATTGATCCTGTTATAGGGGACGATTACGATAAAACAAAACTTCAAACTTTAGTAGAAATAGCCTTGCAATGCGTGGAGGAAGATAGAGAAGTGAGACCAACAATGGGCCAAGTTGTTGAGCAGCTTTTACATGAGGGTAACGAGACTAGCAACAAATTTGAAGGCATTGATTGATTCGTGCGATGGGTTTGAACCGAGCATAGGACGTCCAACCATGAGTCTTTTGGTGCGCTAGGAGCCTTCGTTTCGGTGCCCGCTTTGCTATAAATATCTGGACAATAAATAAAATGCTTAAGCCTCTTTAAGCACCGTTAAAGACACCGAAATTCTTACTGAAACGTTGTTAATAATATTAGCCTGCATCCTCTGTGAAATTTCCACGATGTACCAAGAAAATGCTGTATATTATTAGTTTGCTTTATAATGTATTCCGACGTCTTTAGTTTAAGTTGAGACGAAGAGGGACTTTGAAGGACAACTCGTGTTTTCTAAATGTTCCTGCCCAGTTGCCTTCCGAATCGTTTCTCTTTTCCCACAACATGTCTTATCGTACCATAGCATTTCCCCTCCTATTTAACCAAGAAAAATTCGAGTCAAATCGAAACCCTGATTGATAACTTGATGATTTAATTGGGGGGGAATTTTTACAATCCAACTTAGACTTCAATGTTATCTTATCTTCTCTGATCGATCATGAATACGAACGCATTATGCCAGAATTAGATGTTCTCATGATTAGAAAATTGGAAAATTAGTAAACACTTGATCTCACATCTTGGAAAATATCCCATATAGAAGATGATCTTTTTTCTCTAATTTTTCTTTCGGCTCAAATGCACCAAAAGTCTCTGGAGAATCCAACTTTCCACTGGGAAAGGAAAATAATAGACAATGATAGTGTCTTGTAGCCCAATGAATGTGAGGCGTCGTGCTTATTTTTCTTTATACACTATCGATGCCACTATAATCGGTCCATGTCAATTGTCAATCAGTTGTCTATCTACGATATATCGATGCTTTGCTTTTCAGATTATACAACTTTCTTTTGGATTTGAGCTCGGAGTATAGACCTCATCAAAAATAAGCTACTTGGTACGGATTACAACTGGGATGGAAGATTTCAGGTAGATGAAATCTTGCATGAGCTAGGTATGAAGATTTTCATCCTCCAAATCATATTTTAAATATTATAATCTTTGTGTCAATGACATCCTCTAACCCTATTTTGTAGTGTTCAGATCTGACCAGCTCTATGAGCACACCTCAAGTCCAAACATGAAACAACAAGCGCTGGTGAATTTTATAACTTGCCTTCAAAATGGGGCACTTGAATTAGGACCTGAAAAGAAGACAAGAGGCAGTGGTTATATGATTACTTTTGCTTTTTGGACCGACGCCGTTCGAAGACTTGGAAAAGTCAAGGTCTTCCTGACCGACTTTGTAAGCCTATTAATTCGTGCGCTTTGTAAAGGTATGCGTGGCGGCTTCCTGTTGATTGTTTACAGAGCGAGAGGGGAATTAATTTTACCTACACCATACCTTTCCAAGAAGTAATTATGCCGTGCAACTTTGCAAGCCTCCAAAAGTTTGCAGACACCATCCGTAATAAATAGTAAATAAATCATATTATTATTTTAATACGAAAAGTACAAAGAATATCATATAAATAAATCATATTATTATTTTAATACGAAAAGATTTACCTTGATAAAAATTATATCTTATATATTCAATATCACGATTATGTATAAAATGTCTCAATACAAATTATATTAGGATTCATACATTCAATAATATGCTTATACAAAAAAATTATCATAGCCTATAACGGATAAATCACATCTTCACTTTAATAGCAGAATACTATTGTTGGTACGAAGAATAATATGTCTCAATAAAAATTATATTACACATTTATATATCTAATATTACTCTTGTGTACAAAAAATATTATCACCCATAATAGATAAGTCACGCACTCACTATAATAAAAAAAATTCTATTATCGAGTACGAAGAATATCATGCCTTAATAAAAAATGTACAAAGATTCCGTACATTCAATACTATACTTATGTATAAAAAATGCTACCACCTATAAAAGATAAGCCTTACATTTACCTTAAAATGATAATATCATTATTCGGTAAAAAAAGTACTATGTACAACCTTCATACATTTTTATACCATTTATGTGTATAATAAATATCGGCATTCACTATAGATAAGTAACACTTTCCCTTCCATACGAGAATCTTATCTAAGCATTAAAAATTACAAGACCTCAACACAAATTATACTATAACTCCAGACATTCAATATCATGCCTATATATAAAAGATATCGCTACTCATAACAGATAAGTCATACTTTCAATTAAGGAATAACGTATTCTACAATGCCAAACTTTTGTGATTTTTTATCATGTTAGCGCTATACTTGTTAAAATTTTCAATTAAGTGAATAATATTTCAAGACTTACAGTTAAGGCTAAATTGTTTGTTTTATTTATTTTTTAATGTGGCTGACAGAGTCAAATATTTAGGTGTCCAAGTAGAAATTTTATAGACACGTGGACACCTATATGAACTGACCCATAGCCTATGATCTTGATGTATGACGCATGAACCTTTTCTTTTCTCCAAAATAACCCTATTTTTCTCTAAGTCTCTTTAACGACTGTTGTTTAAGCCTGTACAATTGAGAAGCCACCATCTAAATGTCACAATTATATTATTATGATTGTCCATGAACACTCCAACGGTCAAGCACCAAGCGAAGCAATAACTATAAATCCAAAACTCTTTGGAACCGAAGATGAATTAACACTTCCTTGTCATTTAACTTCATGGTTATCCCTACAAACTCCACAACAATGATGTGCATCTTTTGTTAAACTCATGCGTTGCTTTGCAATCAAATGAGCATAAAATTCATTATTGTTTCGTCAATATTTTACTTAAGTTATGTATTAGAACCTCATAAACAGAACTTCTTTCTGAGACTAAAATTGCAAAATCAGCAAAAGTACATGAAAATCCTAATTTAGCTGAACTAGGTATTTTTGTTTCAAAAGGGAAAATTAAGGTTATTTTGGAAAGGCCAAAGGTGTGGCTTACACCTCAATGCTTCATAAAAGGTTTAGTAAGATCTTGTCTTTATCTCTGTTGCTACTTTTCACCCCAATGAAAATAAAAGTACTTGTTGCACCTTGAATATAGTGCAAAAGTGGTAAAGAGATAACAGCAAAGGCTTATTTAGTCCATTTCTAAAATGTTACAGTAAAAATCAAATCTTTAGCCAATGTTTTTTTAAAAAAAAAATTAAGATCACATCAGTCTCTAGTGGGTCTGAATTACCAAACTGTAACATTATATAAGCTAAATTGTTGACCCATATACTTGAAATAGCCAAAAACTTAACTCTATTATGATTTAAGGTTTTACTAGTAACATTTTGAAAATGCTAAGGTGTAACGTGATACCATAAATAACAGTAAGGATTAACTCAAACTTTTTAGGAAGTGTTAGGAGGCAATTTGTACAGTTCGCCTTATGGAAAAAATGGTAGGTCATGAATATGGTTCGTGAGTTATAGGATTAGTTCATGAGTTATAGGTTAGTCCATAAAGGTATTGATATGTCTATAAAATTTTCAAATGAATGCACATATTTCTAGCTTTGTTAGTCATATTAGTAAAAAACTAACAGAACTAACATTTTAACCTGAGTTGTAAGAGTTTTGAAAGATTAATTACTTAATTGAGAATTTTAAAAGGTTTAGCACTAAAACAGAAAAATCTCAAAAGGTTTGAAAATGTAGAATATGTTATCCCTTCAATTAAATATAAGAATACCATTATTAAGTAGAAATAATTCCATGACTTAATATAAACAATATCAGAACTTCATACATCCAATACCACACTTACGTACGTAAAATACTATCTCCCATAATAGATAAGTCACACCTTAACTTTAATATGAGAATATCATTATCGAGGACAAAGAACACCATGCCTCAATAAAAGTCATATCAAGACTACATACGTCCAATACCACATTTATATATAAAACATACCACCACCTATAATAGATGAATCAGAGCTTCACTTCAAAATGGGAATATTATCACTCAGTATGAAGAATACCATGTTCAACCTTCATTTTCTTTAATATCACTCATATTTTAAAAATACCAATTCTAGCTATAGATAAGTAACATCTTTATACTTTTTTATACCACTCTTGTGTAATATGGGAATTCATACTTTTTTATACTACTCTTATATAATGTATTATATGATGATTAAGGTTGACATTGGTGTTTCAGTTATCAAAGCCCATAAAAGAAGGATAAATATGTAGTTACAGCACCTTCTCCTCTACAAGAAGGAAGGACAAGGTTGGAATTGTGAAAAATGAAGGCAATAAGCCTACCATTTTAATTAAAAAATGAAGTATGTAAAAACTTAATATGATATGAGAATTAAGAATGTAGGTCAAGGATAAAGTTCTTGCCATATGGACAAGAAAGCGAAGTGTGGAAATGAAGAACAAAGTATGACATTTAAACCAAATAAAACTATATTAATAAGGTTTATTTATTAAGTAATACAATTATTCATGATTCTCACTAATGCAAGTTAAATGTTTGCAGAGTTTGTCAAATGTGTACTATTTTTAGAAGGTACTTAAATTGATATAGATCCTTATTCTAAAGTAGATGAAGTGGGTAACTAACATAAAATTTGGTGAATTAAAATATATTGAGAGGTTTTAAGGTAAGAAGGGATGTGTGCTACTAGTTATGTACATAACTTGATATTAGTTAGTTACTGTTAAAAATAAGGAAGGATCAAGTGGATAAAAATAGTAGTGATACCTTGGCATGGAATATGGGGGTTCTAAAGTGATAAGGCTTTAGGAGCAGTACAAAGTCAATAATTCAAATATCAATGTAAAGTTCATACTCAATAAAGTGAGGGGTATGCAGATATAGGAATGTTTTTGGCGGAACTTCCTTAATATGTGTTGGATATTTTTGTGTGTCCTAATGCCAATTATAGTTTAAGCCTATAGTTGTTACATATCACTATCAATGTTGATGACTATGAGCAATTTGGTTGAGAACGTTTCATCCTCAACCATCTTTTTAAACATGCTTGCAAGTTCTATGAAATGTAGAGTGGTAGCTCCTTCTATGGGTGAATGTATGGTTATATCGATTATGAGCCATTGGAGGTAAAAAAAGTGATTGTTTTTAATTGAAAGACAGAGGTAAACATGTTGTTTAACTAATTAAATATGACACGATTACAAATTATTCATAAATTTATTATCTTAACAGGATATGCATGAAAAGATTATTCATGAAGGGAATGATAACAAGGATTTCAACTTAGGATAAGGTGAGTATCGATTAGGTATTAAATGCTAATAGAGTATTAGAGGGAGCGTACAAGAAGCTAAGGGTACATTAGAAAAGTTATGATCATATTTTAATAAACTGAATGGGAATATTTATAGCTGATGAATGCCAATTAACTTTCGTTAGACATAGAGGGTTGAATACAATGACAATCACTTGACATAACAATATAGTGGTTAGAAAACTGTAAGGAAGGTGAGGAAGGCTTTATGAAATAGATGTAAAAGTAATGAGTTTATCAAGAATGTTGGGTTATTAAATGACTATTTCATATTTGGTTTGTATGTGAATAGTTGTTGATGTTTGAGTTTAATAACAAGGAAGACAAGAAGTCTCAAGGCATAAGGTGTTGTTAATAATGGAGATTAATACTGAATAATCAGTCCAGAGGCATGAAGTTACACCAATTATAAACGTAAATAAAATTAAAGATGTCTCAAGGTATGAGGTAGTGCCTATGAAGGAGATAAATACTAAGGAGCAAATCCTAAGTAGTGAAGATGCACCAATAATAACCAAACATAAATTAAAGATGTCCTAAGGCATGAGCAGATATCGATGACATATAACGAAAAGGATGAGAGTGGGAGAAGAGAAAACAAAGTAACGACTAAAGATAGGAAGAAGATAAAGTTAAAGCAAAAGATATATATTAAATAAGCCTTAGTTAAATAAGGAATATATTTTAAAAGTAATTTAAAAATTATATTACAATACATGCAATGAGGGATTCAAAGGTAAGCGTGAGCAATGATACATGCATAGAGTTGGTAGCAAGTAGGAAGCAATCTACATCTTGTAAGAGAACTTATACTTCTAAATTTGTGTGCATTAAGTTCTTTAGAAGAAAATTTTCTTAAAAAATAGGGTAACGTCATTGTTATAATATGATTTAATGATTATTAATGGCTACTGTTGAATATTATTTAACCTTCTTAGTTGTGCTAATTGAAATATTGTCACAAGTATACCAATAATGAGGTCATCAAGATTGCTAACTTTTGTTTATGTGTGTGTGTGTGTGTGTGTGTGTTTGTGTTTGTGTCTGTGTCTGTGTCTGTGTATAATGCATAGCATTTTGTTAGCAACTTCTCATTAATTTCATTTCTAGAGAGTGTGTTTATTAGGCTTCTTCTAGTAAAGTACATAATGGACTCCACATTCGTAGTGAGTAATGTTGGCATGTGATGGTTTTAAAGTAACTGATTAAAAATATTGTAGAAGATTTTAATATCATATTGAATTGTGATTAGGTGAATATAATCCACATTGTAGATAAAAACATGGACACATAACTAGCTTTGTAAGTGTATTGTATCTATTTATGTTGTCATTCTTGCATGTAAAAATGGATTATGGAAAATGAAATGGTGTTTAAAAAATTTATACCATAATATTTCATCCATATACTTCACAATGATCACTACTAGTATTACTTCATCTCTATTGAAACAATGGACATTATGATATTCAACTCTAATGAGAATGAGGATGATGCTAAAAAGAACATATATGGAGCACTTATATATAGCAACATGTTATCTGCACCGTATGTAATAATATAAATCCTATTGCCTTATTTTGTCTATCTCACAAAATCTTTGTTTGAGGGTGTAGGCACATGTCTTATGCAAGCTTTGGTGTGTTTTAGTATGCAATGTAATGATAATGTTTTATGGTCCATATTTACTATCTAGTATGTAACAAAATTCCCAAAACAACATAACAAATAAGATTAACATATTATTTATGTTATTCTAAATGCAATGCTTATTTTCCCTATTATATACACTAGGATAAAGTTGAATTATATAAATTGACCAACATTTTAAGTATTTTTGTCTATTGATGACTTTTAGCAATGACTATGAGGTTTACACTATGGGGTTTGATACCCAATATCATCAATTATAATAGGTTTATGCTTGTAACTTACAATGTATTGTTTTTTTAAAACATTAAAAAATTTGGATTGATATAATAAATTGAAGTACAACGTTAGGAGAGTAGTATTACTCTCCTATAACAAAACGACATATATGACATTGTATTTCTTAAACAATACAATGACAACATAATATACTATCAAACCAATCAGAACGACGATGTAGCAAGAGGAAATACTTACTTTAGACTAAAAGACAACATGAATGACATCACTGCCTATCCCAGTTGAGGTTGATTATAAAAGGGGTAAATGAATCCTGCCTCCCCCCATCTTCACATAAAAGATCTTGGTGTTTCCAAATTAATGTTATGAGAATAGAGGCAATCCAGAGGTCTTCTCGGCTCGGTACCATCTAGCCAAAGGTGAGAAAGTTTAATCTTGGTGCATCTTTTCTTCTTCAACCTTCTTGTAAACTTAGATATACTCAAATCATCTAAATTAATAATTTTTAGGGATATAACACCATAGAAGAAGAGTCACCAGGGGATAAAAGGTGAGAGTCTATAGGCAACTCAATGATGCATGCATCAGACAGAGTTTGAAAAATATATTTAGAGCTTCCAGAAGGATGGATGGAGGGGAAGTCCAAAGCTAAACTTTGCAAATCATCATGGGTTCTCTCAATAACCCTAACAGGTACAATCTTCCTTAGTTTATATGTTAATCAATCTTCCCTTTCAAGTGAATGTATGCACTAGTACAAAACTTGAGCAATTTTCCATAAGATAGCTAGATTAAGGAAACAACTCACATCTCCTAAAATACAAAGGAGCTTCTCCCTGATTCCAGAAATTATGGAGGACAAAACTTCATCTCTGGAATGTCAGATATTCTGAAAGCATCTTATGTTTCTCTTTGGTTAGATCTTCTTAATCGAGGAGGTGAAAGAGGTGATGTAAAGATGCTTCTTATGATTAGGAGTATCTTTCAACTTTAGAAGCCAATATAGTGTGTCCATGAAGACATTTCTAGCATTAGAAACTAGAAACAATTACTAAACCCTCTCCTATATAAATTTTGAGAAATGATATAGGGATGACAAATGGTTTCTTAATTCTTCCTCCTTTTCGTGGAGAACATAAGTAGAATTGATAGGGATTAACTGCTTCCTATCTAATGTATCAATTTATTCAGAGTAGCTACCCATAAGAGAAAGAAGTGACTAGGCATGAGTGACTTATGCCATATTATAAGGTACCAAACAAACCTTATAATGTCTTGGTTCTACCATACCTCGAATTTTGAGGTGTTAAATTTATTAGGGGGCAGAATGAGATAATGGAATATATCTTGTTTTCCTAAGTATGATTGATAGTTAGGAGTAAAATGTTGTAAATATGTGGGAATAAACCATTAATTCTCTATGATAATTGAATTGAATTTAAAGATGGTAGGAAGACTGTTCCATAAGCCGAGAGCTTGTGGAATTTGAGTTGGGGGGCTTAAAATTGTCTAGTTTTCATGCCACAAAAAAGTCTTCTTCCTTTTTCCACAAAAAAGAATCGTAGGCTCTAAGATATGTCTTAATTCAAAAAATTGAGCCAATGACTAAGAAAATGTGGATTTTATCGGAATAGACCAAAGGCTAGAACCTTTAAAAAAATAGTTATGGAATCATATGATCTATAAAGAATTCTTATCCAATAAGATGTTCCAAATATTTTTGATTAGATCTATTTTCTTAAAGTTTCCGATAGAGGTTAATCCTAAACCACCCTCCTCTTTTCTCATACATACCCATGACCATTTGACCTTGTCAAAGTGGCTGCTCAAGTTTAAATTCCCTAAGAGAAACCTTCTAATTAGCTTCTCAATAGTTTTCATGACTTCTTTGGCTAGAGTTATGTTAAATAACCAATAAATATGAAGAGAATTTAAGATGGATTTGATGAGTTGCAATCCCCCTCCAAATAAGAGCACTTTATTTGTCCACATGCCCAATCTTCTCTGTATTTTCTCAATTAAGGAATAGCATTTGGAGAATTTTATCCTTTTGGTAGCAATGGGAAGCCCTAAATAGGTCAAAGGAGACGGTTTCCTGTTTATACCAGTGATTTGGGAGATTCTATCCTCCATCATATTAGCACTAGCAGCCAAAATAAAATGGCTCTTACTAAAGTTTACCTCAAAACCTGTAAGATCTCTAAATGCAAACAATGTCGATATAAGTAGTTTAATAGATTTGCTATGGACCTTGGAGAAAAGTAAAATATCATCCGCAAATCATAGATTAATGAACTTTACTCTCTTTCATCTGCTATGAAATTTAAGGTAATTATTGCTTCCAACTTTATGAAGAAACAATTGGCTTAGCACCTCTACGCAAAGGGATCCCCTTGTCTTAGGCCTATAGAGCCCTTGAAGATACCAGTAGCCATACCATTAATAAAAACCAATTAAGATGGAGAAGTAATATAGTCCTCATCCCATCTGAAAAACATATTAGGAAATCCTAAGGTCTCCAAACTCTAAAGTATAAAGCTTCATTCAATACATTAAAATCCTTTTTGAAATCCACTTTTATGATACAATTAGGAGAGCTATTCTTCCTTCGGTACCCTTTCATCAGTTCTCGAACAATAGAGACATTATCTCCAATCATTCTTCCTTAAATAAAGGCACTCTGGTAATTAGAGGTTAGGGAATCCTGAATAGTCTTCACCTATTAGCCAAAATTTTAGAAATTACGTTATATAAGAAGTTGGAGCTTGCAATAGGTTTGAAATCTTTAAGGGATGATGCAATATCCCACTACCATAGGATACATACCTAAGCTTTTAGGAACAAATCCTACAATAATCGTATGTTGGAGCAATACAAATTTTAACTTACACATGGCATCATCTAATATACTCGAAAATCATAACAATTTTTCTTTTAAAACATTTGCTTCATTCATTTATAACAGTTACACTGTTCTGATTAGCATTTGTTTACAAGACCCTATACGGGTT
>JANZXR010000006.1:4604023-4617777 GCA_027575705.1 Erythroxylum echinodendron | reverse complement strand
TGAAGATTAGGGAAGAGAATTACAGTGTGGAGTGTTTCGGTGAAGAATGGAAACTATAGTGGATTCTTCCTAACTTATACAATATAATACGTGGGTCTATTGCATGTCCCTCACGTGTATTATTTATCTCCACTGATTCACCATTTGTCAAAATCACAATTAGCCATATGTAATTCCACTTACCTGGAATCGCCAATGAAAACATATACCATCTTATGAATGTGCTAAATCAATATATAAGTCACAAATACTTATGTCTAACGTGCAATGTATCTTAAGTCAGATAATTATCTCATGCATAACTACTCTAGCCGAATAGGTAATAGGATGTTACAGATGAAAGGCAAGAGGACAATGGAATTAAATAGATATGAGTTTTGTTGATTTCCTTCAATAACACCCCTATAGAGAAAAATTCTAAAACTGCCCTCTTCATCATAGAGCCAATTTCCTTCCAGGCATTTTAAAAGAAATAACCATTAAAGGCATCAGGTCCTGAGGATTTTTTAGGGCTCATTTAAATGTCTACCTATTCTATCTCTTTCCCTTCTATAGGCTTAGAGAGAAAAACAGTTTGTTCCTGAGAGATTCCTTTTTTAATGAAAGAGCAAAGGGGAGTACAAGTTGCTGGTTTACAAGAACAGCTATAAAAGCTTTTAAAATATCTCTTATCTTTATATGAGAGATCCCTTTGTTGTCAAATCTCACTGCCATCAAAATGTTTAAGAGAGTATTCTAGTTAAGTTTTTCTTAGCCAAAATAGAGATACAGAAGAATTTGGTGCACCTTTCACCTCCTTTGATCTAATTGGCTTTAGCCATTTGTTCCAAGAGGCTATCAGTATTTTCTTAAAAGGGCCTTGTCAATATCCAATAAAAGAGAATTGGTAGGATCATTGGCAAGTTTACCTTGAATGACAACTAGTTCATCTTTAGCTTTAGCAACAGCTATTTGTGTAGAGGAAGCTCTTCTATTCATAAGATTTTTCATCTCAACTTTAATAGCCTTAAACTTATGGACACATATAAATTAATGAGTTTGCTCAACTGAAAACTCCAATCCCCTCTGTAAAGCCTCAAAAAGTCCATTATACTTAACCAGAAAATTATTAAATCTAAAATGACCTCTTCTTTCCTAAATCTGGAAGAGGTTCCCAACCTACATTGGTGAGTGGTCTAAAAATAGAGGATCTAGAAATGTAAACACACTATAAAGAAATTTGGTTAACCAATCTTGATTCACCAAGGTACGATCTAGTTTCTTCCTTAATGTTCCTGGTATTTTAAATCAAAAACACCCAATTTACCATTACAATCAAAAAAGTCAGGAGAGAAGTTTCTTAAGCTATAGTGCCCATCAGATTCAGTTTTAAATAAGGTAGAATTAAATTCCCCACATAGTACCCAAGGTTCCTTCACTTTCTTTTGAAAATCTAGCAAGCTTTCTTATAAGTGCTTTCTTTGAAAAGCATGATTATCACCATATATGAATGAGGAGAAAAATTTACCTTTTTTTGGATAAGTTTCCATTTGAGGTGAATTACTTGCAACTCAACTTTAAAAACTTCAACATCGACAAAAGTAGGATCATATCTAATAATGATTCTCCTATACCTATGGGCCTGATGGTTAGAGATAAATTTCCATCTAGAGCCCAGTTTATTCAACATCGTAAGCTTATCGAGTCTAATTTTACTTTCCAAAAGAGCAAAGATGCATGGATTTGAACTGTAAGCAAAATCCTTTAAAGCTGAGAGCTTTTTAGGGTAGTTGATCTCCTTTAAATTCTATGCATTAACTTTTATAAATCAAATAGTTTTACTTTTGGAGCCTTTAGCTTTGCTAATATTGAATGTCCTTTTGGCGATAGTCAAAATTTCCCCAATAAAGGGATCATCCTCCCTATTCTCGTTAGAGAGTGTAGGATTTGCAATAGTCTGATCAAGAATATTTGTATGGTCATTAGGATTATCTGGCAACTCTTCAATAATGACTACTTTCCCATAAGCAATGAAATCAATAATTTTATGATCTTCAATTGTGGTAGGACAAGGACTTGGTTCCTCTGCCACAATGCTAGTGCCAAGCCCTTGATCAACTTTAGGGCTGGTTCCTCAGACACATTGCTAGTTCCAAGACCTTGATCGACTTTCCTTTCTCCCAGTAGTTCCTCACAGTCACCCCTTTAAAAAGTCTTAATAGTAGGAATCCATCTTTTACCTTGCGAGATAAGGGAGGGCTTCCATTGGTATTAAACTATCACATTATCTTTATATGGACCTCCACCAATTACTAATCTTATAATTGGGATGGTTTTAGATAAGTCTTTGGAGAGCTCCATATTGATGCAAATTCTAGCATATCCTAACCTCTTTCTTTTAACTATATTATCATCCAAACATAGAGGTTTTCCTAAGAAACTTGCAATCATACTAAACACTTTTGTTGTTTAATATTCAAGGGGCACATTGTATAGATTCACCCACAGTGGAATAATACTGTGTTTGTTTGACTCAATTTGGAAACCAAGCTGTCAAGGCTATAGGAAAAGAGGAAAGTTAGAGACATGCCATAGCCCTTCTTCAATGATCTTGAGTGCTTGAGCTTTGGAAGAAAAAGTGAAAACGATGTATTTATCTTCTGCTATTAAAGCTTCAATAAATCTTTTGTTTTCTTCTTACTAATATTGCCCATTTTCGAATGATAGGAAATGTAGACCTTTTGTCCCATAAGAAACTAATGAGGGAGTTCTCCCATGATTTAGTACCTTCGTAGAGAATTTTTGAATCTAGAGCAATAATAGTACGACCATCTTCAGTTTTAAGAGGACAAAAATGTAGTAAAAGATTAGAAGAGCCTCCAACAACTTGCCTCCAAGTTTTCCTCTCTGTAGTAAGGTTAGTTAAAGATGAATTTGGGAAAGGATTTGTTGAGGATGCAGTTGTTTGAGCTGTAATAGGTGGAGAAATTGGAGGAGGGGGCTTATATGCAGTTCTAGGGGAGGGTAAAGGAGGAAAGTCCTCCCTATCATGGTTTCGTTACATGTGAGGTTTAGGGTCCGGCCTGATAATAGAAATTTTATATAACATATCACTTGCGGTGGAAGGAGTCAACAGAATTTGCAAGCACCTACGTGAGCAAGTGATGTCTAATAATTTCAACACTTTAAATGACTTGTTCCAGCCTTTGGAAACAAACTACAAATTAAAACATGCAAATGAATGCAAATGAAAATGGATTTATTAATTTTGCAATGTTCAATTTGGCTTATATATATAAACTTTGTCTACATTCTGGTCGTCAAAAAATTAAAGTCTTAGTTACAATTGTCGTTGTCTTATATTTCATTATTTTATGAATACAGTTTATATGGATATAGTCATTTCATATAAGTAACATGATGTTATATTACTCGTAAATAAAAGTAAATCATTCAATTATTCTTACTACTAATTACCACCATGTTATAAATGAAAATGGTTTAATTTAAAAAGGTAGGAAAAGAATGGGATAACTAAACTATGATTATAGTTTTAACATTCTAACCAGAAAAATTAGGCGTCAAGTGGCTTATAAAGGATAATTTGGTCCTCTTCCTTAGGGATCCTAGAGAAGGGAACTTTAGATAAGTGAAGCCTATATAATATTAAATTCTAAAACCCATCTTAAAAATAAAGTGATTCTTCAATTTTTCTCTATCTCAATTACTTCATTTGATGGTGGTGATGATGCCAAAGGATGTCAATCAACACAATTAGGACAAGAGGCCTAAAGATCAATTAGGAAAATTTAAGCTAAAAAATCCAATCCTTTCAGAGTTTTGTGATTAAGGCAATAACCTAAATGCTTTATTTATAAAGTTATTTTCTTCCTCTCAATTCCCATATTGAAAGTGAAAAGCCAAAGAACCAACTCCCATATTTAAAGTGGTAAGACAAAGAGGGAAGTAATTTTTAAATAAAGCATTTAAGTCTGTAAATTACAAAAATTCCGTAAGAGTTGGTCTTTTGGGCTTAACTTACCTAATTAGGCTTCGGAACATTTAATATTTTTCTAAAAAGATTAGACTTTAAGTTTTGACCTAACCTAAATGGGCTTTGGACCATTTAATATTTCTTTAAAAAGGTCTTTTAGGCCTAATCCAACTCAGTTCGGCTTGACTAGATCCAATAAAGTTTAATTAAAGCTTAATTGGTCCTAAGTATAGTCTAAGTTGCTTAGGTCTAATTGGGCCTTGGGCTGTTTGAATTCCAATCTGGCCTAGGCGCGAGCCAATCATCCTAAACACAATCAAAATTTAGGCTAAGCTCAGATTTTAAAATAATTTTGGATAAGTTCAAGCTCATATGATTTCTAAACTTTTGATTAGTTTATCGTATCTAAAATTAGTATCACTTCCATATAAATTAGAGTTGGATGTTTCCTTATCATCTTCTTTAATAGTAAAGTACAAATTAGCTATCTCTCCTTTCGAATGCTCATTTTTTGATTCAATTATCCCAAATTGAGGCTTTAAATGCTTTCTTCTTATTCTTCTTTTTCCTACTTCCCTTACTTATTATTTCTTTTATACTTGTAACTATCATTGAGTAGAGGATATTGTGACTTAATGTACCTAGGTTTCTACTTTCAAAGAAAATAATGTTAGAGGATTTATATTTTGAATCATTGTTATCGGCTTTGAAGTTCTTTGTTTTGGAGAAATTCTCTCTCTTCAAAAACTTTTTAAATTTATTAATGATAATAGTGAGGTCTTCATCATCACTTGCACTTGTTACTATTTTTTCATTTGATTCCTCTCTTAAGACTTTGAATGCTAAGTTCTTTTTCTTCATAAAAGTCATTTCTTCTTGTATCGCTTGAAGTCTCTTTTCATATGTGAGAAAAGATCTAGTTAACTCCTCTAATGGTAGTGTTGTCAAATCCTTAACTTCTTATATAGTCGTTACTTAGCTTCTTATGTCCTTAAAAGTGGCCTAAGCAACTTTCTTACCATTTTAACATTATTTTAAGTCTTTCCAAGACTTTTAAGAGTATTAATAATATCAATAAACCTTATATACATACTAAATATACTTTCATCATCTTCATTTAAAACAATTCATATTGGTCCGTTAATATGTTTACTTTATTCTTCTTAACTTGATTTGTGCTCTCATGTGTAATTTCTAATGTATGACAAATTTTATAAGCTACTTCACACATAGAGACATATTGAATTTATTTTTCCTAATATATAAAATAATATATGTATGGCCATACTATTTAAATAAATTATTCTCTTATCATGAGGTTCTCATTCTTCATTTAGTTTAGGAACCTTTTTATTGTGTGTGATTTTCATAGCTATAAAGGGACCATTTGAAACTATTTCCCATATTTCTATACTTTCATGTATTAATAAAATTTCCATCCTTGTTTTCTAATAGTGATAGTCATTTCCATTAAAGAAGGGAGTTCTACAAATGTTTTGTCCCTCTTTATTAAATAATGATAACGATGCTCTTATATTTTATATTATAGTCTTTACTATAGGATTTCGATTGAAATGCTAACCTAATAGACTTGCTCTGATACCACTTGTTAGTCCCTAATGGTACTCAATAAAGGGGTGAATTGGTTGTTAATAAATTTTAAATAAAATATTTAGTAATTTAGTGTGTTAACGAGCACAAATTATAAAGGATAAAAATACTATATAAAAATAATAAAAATCGATAATACACTTAAGCAATATTATAAAAAGAGTAAGGGAAGAGAAATATAAATCAATTTATAGTGGTTTAGTAAACAATCTTTCTCTGTATCCACTCCCAAGAATCTTCTTGAAATTTCACTATAATTCTTCTTTAAAGGAAAAGAAAAACCTTTGTACAATCTCTTCTCGGCAAAGAGAAACCCTCTTATAGTCTTTCTTCATACTGAAGAGGATCCTCTATTCCATTTGGAAGACCTCCAAGTACAATATACAACACCTCAATAAAATTTTACAATTTAAAATATCTCACTTTATCATTTTGACAATTCTAAAGAGGGTGATTAGCTCAAATATGATATAATGAATGCTCAAGTACTTGATAAACATTTAGAAATATGTATATAAGACGTTCAAATACATTTCTATGCAATAACTAGCAAGAAAACATGTATTTATACGCTTTTGAGATCTCTACTAACAGTTGGAGGCTTGGAGCCAAAAATTAGCCATTATAATAACTAGTTCTAACATACTAGTCGACCACTAGGTCAATATTGGGCAACTAAGATGCATTTAATGCATAATTCTTCCTAGTTGTTACACATTGGTTTCCCACTAGACATGCCCCTTAGAGGGAAATTGATCGACTATATCACCACATTAGATGATCAATAAACTTATATGTTGCACATTTAACTTGCATTTATCGACCACTAACCTATTATTATTCTTTAATGGAACCTAAGAGGGGGGGTGAATTGGTTAAATTGAAGATTTTATTTAAAGTTAACTAACTTAAGAATAGTGTCTCCAAATTATCACAAATGTAAGAAAGAAATAAAAGTAAGTTAGTTAAATTACATTTTTAAACAATAAAATAAAGAGTAAGGGAAGAGAAATGTAAAATGATTTATAGTAGTTCTATAAACAATCCTTGCTTACACCCACTCCTGAGACTTTTCTTAGATTTTCAATATAGTTCTTCTTTTAAGGTGAAGAATACCCTTTATGCAATCTTTTATTTTGGCAAAGAGGAACCTTATTTTCAATCTTTCTTTAAAATAAAGCGGAACTCCAAATCACTTTTGATAAACTCAATATAATGATCACAAACCTAAAAATAACTTGTAACTCAAAATTGCTCATTTGCATGCTTTGATAATCATAAAAAGGTTAACACCCAAAATGAGATAAAGAATGCTCAAATGATTAAAAAACAATTGGAAATATGTGTATAGGACACTTAAAAACTTCTTGATATAAAAACTAATGAAAAACACCTATTTATAATATTTTGGGACTTGTTGGAACCCAAAAATAGTTATTGCAATGGTTATATATGAAGCACTAGTTGACCATTATAGCATATTAGTTTAATAGTATTCATTAAAAGCTTTAGATATGCTAACCATTGGAACATTGGTTGACCGATACAGTCACATAATATAGACTAATGTTACAGCAAACTTATGTTACATCAAATTTAATAACTTTAACCTGTATTGGACGACCACTAACTCATATAGGTTGACCAATCACACCAAAAACATGATTTTCACAACTTTAAATGTTCAACACTAATTTATTTAATCCAAGTATGATTTAGACACTTACTAAAATGTTCACCAATGATAATTTGAAGATTAAGAGGCTTTTATATTAAAATCAAAAGCTTCAATCTCTCTTAATGGATGTAAAGACTCATGCTATAAAATAAATTAAATTTTTATGCATGGTAAGCCTTTTAGATTATCAAAGACGATCAAGATGAACTTATAATAAGTAATACATGAAATAATCTTATGCCGATTTTTTTCTTGACTTGATCTTGATCTTGAATATGGCAAAAATCATCTTTTCTATTATAATCCTTTGATGCAGTAAGATTATGTTCTCATATTCCTTTTTATTAATAACATTAAAACTCGTTAGTAATACTTATGTCTTGTTATCATAAAAATCTCGATTAGAATCTCCCTTGGTTCAATAATCTCCCCCCTTTTTTATGATGACAAAACATTTGTGATATTGAAAGTATTATGAGAATTTAGTCAGACAAATTACAACTCATATCAAGATAATAATTAGCTCCCTTTTAATTCATACATAAATCCATATTATATTCACAATTTAGTACTAAGAGAAAGATTTAACAAAAGTATATAGTGTCAAATATATATAAAACTGCATATACTCTGCCTGAATTATAGTATTTCCTTCTAATATCATAAAAAATTTCTCCCTCTTTTTGGAAACATAAAAAAGAGACAACTAGTTAGAGGGGAAAACAAAACTCAATCAAATTGTACAAGTCATCAAGCCGATCCATTATGATGTCTTTAAAAGAATCAAGCTCTCCAAGATGATACTCATTGATCGTAAGATGAGCATTTAGTGGAGCGATGATATAGTCAAGAGCTGGTGGCCTCATCATCCGCAAGTGACTCAATAGTATGACTTAAAAGGGGCTCGTCAAGACCATCATATGGTGGAGCCTCTTAAACTAAAGACAGATGTTGAGGTTGAAGATGTTGTTGATGATGTGGTCTAGTCATTTGTCTATCAAAGAATTGATATCCCATCCAATGAAGAGTAACAGAGTTAAAGAAGAAATCAAAGTCGATCTCATCTCCAATAGGAGGAATAAAGAAGTGTTAAAAAATAAGGCCAAGGATAAGGGCATATGGAATGTTTTGTTTCTTCTTTTTGGTTTTATGCAAATAAATCATATTGAGCAAAAGAAAATAAATAAGATGAATATGTTTTTCTAACATAATAGTAGAAAGGAACCAAAGATCATCGCGACCTAGAAAGGTAAAGTGACTACTACCAGAGACAAAATTATACTTGATAAAGAGATGATGGGAATGAAGGATAGCATTGAGGCCATCTAAATCATTAAGGTTTTTATAGACCTTTGCATTAGGGCCCAACCTAGAAATAATTTTGACTCTGTCAGGGACATAATAAGGTTGAATGGTGTATTTGGTATTAAAACTATAACACAAAGGACATTTAGGAATATAAATGCCTAGATCTCATACATGAGATTTGAAGTAACGTTAATGTCAACACCATTAACTTTTGAGAAAATATGAGTGTCATCGTGAATCAGCTTAGGACGAAGATTGGTGTAAAATAATTAAAAATTGGTAGGACTAATCCTATAAGTCTTAAAAAGAAGGGATTCCTACCCTTGATTAACGAAATATGGAATAAGACCATAATCCTTAGATTGGTCTAAACTAGTAGGGGAAACAACATAAATTTCAAATATTTGCCATAAAACATAATCTTGGAATTGAGGAGAAGTAGTATCACAGTATTCATCCTCATTAGGAGGTAAGGAACGAGGAGGGGTTAGAGATCATGCTCGAAATCTAGGAGTTATAAAGGGTGCGTGGGTAACTCGACCTTATGTGATAGTCCTACGTGTAGGATTAAGGTTCCTTTTAGTTTTTCTATAAGTTTCAATGAAAGATTAAAGACAAAAGGAAAAGTGTGAGAGGAGAATAAAGACTATATTTGAAAATTTGCCTATAAGGTAGAAAAGATAGCATCACTATAATCTCGAGTCCACAAATTTTAAATAGAAAATTAACATGCATGATATAGAAAAAGAAAAGATGCACATAATCAAAAGATGAGTCATATAAAAAATAGTTGCAATTATAAGTAATTAGTAGTGGAAATACTTTAAAACAAAGTTCAAATGAATGAACAAACCAATAATTTTGAGAATTAATTCATAAATAAGAAATCTCAAATTATCATTTAGGGAAGACAATCAAAAAAATATGATTTGGGATAAATTTAAACATAATATAGGGTAATTCACAATCAAAAGAGCTTAAAATAATTAGTAATTTAATTAAAAACCTTTAATTTTGAAAAATAATGCATAATAAGGAAACTCCCAATTTTAACTTGGGCATAATTACTAGAAGTTACAATTCGAGCAAAATTAACTATAATTCAAATCAAGTGAAATTTAATAAAGCCTAAATTAGTTATAAATTGAACTAGGAATCCTCTAATTTAAAAAAATTAAGAAGAAATATAGGAAAAGAGGCAATTACAAATTATCAAACCCTAATTTTCCCTAAGCGCTAAATTGGTGTAATTAAAAGTGTAATACATGAAACTGGATACATAAACATGCACAAACATATTTACAATTAAGATAAGCTGCTAATGGAATCATCAATGGAACAAAAAAATCCAAATTGGGAAATTCCCAAATGGGTGAGTGTTGGATTTTACTATCAGCAATGTAGGAGTAAGGAAATGAAGGTCAATTGATTAGCATTTTAGAATATGAGGTAGTTTTTATGAGTCGAAGAAAGTTCTTGAATATAAGAAGCAGAGAGAGTGCTTAAGTAGGTTTGCACTATAGGGGAACATCTGATGTTGACAATGACATTGTGAAGGTGTTATAGAGAGAGGAGTTGTCTACTAGAGATGAAGGTCAAAGATATTGGTGAAGTGGGAAATGGTATTGTTGGGGTTGATTTTGTAAAAAAAAGGTTGGGATTTCTGGAAAATGTGAGAGGTAAAGAAGAAAGGAGTTATCTATGTTTTCAAGAACATGTATATTGGTCGACCAGTAACATATATTGGTTAACCTATATACTTTATTGGTCCATCAAAGTTGGCAATCAACAAGTCTACAAACTCTCAAGATTGTCCACCTGTTACAGATATTGTTTAACTAGTTGTTTACATTGATCGACCACTGAGTTTGGTTAATTAGAATATGCAACCAAACTTGCTAAAAACTCTTTAAAAAGTAAGGATATTTCATATTCAGAAGAATTGGTCTACCAATGAGTAATATTGTTCGACTAATGTATCTGGTTAGCTAATTATACAACTAAAGAAGAAACAAACTCTTAGGAAAAAATTAACGTCGTTGTTTAAGAATGTTGGTCGATTAGTTTGCGTAATTGGTCAACCAAACTCAGATCACACGCAAGAAACAATGTTGAAAACTCATTTATCCAAGAGAATTTCCACTAATCGTCAATGATTCTCTTCTAATTGAACAAAATTTATCCTCACTCATAGGTTTAGAGATAGTTATGAACTCTAATGTAGTTTTCTATTTTGCATATGATATCTGATAGATGCATAATTGATCATAATTTTATGTCATATTTAATTTATTCATGATTGATATTTTATACTTTGGTATATATTTGGTACTTAATTTGTTTCAAGAGTATTTAAAGAATATAATTGCCTTCAAGGACTTAAAGGAGAAGAATTTAGATGAAAACGCGACATAAAATAGAGAATTAACAATTTAGAAGTGCACGACCGTTCATTGTCATATTTTCAGGCATTTTTGGACATATATGATCTGATAGATGACGGTGTACCACGTTGTGTAAGCCCTAGAAACCTATTTTTTAATATAAAAAGACTTTTCAATGACTAATGAAGGAGGAGACGTTGGGAGGTGATTTCCAAAAGTGGGACTCGTTCTCTAACTGCTATTTTGGTCTTAAGAAGTGGAAATCACGAAGATTTCATTGAAAGATCCATCAAAATATAAGATCAAGCCTCTACATCATAATAACATTTGATAAAAGACAATTAGAGAGATTTTGAATTATGATTCCATTGTTTTTTATTCATTTTTCTTTTAGTTTATGTTTGGTTTCATGTTCGATAATATGTAACTAAATGTTCAGTTAGTATTTAGGTTAGATGAACTTTATGTTAATACTTTGATATGATTTGATTCTTTTATTAATGCAATTGGTTGTTTGATATATTGTGGTTTGATTACGTGTTTCATTTATATTCTAATAACCCAAGAATATTATATCATAATATGATTTTACACATAGAGATTGAGAAATCCTATTGTAAATAAATCTACAGTAAGTAGGAGTTCATTGCAACCCTAGGGATAGGATGACATAAATCTTCTATATTAGGTTCAAACCTAAAAAAGGGACTCATAAATCGGTAACGCAATCTTATAAGATTTAACCTAAGTAATTCAGTTAGAGACCTTATGTCGGACCCCATTTTCGGAGCTTGGCAATCGCATCCAGATAACATACATGTATCAACTATACTTGCATTCAAAACTTCCCTTTCTAAGCTCAGCTCCGCTCTTCGAATAGTCGACTAATATGATGATAATCGACTAGTCCATTTTCAACCTGAATACGTCAAGGAAAAGCGTTGGTGAGTCCACTCTTTACATATGTATATGCTTCGGGGCTATTGACATAACTTTTTCTTCAGGCATCGTATGTAGTGTTTCTTTGGATAGTTTGAAATAGGGCTTCATGAGCTACAACTTTCATCAAAACCTTAAAGGCTAATTGTAACTTCTGGATGGTCAAAAATAGGACAGAAGATAAACTATGAACAGTAACCCAGACAATATTCGTGAACAGTATCACAGAGGAAGTCTGTGAACAGTAACACAGACGATACTCGTGAATAGTAACATAAAGGAAGTCTGTGAACAGTAACACAGATGATACTCGTGAATAGTAACACAGAGGAAGTCTGTGAACAGTAACACAGACGAAGTCTGGAATAGTAACACAGACGAAATTCTTCAACCAACATAACTTCTTAACTCCTTATTATCCTTAGACTATGATCTGTGTTCTATCCTCTGTGTTCCATGCTCTGTAGTTGACTTTTATATTCTGTGTTGACCATTTATCGTCTGTGGTCTATTCTCTGTGTTCTATCCTCTGAGTCATGACGTATCCTTTGTGTTATGATGTCATCATATACGATACTTCTCCTCTCTATTCCTCCTTGCCTCTGTATTCTGACGTCAGCACAGACGATACTTCTCCTCCCTATTCCTCCTTGCCTCTGTGTTCTGACGTCAGCACAGACGATACTTCTCCTCTCTGTTTCTCCTTGCTTCTGTGTTCTAACATCAGCACAGACGATACTCTTCCTCTATATTTTTCCTTGCCTCTATGTTATGACATCATCACAAATGATTCCTTTCGTCTGTGTTTTTTACATGCAATCCTCCCAACTCTGACATGCTATTATAGGACTAACAGCAATTGACAATTTCAACAAAAAGAACATGGACGTATACATTTCCTTATCCGAATTTTGAAAATAACAGAATTATGCCGAAGAAATTTAATTTCACTGCTTCCATTTTAAAACACAGTTAGAGTTATTACAGATCATATTACACATCAACTTAAACCAAAATACAAAAGATGTCCGTTGCTGATATGTCAAATGAGCTATTACAAAACTGACTTAGTCCAAATGTCTTTAACTCATGTGGAGTTTTCGATGCCTTGCATAGATCACTATTATCTTGGTTTGCACCTGAGGAAGGGAGAAAAGGAGTTGAGCTACACAGCTCCGTGGCTAATATATTTATAGCCATTAGTAATTAGCATAAATCTAAGCATATATATATGTATGTATAGATATGTAAACAAATAATTTATTTTCAAACAAGCAGAATAATGCAGAACACATAACACTCAAGTGCATCCTACTTGACAGTTTGCAGATGCAATGCACAACAAATGGCTCAAGAGTTCCATAGACATAATGGAGAAACCGAAGTTTACCCCATGAACAGAATGAGTCCTTTTTTGAAGCTCATACGCCACAAGCGGGCAGCCGGGAGAAGACTCTTGTCAATGTGAATGTGACGAACAGAATGGTTCCACTCTCTCCCAAACAAAGCACATATTCATTTAATCGTATGCTCAAAATTTGATGCTTGTTTATCTTTTCATTCAAACAAAATGCCATGACTTATTTCAGTGGCATAACTGAATCAAAATTCATAAATCGCATGCATTTTCAATGATCACAAATTTTAGCAAATTGAACATGCATGCACACATATATAGGCAAGAATTCGCCCAATCACACCATAACTATAAATACATCACCCACCAAAATGCTTGACAATGAAAGTTCTCTGTTGTCTTTCCTCTTCTCCTTGGGTCAGACTTCTTTGGTTTCCTATAACAAACTAAGTCCTCATTCAATAGGAATCAAGTTTGAGAACCTATAGAACCAAAAGCACTGAA
>JANZXR010000006.1:4586354-4603923 GCA_027575705.1 Erythroxylum echinodendron | reverse complement strand
CTTCTCAAGACAACATTTTCCTCTTCCCTTTTTACCCTTAATGAATGCTAAAGGTCCACTTTATCCTTCCTTATAAGTTTAGGTTCTGTTAACCTTAAGTCATTTTCCAAAATGCCCTTATATACCTTACAACATCCACACTTTAATTCCATCAATACAATAATTAAATCCTCCTAAACTTGATATAATAGTTACCTCCAAATAAAAAAAATAGTCTATCTAACAATAATACAAAATTTATTCAAATCATGCTTACTAAAAAAATTTTCAAGGCCCAACACCTTAGGTTTACCCAATAAGCTAGCTAGATAACTCAGTCCTGCCACTGTCCATAACTCCAATGGCAGATTACAAAATTGAACCCACAAAGAAAAAGCCTCAATATAATCATGATTAAATTCAATACCTAGCGTCCATTTTCAAAGGAACATAGGTTGTCCTCCCATATGCCACAGACCCAACTCAATAATCTCATTCATATTACTATCATTTGCAAATTTAAAAAGTATGGTACCATTGTACATAAGCATGGTTTTTTCCAATCCCTTCTTTCCCTATCTGGAAGTTGCCCAAATGTGAATCACTAGGAATATTAGTCGTTTGTTCCAAAATAATCCCACCAATATCGTAGACCATGCTTTCTCACCTACTTTTAGGAGCTCGATTGGAGGACAAATCACTCCATCCTTAATGAAGTCCGGCAAATGCGTTAGTTGAACTCGCTTTGATTGAAAGTTGTGTTTGTTGTCTAAGCATTGTTCGCCGGTAGAGGAGTGTTCATCTGTTTAGAAGGAGTTGGAGATCTCGCCCCTATTCTAGCCTTACCATTGTGGACATTCTCACGTGAGAGGATAGGGTAGTCTTCCATGTATAGAATAGAAGCTTCTCTATAGTCCAGAGTCCCATTCAAGGCTTTAGATAGGCCCTCTATGGGTGCAGAACCATTGCTAAATGGTGGACAGAGGCAGTCAAGAGAGGCACCTACTTTCAAGATGGGCGGGAAGTTTCCAGAAAGGGGGAAAATAAGGGTAAAAGGCTCTATTCGAAAGAGAGTAGGCAAAGAAAATACGTGAAGAGAGAGAGAGACAAACTTTTTTCAACAATTTTAATCTAGTTAAGGGGTTCTTAGTAAAGAGAAAAAGTGAAAAATGTCATTATCCTCACAAAAAGTTTCATTTTCATTTTCAAATTCCCTACTATAGTCATTCCTAATAGAAGCAATAGAAAGTTCCTTTTTATTTTGTACCCTTCTACAAATTTTAAAAAATTCCCCATAGCATACTTCTTTAATTACTAAATTGGTAACCCTAATTGGTCTAAATAAATTTATATAAAGTAACTGTAAAATTCTAGTGGAAGTTACCAATTTTTTACTTTTAAATAAGCTTTTAGTTTATTTTCCCATTTAACAGGCTCTAAATATCTTGTCTTTCTTAAATTTGACCTTTGGGATCCCATTAATAAGTTATCTGGAGTTATGTTGGAGATGAGTTCTATGATTACGTTTCCAAGTCTTCTATGTCAAATATATGCATCTTCACTAATAAACATTAGGCACTTCATATCTTGGTTAGAGAAATCATCAAGATCATTTGCATATATGTTTCCTTTTTTCCCCCCCAAAAAATGCAGTGCTATTGTAAACTATTCTAGATATAATGCATGATCTCCCTTCAAAGCATACTTTGTAGCCTTTATCACATAATTGACTCACATTTAACAAGTTATGCCAATAAGAGTACATTATCAATAATTATTTGATCTTTCATACTAACTATGTCAATGCCAATTATCTTACCCTTATTATTATCTCCAAAGGTGACAAATCCTCCACCTTTGTCTCTAAAAGTTGAAAATTAGGATGCATCACCGTTCATGTATCTTGAGCATCCATTATCGATATACCATGTGTTCCTTTTCTTCTTAGAGAACTACAAAACAATTCATTTAATGTTTTAAATAACTAAATGAGCTTGGGTCATTAACTGTTAGTCTCTTTCTTCTTCTCAAACCACTTTTTTGAAGGTTTATTCATTGTCCTTTTTTAAAAAAATAGAATTTATCAATTTTTTTGAGAAAAATGTGTCCATATTTATCACAAAAGTAGCATACCATGTTATATGATTTGTTCGTAGGATGATGATCATTATTTCTTTGATGCATGTATGCATTTTGTTAGTCCCTAGTGGCACCCAAGAGAGCAGTGAATTAGGTGTTTATAAAATTCAACAAATTTTCTAACCAATATACTTGATGAATAAAAATTAATATAAATAAAGATGAGAAATTTGCTTAATATAAATTTATCAAAGAATTGAGTAATAAATTAAAGAGGATAGGGAAAAGAGATTGTAAACCGATTTATGGTGATTCAACAAACAACCCTTCCCTACATCCACTCCCAAGATATTTCCCAAATATTATTTGAAAGATTAAAAGGCTTTTATATTAGAATCAAAAGTTTAAATGCCTCTTAATGAATGGAAAGACTCATACAATGAAATAAGATGAATGATTATACATGGTAAGTGTTTTGGATCATCAAATTAACAAGTGAGCTTACAAATAATAATACAATTTGTGAAATGACCTTGATGAGCCTCAATCTTCTTCCATTCTTTTATATTTTGATTCTCATTTCATTGGTTGCAAACTTTAACATTTTTTATCAACTTCATACAATATCTTCTCAAGTTTATGACTTCATTTTGTTCTAATATTGCTTTTCATCACAATAATAATCACATTAGTAATAATTATGTTTTGTTATCACCAAAACATCAATTGGAACCTCCCTTGGTTGAACAATCTTCCCCTTTTTTATGATGAAAAGTATTTTTGATATTAGAGAACAATATAAAATTACACACACACAATATAATTCAAGATAGTGGTTAGCTCCCTTCTTAATTCATGCATAAAACATCATTCAATATAAATAGCATAATTCAATATTAATAGCAAAAGAGATAATCAAAATCAAAGAAATATTCATACATAAAGATAACATAAATTTACTCAAGCATATCATATAAAATACAAGGATACAAAAATGACAAAATAATCACTCCCTTTAAGTTTCATCACTCCCCTATATGTTATCACTTCCCCTAAACCTAATATCACCAAACTTCTTTGGAATCATCAAAAAGAAATCCAAAAGTGCACAATCTAAAGTATCATCTATCAAGCTAACTCAGTTAAAAAGATGAATTTGATCAAGATTGCCAAACTCTCTTAATAGAGACCAATATTGAATATTTAAAGAGTAAAAAAAAAGATCAATTTTCATAAATACATCCTTAATTGTGTCTAATTTAAAAATTCCCTAATTTCGATATGATGCCTAAGTTGAAATTTTCAATTAAAGCACAAGGGCAGGTTTTAAAAAAATTAATGGTTTATAGATATAATTAAAAAGGAAACAACCTTAACTCCTTAAAAATTTTATCTATGAAGGCATTGACTTTAGATTTTAATTAAGACAAAGTTGATAAACCTGAAATTTGAAATTTAAAAAACAAATTTTCAATGCAAATTTAATGAGATTTTTATGAAATTGGGGTTGATGTTTTTCAAGGAAAAGAGAGAATTGTATAGGGTCTTTTTTGCAGGATATAAAAATAAAAGATGAAAAATAGGAAAAAAAAAAAGAGGAGGAAGCATTTAGATCATGAAGATTGATTGACCATAAGGCTACACTAGTTGACCAGAGTTTGTCTTGAATAAGGTATATAGAACAGTTTTGAACATACAAGGAGAAAGCTAAAATTTTTCTTTAAACTTGCTACATTGGTCGACCATGGAGCTGCATTAGTTAACTAATGACTGGTATGGTCGACTAGTATATGCATCCATTATATTTACAAACTCACTGGAAAGAAAAGTTTCCTAGATAAGGGGATATTAGTAACATATTGGTCAACTAGTATAAGTAATTAGACAACCATATCTTCGATCAGATAAAGAATAAACTTGTTAGGAAAAAAATCAGATATTGGTACATTATTCAACCATTAAAGCACATAAAGGACTGTTTGGGTGACTAGATAAGCAACCAGAAAATCAAAAAATGCACTAAAAAGTAAAAAGAAGTAAATTTTAAAGATATGGATTGACCAGTTAATTAGATAGCTTAGATAACTATCTTTAAAACTCAAATTAAAGTATCAAAACTTCAACAAAATATTAAAACACATATCAACTAACTAAATATCAATTAAAAAAAGAATTTGATCACATAAATGGCTTTATAAAGGTAATTATTAGCAAAAACTAATTTTCATCTAATTAAGCAAGATTTATCCTCAGTCAAAAGTTTAAAGAAATAATCATCAAATTGATGTAAATTCTATCTTATTAACCTTATTTTGCTTATATTCTTTAATCATAAGGTCTACGCTTTAAAATAAATTTATTCATAATTCAAACCCAGATAATCATCACTAAGGATTTATACTCAAATTGACACATTAATGGAAGTAATCACATATTTCTAAATTACGAACTAATATAATTACCTCATGTTGAACATTACTTATGTGAGATTTGAATGAAGATTTTATTGAATTCTCATTCCATTATTGAGATCTCATCCTTCGCACTTGGTTTAACAATCTGAATAGTCTTCATGGTTAATTTTAAGAGTTAAATTATCCATATCCTATAAAAACATCTTCAAGACTTTATCAGAGGCAAGAATATTAGATCCATCAAAATAAAAGATATGAAGTTTAAAAAGAATGTTCAATTTAATAATTGTTATCTCTACTTCTTATTATTTGCTCCTTCAAATAATCTAATCAATGTGTTTTAGAAACCTAAATAAGATTAGTTCCTTGATTGTTTCTTTCCTTCTTCTTTGCAACCTACACATTCAAAGGTTGGCTTAACATTCTTTATTTGATAAAAATCTATCAATATGTCCAAACTTGCCATAAAAGTGACATACCATATTATATGAGTAATGATGATGCATAAATGCATTTCTTGGAATTCTACGTTAGTATGTATAATGAGGAAGTTTTCTTTAGGCATTAAATATGTTGACTGGTCTCCTAGGATGGTGAAAAGTCCTAACATGATTATATGTATGATGCTTATTATAAATGAAGGTGTGATGTAGCTTTTATAGAGGTGTGAGTGGGTTTGCATGTTACCATAAAAATTATGTCTATTTTTCTGTTGATAGTATTAAACTCTATGCGTAATTTGTGCGCCATATATGAAATTATGATGTTTGGTCTTAGGTTGGGAATTGGTGAATGTATCACGAGCATATGTATGTTTGGATGTGGATGCTTCATACTTATTTATCATTTTAGGCAATGGTTCTTCACTATGTAAATGTTTTCCTTTAACAAAAGTAGTTTAGTACAAGGAACACTTTCATATTTATATTTAAATCTATGCCTATCATTAGAACTCTTTGAAGCCCCTAAAATGTTTTCACATTTCTCACTTCCCTTTGTAAATTTAGATAAAGAGTCCTTAAGAGCATCAATATCCTTTTTCAATGTTTCATTCTCACACCTTAATGCATCTAAATCATGATTGTCATCAATAATCACAATTTTTGATGCTTTAAGGCTATGTAATTCATTTTCATATTTTGATTCTCACTCATGCATGCATCCATCTCCCTTTAAATTTCCTTGAGTTTGTAAGACAATTTATTCCTTTTCTTACTTATGATTTTTAAACTTTTTACCAACTTATCATACGTCAAATCAACATCACTATCATTACAAGAATTAGGGTTGGATGTTACCTTATCATTTTTCATATTAGTAAAGCACATATGAACTATCTCTTCTTCCAAATGCTCCCTTTCAAATTCACTTATATCATCCTAAGTTGATGCTTTTAGTTCTTTCTTCTTGTCCTTTTTATATTTTCTCTTATACTTCTCATTATCCTTCAGTTGAGGGCATTGTGACTTTATATGGCCATGTTTTTACATTCAAAGCAAGTAATATTAGAGGATTTCTATTTTAAATCATTTTTACCTTCCTTAAAGTCCTTTCTTTTTAAGAATTTCTTCTTCAAGAACTTTACTTTTTTAGTGACTAAGCCAATGTCTTCTTCTTCACTTTCACTAGTTGATGTCTCTTCCTATTTGATTAAATCTTCTTTTGAGGCTTTAAATGCTAAGTTCTTTTTCTTTGAAAGAATAATCTTTCTCATATCTCTTGGAACCTCATTTTGTATGTAAGGATAAATTTAATAATTTCCTCCATTTTTAGTGTTATTAAATCATTGGTTTCTTATATAGCCGTCACTTTAGCTTCACAGATCTTTAAAAGTGACCTAATTAACTTTCTTAATAATTCAACATTAGGATGGGTCTTTCTAAGAACTTTGAGAGCATTATTAATATCAATGGATCTAGTATACATACTAGAAATGCTTTCGTCATACTTCAATGGAAAAAAGTAATATTGATGTGTTAGCATCCATACTTTGCTCTCCTTAACTTGATTTGTACTTCATAAGTAATTTCTAATATGTGTAAATTTTCGTAAGTTGTTTCATACATATGGACCTTATTAAATTCATTTCTTCCTAAAGTATAACATGGGATATGCATGGCCATACTATTTAAGGATACTAATATCATATCTTACGATTCCTATTCGTCTTTTAATTTTGGTTCCTTTTGTTATTTATAATTTTTATAGGATAAACGGACCTTTATAAATAATTTTCCTTAAATCTACACTTTTGTCCATTAGAAAGAATCTTATCCTAGTTTTCCAATAAATATAATCATCATAATAAAAAAAATGGTAGTCTACTAATGCTTTATCTTTCTTTGTCTAATGATGATGATGGTGCTCCTAATAAGATTTCCTTATAAATGTTAACCTTATAAATCTACTCCGATACCACTTATAATTCCTTAATAACATCCAAGATGGGGGTTGAATTATGTGTTTGTAAAATTCAATAAATTTTCTATCCAGTGTACTGAATTAATAACAATCTATATAAACAAGGATGACAAATTTGCTTAATATAAATTAATCAAACAACTGAGCAATAAATTAAAAAGGATAGGGAAGAGTTAGTGAAAATAATTTATATAGGTTCGGTAAAGAACTCTTACCTACATATACTCCTAAGATATTCCCAAAAGATTATTAGAAAGATTAAGAGACCAAATGATTTATATTGATTCGATAAACAACTCTTACCTACGTATAGTCCCAAGATATTCCCAAAAGATTATTTAAAAGATTAAGAGAAATTTATATTAAATCAAAAGCTTCAATGTCTCTTAATAAATGTAAAGAATCATGCAACGAAGTACATGAATGGTTTTGCATGTTGAGCATTTTAGATCATCAAATTAACAAAATAAGTTTACAAATAATAATACAAAATGTTAAATGACCTTAATGAGCCTTGATCTTCTTCTTTTTTTCCTATTTTGACCTGCACTTTATCAGGTATAAACTTCAAATTTTCTTTATTAAATTCGTACTCTAGCTTTTTGAGTTTATGGCTTCATTTTATTCAAATATTTATTATCACCAAAGTAATAGACACATTACTTGTAATTATGTTTTGTTATCATCAAAACATCAATTGGAACCTCCTTTGGTTCAACACATTCCTAGCTCTTGTATGTGCACATAAGTCATGAAAACTTCTTCTTTGTGTAAGTGATTTGGATGGTCTCTTTGGATAATGAAAAGTGTTAGCATAATTGTATGTATGAAACATTTTTGTTTCATTATAATGATGCTAGTGTGGAGTGTGAACATTTTTCATATAATTATGCTTGGTGCAAGGCCTAATATGATTGCATGTTCATGTGTTTTTGTATAAAGGTTATATTTATTCTTTCCTTGAGAGTGTTAAGTTCTTGGTTTAGATTGTGAATGATACAAGAAAGCATCAAGTTTGCTCTTAACGTGAGTTTTAATGGAAGTGTTATGTGTGTGCTTGGATGTAGATGCTCTATGTTCGTTTGTCATCCTAGGCATTTGTTCTTCACTGTGTAAATACTTGCCTTTAACAAAGATAGTTTTAGCATTGGAAGCATTTTCATGGCTATATCCAATTCCATGCCTGATATTAGAGCTCTTTTAAGCTCCTAAAATGTTTTCTAGTTTCTCACTTCCATTAGTAAACTTGGACAATGAGTCCTTAAGAGAACTAACTTCCTTCTTCAATTCTTCATTCTTATACTTTAAGGTATCTAAATCATGATTATCCGCTTTGGCTCTGCCTTTAAAAGCTTTAATATTATGCAATTCACTCTTTATCTTTTCATTTTCACTCATGCATGCATTGGAATTCTTTGAATTCCTTTAATTTTGGAAGATAGCTTTTTATTTTTCATGCTCATGATTTGAAGACTCTCAACAAGTTCATCATAAGTCAAATCAATGTCATTATTATCATTATCGCATGATTTAGGGTTAAGAGAGTACCTCATCATCATCTTTTTCCTTGAAGCACATATGAGTTAAATCTCCTTCCGAATGTTCTTTTCTGGAGTCACTTGTATCATCCCAAGTGGAAGCCTTGAATGCCTTCTTTTTGCCTTTGTTTGTAATCTCCTTCTTGTCATTTCTTTCATGTTTATCGCTTTCATTAAGGAGAAGGCAATGAGACTTCAAATGTTCAGGTTTCCTACTTTCAAAGTACATCATATAATTTGACTTGAGTTTTGAATCCATTTTACCACCTTTATAATCTTTTTTTCTTAAGGAGTTCTTCTTCAAGAATTTCTAGAATTTTCTAGTAATTAGAGCAATATCTTCTTCATCACTTTCACTAGATGATATCTCTTCATCATCTCTTGATTCGTCCTTTGAGACTTTGAATGATAAATTCTTTTTCTTCGAAAGCATCATTTCTTCATATGTTTCATAGAGCCTCATTTTGTATATAAGAAGAGATACAATAACCACCTCTAATGGTAGAGTGGTTAGGTGCTTAGCTTCTTAAATGGCTATCATTTTAGCTTCCTATGTTTTCAGTAGTAACCTAAGCAATTTTATCACCATTTCAATGTTAGTGTAGGTCTTTATAAGACCCTTAAGGGCATTGATAATATCAATAAATCTAGTTTACATGTTATAAATTCTTTCATCATGTTTCATTTGGAATAATTTATATTGATGAATTACCATACTAACTTTGCTTTCCTTAACTTGATTTGTTCCTTCATGAGTGACTTCTAATGTATGAAAAATTTCGTGAGTTGTTCCACACATATATACTATATTGAATTCATTTCTTCCTAATGCATAAAACAAAATATGGATAACTTTACTATTTAAAGAGATTAATCTTTTATCTTAGGGATCTCGTGCCTTTTTTAACTTGGGGACTTTTCTATCATCTATAATTTTAGTAGGAATGTATGGACCAAAACAATTTCCCATAAATCTACATCTTTGGCTATTAAGAAGAATCTCATTCTTGTTTTCTAACAAAAATAATCATTTCTATAAATAAAAAAAGGGTCTACTAATGTTCTCACCCTCTTGGTTAAAGGATGATGAGGATGCTCCTAAGTATACCATTATGACCTATGCTGTAGGATTTCGTTTGAAATACTAGACCTATAGACCTATACTAATATCACTTGTTATTCCTTAATGGTACCTATGAGGGGATGAATTGGGTGAAATCAAGATTTTAATTAAAGTATACTAAATTAAGAATAGTGTCTCAAAATTATCACAAATGAATGAAATAAATAAAAGTTGATAAACTAAATTACATTTGTAATCAATAAAATAAAGAGTAAAGGAAGAGAAACATGAACTAGTTTATAGTAGTTCGAAAAACAATCTTTGCCTACATCAATCCACTATAGTTCTTCTTTTAAGGCAAAGAATACAATCTTTTATTTTAGCAAAGAGAAACCTCCTTTTCAACATTTCTTCAAGGTAAAGGAGAACCCCAAATTACTTTTGATAAACCCAATATAATGATCACAAACCCGAAAATAGCTTATAGCTCAAAACTGCTTACTTGGATGATTCGATAATCACAAAAAGCTCACAAGCTCAAAATGAGACAATAAATGCAAAAATAATTGAAAAATACTTAGAAATGTGTGTGTAATGCACTTAATAGATTCTTGATACAAAAATCAATGAGAAAAATACCTATTTGTAGTGTTTTGAGACCTTATATAGCCATTGGAGCTAAGAAATAGCCATTGTAACAGCTATATGCAAAGCACTGGTTGACCAATATAGTATATTAGTCGACTAGTATACATTAAAAGCTTTAAATATGCTAACTGTTAGAACCTTAGTTAATTGGTACACATATTGGTCAACTAATATAGCGTATTGATCGACCAATAAATTAACCAATGTTACAATAAACTCACAGTACATCAAGTTTAACAATTTTAACCTATATTGGTTGACCACTAACCTATATAAGTCGACCAATCACCTCAAAAATATGATTTTTAACAACTTTAAATACTCAAAAATAATTTATTTAATCCAATCGTGCTTAAAATATTTCCCTAAATGTTTCCTAAATATTATTTAAAATAGTAAGAGACTTTTATATTAAAATCAAAAGCATAAACACCTTTTAATGAATGTAAAAACTCATATTATGAAAAAAAAATGAATTATCATATTATGTTTAATGAATGTAAAGACAAGCCTGGGTTGATTGACTTTTCTAAACAAAACAATGTCATTTATTACTTTTAATTAAAAAATTAATTCGGTCAAGTTGATTCGAACTCAGGCCCACGATCAGGCATAGATCTCAATTGCCCAGGCCCGACCTGATCCCATTGCCATCCTTAGTGAGCCTCTTAGATTATCAAAGATGATCAAGATGAGCTTATAATAAGTAATACATGAAATAATATTAATGTTTCTTATTCTTGATCTTGATCTTGAAGATTGCAAACATTATATTTTCTATTATAATCACTACAAGGGTTAAGACATTTAGTGACAATTTTTTTGTGACTAACTATTGTTTCGTCACAAATACAAGATTTTTTGTGACAAAATAATTGATTGACACAATTGTTTGGATTATCTGTGATGCTTTATATTTTTGTCACTAATACAATGGTAATTGTGACAATTTAGTTTCTTTCACAATTAAATTGTCACTATTAATATATTAATAATGTTAAATTTAATTTTATTGCTAAGTTTTGTCACTAAAAGTCTATGAAATTTGGCACCAAAATAATTTTGGCGGGAATCAATTGTAATTGTGACAAAACATATGTTGGTAACTAATATTTATTGTTTTGTTGTGACAAAACATATTTTAGTCACTAATATTGTTTTCTTGTTGTGACGAAACGGTTTATCGTCACACAATATTTTACTTATTGTGACAAAAAATTTTGTCAATAAATATTCAATTAATTAGTGTCTACTTCTTATTGTCACAATAACCGAACTATAACTATGGTCACTACTATTCGTCATTTAGTGACAAAGGTGTTGTGACTAACTAGTGTTTCGTCACAAATACGAGTTTTTTTAGTGACAAGATAATTGATTGAAACTATTGTTTGGATTTTCTGTGATGATTTATATTTTTGTCACTAATAAAATAGTAATCGTGACAATTTAGTGTATTTTACAATTAAATTGTCACTATTAAGATATTAATAGTGTTAGAATTTATTTTATCACTAAGTCTTGTCACTAAAAAGCCTAAGAAACGGACTCATTTAGTTCATGGTATAAACTTCGGTTTCTCCATTTCAATCTATGGGACTTTCTCAAGCTATTATGTTTGTGCATTTCATTTTGATTTGTTGTTCATGATACACAATTGAGTGTTATGTTTTGATGGTTAAACATAAAGTAACTTTGAAGAACAACATGGCCTGCAATTGTCGCTGCATATAGGGATGTCAATGGGTCGAATTGAGCCCCGGCTACCCCTAGCCTGGCCTGGCCCGGGCCTGGGCCATGGTGGCCTGTGGCCCGGGGGGTCAGCATGGGCAGATCTGCAGCCCGGCCCACCCAAGGGCTAACGTGTCCGCGGCCCTCCCATAGGCTAGCTGGGCCGACTGGACCCGGCCCATCATGTATTTTTTAAAATAAAAAAGTTTAAAACGACTTAGTTTTGAAAATAACTGACAGGCCACAGGCCACGCGCCAGGTCGGACCGGCTGACGACTTGCCAGGGCCGATCATGGTCGGCCTGTGGCCTGCCCATAGCTTGGTCAACCCGACTCGTGGCCCGCCCGTGACCTGGTCAACGCAGGCCAAAAACGGACTGGGCCGGGCCACTTTTGACATACTTAACCACATAGTCTTCTTTTCCTGTAATAGAACGTTATTTTAATTTCTAAAATAAAAAATATATTTAATCAAGCCTAGCTTAAACACATAATTTCAAGTCAGGTTTGGATCTAGACGAGCACAAATTCTACCCATCTTATTGTCAACCTTAACCAACATTCATAAAAAGATGCATAAGCTCAAGAATTTCAATTTACTATTTAATGAAAAACTATTTATTTTAATTTTTTAAGGAAATTTATTAACTTTACTTTTTATTTATTTATTAATTTTTATAATAAAATTTATATTTTCGTGATTGTTACATATTTATTCTATTTTTATTTTTAAATATTTTAATTTAATTATTTTAATTGTTATATATTTTATATTTTATTTTTTGTTTTTAATTATTTTAATTTTAATTTGTTTCACGGGCGTGACTTATGTGCCACGCCCATGACACAATTTCTTTTTTTATTTTTTAATGATTTTAATTTTAATTTTTTGTTTTTAATTATTTTAATGTTTATTCTGTCACGGGCATGACACTTAAGTCACGCCTGTGCACAATTTCTTTTTCTCTTACAATTTGTTTTAGCTACGTATGCTGCTTGTTCCTAATATGTTACAATTTGTTTTTTCTTACAATTTGTTTTAACAGTTAATATGTTAAGACATTTACTGAAAAAACTTTTTGTGACAAAAAATTGATCAAAACCATTGTCTGAATTACCTGTGATACTTTATTTTTTTTGTCACAAATACATTGGCAATTGTGACAATTTAGTATATTTCACAATTAAATTGTCACTATTAATATATTAATAGTGTCAAAATTTCTTTACCACTAAGTTCTTTTACTAAAAGCATATGCAATTTGGTGCCAAAATAATTTTGAAGGGAATGAATTGTAGTTGTGACAAAACATATGTTGGTCACTAATTTTTTCTATTTATTGTGACAGAACATAATTTGGTCACTAATATTTTTCTTTTGCTGTTACGAAATAGTTTACTATCATACAATATTTTACTTTTTGTCTTGTCGTGACGAAACAGTTTACCGTTACTCGATATTTTATTTTTTGTGAAGAAATCTTTTTTCAATAAAATTCAATTAGTTATTATCTACTTAATATTGTCAACAAAAAAAAGGAAATATCACTATGATCACTACTATTCATAATTTTTGTGACAAGAAATTTTGTTGTCACTTGATCATCAAGTTTTTGATACAAAGGTTATTATCAATATATACGTAACAAATTAATAACAAATTAATAATAAATCTTTCTTGTTATAATAACATATTAAGATTAACCAATCTAGTGACCATAAAATATTCAAACTACTTATATTGATAGTCCAAAAGTAATATTTTGTAAATAAAAATTCAATTAGTTAGTGACTACTTAATATTGCCACAACAACTGAACTATCGCTATGTTCACTACTATATTTGTAATTTTAATGGCAAGAAATTTTGTTGTCACTTGATCAACTTTTGTTACAAAAGTTATTCTCAATATAAACGTAACAAATTAATGATAAATATTTGTTATCATAAAAACATATTAAAATTAACCACTATAAAAATAAATTTTATCATTATTGTAAAAATTTTAGATATCAAAAACTACTTGTCATGGTTAGATACGGTAAGTTTAGAATATGAAGAAGAATAAGAAGGGTAGTGGTATTGAATAAAAGTTAACAGCTACACTTGGTTAATTTTTTTTTTGAAAGAGCTACACTTGGTTAATTGAAAAAGAAAATTATTAAATAAAATTAATTTATTTATTTTAATTTATAAGAACTTATTAATTTATGAAAATTGACCGATTAATTAATAAAATAATTAATTATTAACAACAAGATTTGTTTGAGTAAATCAATCTAAAAAATTAAAAATTAAATCGAAAAATTAAACAAGTCAAGATTTTTATTATTAAACTGATTAAACTAGTTGAGCTTTTTAAAAAAATGAATCTGTTGAATTTTTTAATCATAGCATAAAAGTCTTATCAAAGTTCTTTATATGAAAGAGTAGGCTTTTTTATCTAAGATTCACGAAGTATTTAGTTAATGAATAAACATAATTGAAAAATTAAATCGAGTAGTCTAGACTAGTACTTAAAACTAATTTAGTAAAAAACTTATATAAACCCAATTTTTTTTGAAAAAAACTTATATAAACCCAAATTGAGTTAAATAAACAATGTAAATTTAAATCATGAAGTAATTAAAATCGTATAAAGTATATTTTATAAAATATCTTATGGAGTATTAAGGAAATTAATTAAATTTTATTATGCTTGTTATAACAAATGCAAAATAATTTTTATATATTTTCTACCTATTAACCAAAAATTAAGAATACTATGATGAGCAGTGATTTAGGAATACGATGCATTCAAAACAACATAAACAATAATTACACTCAATGAGAGTTCCCCTGAAAAGCAAAATCTAAAGAGGTCCAATGATATAAAGCCTTACCCTTATATACTATAATATATTATAGGTTTTTTAATAATTTAATTTATTTTTTAAAATTCAAAAGTTTAAACTATTATTTTATAATTTTTATATTATTAACATTATAATTTGACATAAATTTTAAACTCAATTCAATTAATTAAATATTTAGGAATTATTACTTGAGCAAGCAAGCAGAGCAACTTTTGTGAGCTCCACTTTATCGAGAATAGTTCATGGGCAATCCACATATAAGAGCCTAAACTCCAAAAATTTTTGAAATAACAAACCTAACATCTCTTTGATTTCAAATCAAATCAGAGTAGCTGGAATTGCTAATCATCGTCTAATCTTTGGTTAAAATCATATTAAGCCTACCCTCTAAACCTAAGTCCCAGACATGTTTTAAAAGCCAGAGATCAAGTCCATTACTTCCTAAACCTTAAATTAAGAGTCCGAAACCAACCCCCTCCGCTCACCTTTGCTTCCTGAGTAGATCACTATCGGTTAGCCTCAGTATCCTTTTTTCTTTGGACTCAGTCATCAGACTACTCAATCCATCAAGCTCTGTGAGTAATAACATCTCAAACCATTTCGTTTCTGATTGTTCTTAGTCGTTTCAGCTTATTACTCGTAGCCTATTCTCTACTTCTGCCTCTCACATACGACATGTTTGTCAAAAAGCTTCAAAGAACTAGGTTGTGAATTATTCTTTTCGTTTTCGAGAAGAATCTTTTATCTTAAATCCGTTTAAATTATCGTATTGTACTACGACTCCAGTTTTGTATGTTTCTCTTTTCTCCTCGAACAGATCTCTCTCTCTCTCCCAAATCCACTCTCTTCTCCTTCTAAATTTTGAAGACCCCCAAGTCTTCTCTGAAATATTTTGCTCCTGGGAAACTCCGTGAATCAACTAAAAAGATTAGAGTTATTATAAGGATACGCCCTTTTCTGCCCCAGGAAATCTCTGCAAATGATGGCTGCCCCATCTCGTGTGTTTCTGTTATTGAACGAGATTGTGAGTCCAGAGATGAAGTTATCGTTCTTCTTAAAGACCCTGACATCATGTTAGCCCTTTTCTTGTAGTTCCAATCTCGATCATTTTTCTTATCGTTGGTCATCTTCCCCTTGATCATGGTTTCTTGTTGTCTGTTTAGCCGAAACGAGTGTTATCAGTTCGACTCGTTCTTCGGACAAGACGCCATCAACATTAATCTGATTTTTCAAAGGGAAGTTAGCCTTTTATTCCTAGGATATTTCAAGGTTGGAACGCTGTGGTGTTTGCTTATGACACAACTGGAAATGGAAAGGCATATATCATGCAGGTATAGGACCAATTTTCACAATAGTATCTCATACTAAGTTGTGGATTGATTATTTTGAGTGGATTGCTGAGATATCTAAGGAGAAGAAATGAAAATTTTCAAGTGGATTTTGGGCAATCGAGCTTCTCACCTTAAACCAGTCTATCTTTTCTACAAAATTTTGCTTTTTGCTTCCTATAACGTTAATGTTTTCGAAATATGAACTGGAATGATTTCTGTTTTCTAGAACATGGACTCATTAATCTATTTCGTATACTTAATTACCTCGTCTTTCCACTCTATGAACAAAGGGGAATAAAAGTTATCAGTGTTGTTGTATTGGAGAATTGGAGTGTTTTTCCATATGTGTAAAATGAGGACGAATAAGAAGGATGGGGCAGCAGTATTAAATAAAACGAAACAGAAAAAGGGGAGTTGATATTTGGAAGAAGAGGAAGCGTGAACAGCCACTCATTTAAGAAACTCGTTATACGTGTGTCAATAAATTGCTTACTCTTTATGGGTGCAATTCTCCTCCATGCGTGGTGTTAATAAATTGCTTATCCTTCTGCCTTAATTGAAGATCCTTCAGGTGTCATAATATCAAACACCCCAACTATTCATGTAAGTTTATAAATTTATAAACACTACAAGAAAAGTAAGAATTAGCGACCGAAAATATACCGTTACAAATTACCGACGGAAAATATATTTCCGTTGGTAAAGTTGACGGAAAAATTTTCGTTTAGCGACGGTAATAATATCCGCCGCTAAATATGGAGGAAAATCATCCTGGCAAATTTTGCGATGGAATTTAACAACGGCATAAGATGTCCGTCGGTAAAGAAGGCGGATTTAGCGATGGCAAATTACCGACGGAAAATTACGGTTGCAAATTACCGACGAAAAATCTATTTTCGTTGGTAAAGTTGATGGAAAAATTTTCGTTTGGCGACGGTAATAATATCCGTCGCTAAATATGGAGGGAAATCATCCCGGCAAATTTTGCGATGGAATTTAGCAACGACATAAGATGTCCGTCGGTAAATTTAGCGACGGTATATGATATCCGTCGGTAAAAAGGGGGAATTGTTGGCGGGATAATAAAATTTTGAGTTTACCAGCAGAAGGAGGATTTAGCGACGGAAAATGCCGTTGCAAATTACCGACGGAAAATCTATTTCCGTTGGTAAAGTTGACGGAAAAAAATTTTCGTTTGGCGACGGTAATAATATCCGTCGCTAAATATAGAGGGAAATCATCCCGACAAATTTTGCGATGGAATTTAGCAACGGCATAAGATGTCCGTCGGTAAATTTAGCGACGGTATATGATATCCGTCGGTAAAAAGGGGGGAATTGTTGGCGGGATAATAAAATTTTGAGTTTACCAACAGAAATTGCCGTCGGTAAATTCTGTCGGTAAATTTTCTTTAAATTTAAACTCACCCGGCGTCCCCCCTCCCCAACCTGCATCTTCTTCTTTCTTCTTTCTGCTGCGTCTTCTTCTTCCTTCTTACTGCTGCATCTCC
>JANZXR010000006.1:4548924-4566495 GCA_027575705.1 Erythroxylum echinodendron | reverse complement strand
AATTTAATGTTTTTATTATCAATTAAGATATTTTTAACTTTATATCATCAATCAAATTTCTTTTTAAACAAATTAAATTTATACTATTAAATTCATAACTGTTTAAATTATACATCAACTATAACATCATGAAATAAAATTTATTGACGGTATATTTTTTTAAAAAATTTTCTGGTTGATTTATTGATAGAAATTTGCGATACCGTCGGTAAAATCAATATCATTTATTGACAGAAGACGACTAACCGACGGTAATCGTAGACGGAATAATCAATTATGTCGGTATATTTGACGACGGAAACTAACCACTGGTAAGCTCTATCAAGAATCCCATATCCGACAAGTATGAGTGAATTCAGTCATTTACAGTAGTGTGCAAATCTCTCCCCTCAAGCTAGCTTTTAGGGGTGAGTTAGGTCTTTTAACATGGTATCAGAGTTTGTTTGTCTCGATAGTTTGGGGCAGTGTCCGGTTCTGTCACTTTGTCCAATATGCCCAACAGATGTCCAGCCCTACTTTAGATTGAGGGGGTATATCAAGAATCCTACATCAGACAATAATGAGCAAATTTAGTCATTTATAATAATGTGCAAATCTCTCGTCTCAAGCTCAGGTCCGGCTTGGGTAAGGGTGGGGCGGCCACCCGCCTAGGGCCTATCCTTATAAATAATAAAATAAGGCTCATTTGTATCTTAATAAAAAATAAAATGAATTAAAATAGGGTCTACTTTTAACCTCATAAAGAACAATAAAAACAGCTTATATTTTGCTTAGTTTTATTCTTTGTGAGAGTCTAAAAATAAACAAAAATATTAACTTTTTTTTTACGTTGCCCAAGGCCTATAAAATATTATGAACGACCCTGCTCAATCTAGCTTTTGGGGATGAGTCAGGCCTTTCAACAAATTCACCGGCAGGACAAACGTAACCATTGGTAATGTTTGAACAAATTTACCGATGGAAAACTTCAAACTATCAGTACATTTACCGACATCAACTACACAAGAAATCGTCGGCATATTTACCAACGATACATTAGTTGTCTGTTGGTAATTTTACTAACGGATATTTTGTTTTCTATCGATAATTATTAGTTACGATTATTTCTACAATGTCTTTGTCCATCGGCAAAATCTGTTATTAAGTTTACTTACTGATAAAATATTATTTTTTGTCAATAATTTCTGGCACAAAATAACCTTTTTTTTTTTTAGTGAAATATAGAGAAAACTTGAAAGATGAGTAGGCTCATCTCTCTCTCTTGAATTATTGGCCCTTTATATTATAAGCCAGGTGTAAACAGCACCAAACCCAGAGTAGTCCTAAATGGCTAAATTACCTCATCTGGGCGGTTGTAGGTTACGTGTATGTACTTCCCAGCAAAAACAAGCGACGACCAAACGTCCGACATCTTAGAGCTTAATCATGTACCCAGAGAAGCCACGTATCAGAACATTTGTCGTTATGGGAGTGACGTGGCAATTGGCATTGAAATATATTGAAGGGGGGTAGGGGGGACCAAAGTGCCTCTTTAACGGACCTAACCGCAGCATTTTTGAAAATCTGTTACGACGGCAATAGCAATGACAGCTAGAAGGCACTCGGGATAAAAACACCGCCGCGAGTTCCAAAGAGAATCAAACCATTGGGATTCGCAAATGGAGAGGCTTGTAGGACCCATCTCCATGATTTTTCTCTGCATGCAACATCCAAGCATTATCATCTGTGTTTAGGCTAGTAGAGTAGATCGTAGACTGGATTTTTAATTTTCCTGATCCCGGTAGGAGTAGTAATAGTAAGGTAAGGAGAGGACAAGCGTGTGCGTATGCCAGTCCGGTGCCATCATCATCGTACGGTCTCTAACTTTCTTTTGTGTGTCTAACCCCTGATTTTAACTTGCTGTCATTTCTGACTTCCTGTTTCAATTGTCTAGGTTTTTTTTTTTTTTGAAATAATCAATTGTCTAGTTTTTGGGATTTTGCGTTGTTGCAAGTTGCGTTGCCCTGCTCTAAGTTTTCAAATGCTAATTCTGCAGAGCAGGGTTTTCGGATTTTTCCCTTTGGGCTTTTGCGTCTTGGTCATTTAAGATACCGTTAGGTATAAAGAATTCATTCTACTGGGGGACCTTTGATTTTTCGAACCGACCTAAACCCGGATTGCTGATAAAAGAAGAAGTCCACAACCTGTAGTCTACAGAGCTACCAATGCCTTAATATCTCAGAATTTTAGCTTATTGCGTAATGATTTTGTTGTTAGTTGCAACACGCGTATTGCTTAGCTGCTTGGGATGGTCCTTGATAGGAACAAATAACAAGAATAGTAAGGTATTCGTTTTTTTCCCCCTTTATAGTTGGATTGGTTAAGAAACTAATCGACGTCAAATGAAACAACTTCGCTGTCATAGACAGCCCCAGTTTACGTACTCAACTTTGACTTTGCGAATAGGGATTGGTGAAGTTAGGGTTGTCACGGACCATCACAGGCCACTAGCTCAACCGCCTAACACCAACCAATACAGTCTGTACAGATTAGATATTTTCATGCAATAATGTTGGTCAAAGTTTCAACCCCTCAACAGAACAATAAATTTTGAACGACCTTTGCCGTTTTGTACCGAAGAAACGGTTCTCTGCCCCTTTAGAGATAACCTATCATTTAGGTGTCTATGAAATAAATATTTCGACTTATGGTATCAATCAAGGTTTTATGTATCAAATAAGATTTTAAATTTTATGTAGCAATAGACTCATCTAAATAATCAATAGAAAGTTCTTAACGCAATACATCTCTTTACTCAAATTCATGACCTCTGGTGCAATGAAGCACAAGATAGCTCCCCCTAAGCACTTGTCTAGCCTTCTTCAAAATGCAAAATTTAATATTTGTTAGTTTGGTGATAAGATTAAGTCCCATTGCAATTATAAGCACAGAAAAAAGGGACAAAACGCGATTCTCATGTTTCAAATTTTTAAATTTTATTTCTTATGGTCCAAGTAGCGAATGAATGATTATGAAGTGTCCATATAAAAATTGGTTGCTCAAAATAAGGTCAGAATAATGTGAGCAGCATTTAGGGCAGGAGAAGAATCGGCTGATGGAGCCACTTGTTCGAGTACGTCTTCATCCAACTTGTTGATGTAATGTATCATTTGTCTCCACTTACGATTTTCTTTATGATTATGATGGTGTCTCTTCCTCGAAATAAACTTGTTTATCTGAGTAGGTTTTTTATATGGTTCACCAAGTGGATTACAACTAACAACGCGTTCATTGTAAAATTTTGTACTTGTCTAGCTAAATAGGTTTATTAAGTGTTCTTAAACGAACTAAAGTCATTGGGACGTCACGTCACCATCACAAATATTCAATTCAGCAACTAAAATTTCTTCTAGAACATAAATTAATGGGTGCTAGAAATTAATCTCTACTTGGGTCACGACAATGCGGTAGTGATCGAGCTACTCGTGATGTTGAAGCCCATTTGCTCCCTACGCCGATTTGGGGTCAGACGTTGGCAATCATTGAACAAGTTGACCAATTAGAGATAAAACCAGAATTTGGGAGAGTGACCAATTTTGATTTTTGATTGCTAGAGATGAAACATGACTGTTTGGGCCAGACCGAAGTTTCGACTTTTGTTTAGAACCACCAGAAGTAAAAGCAATGGTCTAAGGTTTGAATCAGCATCCAGGAAATCATTGCATCTGATATTTATTGCTTTTCCAGCGTAGCATGGCATTGAGTTTTCACCCTTTGGCTCTTAGCTCTCTGGTATTTCTGTATTTAAAATTATTAACAAAATGAGATAAAATTGTACTTGGATAAAGAGAGCTGATATCATATCCTATTGAAAACTTTACACCTTTTATTTTCATATAAAGATATAAAAACTATCGAATCATGCTTATGTCAATAATTTAGAAACTTCCATAAATAAAATTATTAAGAAATTTTTTTTGACAAATTTTAGTGCACAATTTTTTGCTATACAAAAATTAAAAGAGGGTCATCAATTATATGTGATTATTCTTTCGTATTTTATAAAAAGATTATTTTTATAACTCAAACTCGAAGCCTTCTAAATATAAAAAACCAACTTTTTAATTGCTTTCAGACTTTTAAATAAAATTATTAAAAAAAATGATGACACCCACCAACTCACCAAGGTTTAATTATTAAAAAAGTGACGTACCTTATAAGGTTTGTCAGCTGGGCTAGTACATTTGAGGCTTGAACTATCAAATAGAATCCAATATGGATTCCTGGGTTTTAGATGTTTTAAAGTTATTTTCTGCTTGATCCAATATGATGTGTGGGTTTTACAAACAAATCCTATGCGTATTTTACTGGGGGAAGCCATTTCCATATACCCAAACGATAAAATAGTATCAAATTCTTAAAACACACATTCTCGCAACTTTTGATTTTTTTTCTCTGGCAGGATTGGTGAAATCGTCGGCTGAAATCACCAAGGATGTTTGTATGCGACCGTAAAACACCAACCATTCTACAAGAGCTGAACAACTCTGGAATTGTTAGACAAGATGAATGAGCTCCGGATTGTCTTGTCATTTCAAGTTGGTCTAATTATGAACTTATATGACCTCAATCTTGAAGTTGAGCAACCTGTTTGGGTTGGTGCCTTTGGGAATGCTGATCCTCTGGACTGTAAATGAATTTAGGTGTCAAGAGAGCATTTCAACAGAATTTGCATCAGAGGGAGATTAGCTGAAGTGAAGAATCCAACAACAAAGGTAAAAGTCAAAGGTGGTTTTTTATCATTTTTTTTAACTAGGGCCGAGGATCAAGAGGAAGAGTGCCTTCAAGTTAAGCCTTAAAGTTGGATGATTTAGTATGAATCGTAGTTCGTTTGTTTTTGGTTTAATCTTTGATTTTCGTAGATAGGGTTTCTGGGTTTCTGTTAAAACAAAAGATGATCAAAGATTAAAGAAAGGATTTTAATTAACAATTTAACTTAAATAATTAATATTCTAGATTAATTATCCTATTTACAAAATATATAATTTTATTTTAAAAATCTATTCCATTAAATTAATATTATAGACTAATTATTCTAATTACGAATTATAAATAATTTTTAAAAAAAATATGTTGATAGAGTCCACTCTAATAAGTAGTCAGTAAATTTAAAAATATGTATTAAGTACCACATTAACATTGACTTGACACTTAATTAACAAAAATTGAATCTTGTTAAAATTTTATCCATTAAAGGTCTATTTAAAATGTTTTTTTTATGTGATACTTTGACAATTCTTAAATTATAATTATCCAAATTGTTCTCAAATTATAACCTAAATTACCAAAATCTTCATTAGTTCTCAAAAAGATGTTTGTCGGTTACAAAAATATTTTATACAAACACTACTATTCGAATTGTTACATTCAAAAGTATATACAATAAAACAACATTATTCAATTTAATTTGCTGGCTTCACCTAGACTCTACTTTGTCAATCACATATACTGGAGTTATCAACAATCTCTCTATCGCCTAAAAATAGGTTAATTATAAAAAATCTCAAACTTTAGTCAATTTTGCAATTATAGTTAAATGGCAACAAAATGCTCAAACTTACAATTTTTTTCAATCTAACCCGATATTAATGTCTTTGTTATCTTTGTTGACGTGACAATGCCACATGTCCAAGAACCCTAATTTATATAAGTCTTAATTAACAAAAGTGACATAGATTAATGAAACGACATTATTTTATGATATAACTAAAATGACGTCGTTTCAATAAGATTAAATCCTTAAATCTGTCTATCGATCCCTCCTCTCAGACATAGACAATGTTGTTTCTCTATTCTATAGTCATCATTTAATCTTATCGGTGACAAGAACCTATCATCTTTGCCATTCTTTAGAGACCTGTCTAACCACACCAACCTACGCATTTCCTTTGGTCGCTACCATAGTTTCCATAGCTTCGAAGTTAACGCAATACCTAAAATTATATGCTAGATGTTTGTGGTTTTTGGGATTTTTAGGGTTTCGTTTGACGTGGAAATAACACGTGATTGCTGAAGAATGATGTTTTGGTTATTAGGTGAAAATTTCGATTGATATGAGGATACAGGGTAGTGATAATAAATATAGGGAATAGAGACAAAAAGAAGCCAGGCCAATTTTAGTTTTGTGAGTGGCCAAGTAAAAACAATATATGGAAACCTCTTATTCACAGAGACCTTAGAGATGGGTTTCATGTTAACTTCATAACAAAAACAGAGAAAGCAACAGACATATAAAAACAAACAATAATGTTTCTTTCAGGGCTATGTTTCACGATGAAAAGAACAACAAATTTGGGCATTTTATTGCCACTGAAGAAGAAAGAGGATTAGGTCATTTGAACATAAGGACATCATCTACTAAAGTTATTAAACAACGTCATTTAATTAATCAAAAATTTTAATCTTAACCACTACTGATGTGTCTTATTAATTAGAGTTCCTGGACATGTGACATTACCATGTCAGCAAAGATAATGGAATTACTAACAACAGGCAGTAATTGAAAAAAATTGAAAGTTTGGGCTTTTTATTGCCACTTTTTAAAGTTTGGGCTATACATTGCAAAATTGACCAAAATTTGAGATTTTTTGTAATTAACCCCCTAAAAAAATAATAGCAAGGGATGAGCTACCTACTCAGTAAGAGTAAGTAATTGCACCTTTAAAATCTAATAACTCAATATGCATATAAAGAAATTAGTCAAATGATTAAATCATACATATAATACTACTCACCCTATTGGAATAATTAACGAACATTCAAAATTTATCATTAACAATGATTAAAACTAATATTATTTTATTACTGTCATTTATGTTTTATCTCATTATTAACTGAATTATTTAGGCCATGCTTAACCTAGTAGACTTACATTTAATGGTTTGCTAACTCATCTTTATTCATCATAATCTCTCACTAAATGAAAACGTAATTAGATGTATAAATATCGACACAGGATACCTTAATTCCTCAATCTAATTTAATATCCTGGTAGTGCCTAGCCATTGACACAGAATATTCTTAAGACAATATATCCTAGTACCACTTCTGTACCTAGCTATCAGGACAAGGCATCTTTGGAATTTAGGATGCCCCAGTACCTGCTCTACAAATAGAAACTTAGTCATCACTTGCTTATATTTAAACACCTTATCAATAGATTTACGATTTACGTTATTTATTCATAACATTCTCAATTTAATTTCATGAATGTGATTTATTTACCTTAATATTCTTAATTATAATCATGCACAATTAAAAATTTAGTTAATAAATTTTTTACTGAATTAACAAGTGATATACTTGATAATATATAACAAAATATAAATACGAAAATTTTGTACTTTTGTTAATTATTTGTGAAATAAATAAACATAATTCATATATTTTATAAATTCATTAATTGAATTAATGACTAATTCAAAATATGATTTGGTATAAAATAATTTGTTAATACAAAATTCAAAGTTTCAAGAACCATACATTATTATAAGAGCCAGTCTAAGGTTATCCTTACCTGAATTTTGGACTTAACTAATTGATAAGTTAAATATGCACCTTAATCTAACCTTTGAACCTAGACATTGGAAAATTCTATTATACTAAGTTAACAAAAATTTTCAACCCAATTACATGTAATAATCCAATATTATTCCCTTTTCCACTTTATTCTTAATTATTAAAAAGATCCTAACTTAAGCCAACCACCATAATTACTAAAATATCCTTAACTATTAATAATCATATTTTACCCTTATTTATTTTTATTAATTCAAAAACACCTTTTTAGGAATTAAATTCCAATTTTACCCCTTAAATTTACATATCCTATTTTGCCCTAAATAAAACTTAAATTTTCCTAAATTGCCTTCTTTTTCTTCTCCTTCCTCATCTTTTTCTCAATTTTTAGCCACCTTTTCTCTATTTTATTTTTCCCATGACTTCAAATTATTGTCCCAAACAATCATAATATAATTTTCAACTAGGCAAAAGGGTCTTTTTAATCTTAACGATTACATACTCCAATAAATTTAACCCTAAGATTTCAAAGAGTACAAATAAAATCCTAACATTTGTAAAGCATTTAAATATAACCCCAAAATAATAGAGAAACTGATGGGTATATGATGTCGTTAGACCTGGCAGTTTTTTATATTATTTTATTACATAGATCCAATATGGCAATATGGAACCTGCTTTCTTAAAATAAAAATTTTAAATTTTTATTAAAATTTACCTATGTGACCCAATGTAATTAATTAACCCTAACAAATTAACTTAAACAAATATCCTATAACTTAACTAATAAATAAAGTGATTAATTAACATAACAAAAATGAATTCCCTCATCCCTCATTCCCCTTGTGGAACCCCTAAATTCTCAATCATCGTTTGGAATTCCTAACTTCTTAATCACTGTTTGGAATCCTTAACTTCTTAATTATTGGCTGGAATCCTTAAAAATTTGGAATTCCTCATTCGTTAGTTTTTATTTGTGTGTGGAAACCCTTAGTTGTCCTCATTCCAGGGTTTGAGTCACTAGATTCTAAGAGTAAACCCTGTAAGCATCCTTGTCTAATTGTTGGCTCATAGGTAAGGTTATTTCTGCCAAGATAGGACTAAGAACAAGATGTATTCCAGGGTTGCTTTCATGTATTTCAATTTCAAACACAATAGAGTTGTTGATCCCTTGAGTGTTACTGTTAATGAATGTCACTGTTGCTTGGTCTCTATTGGTTGATTGATCTTTAGATTGCTTCTTTGAGCTTTCCTCTACTTCAGTGCTCTCATCTGGATTGATATTGTTCTAAGTGTTAAGATACGATGTTATCTTTTTGTGGTTCTCTTTGAGTGTCATAGAAGATGGTATAGTCATAATAAATGTTTTAAATTTTTACTGCTTCTTGTTCAATTAAATTTGTTTGCATACAGATGAATTCAAATGTTGATTGCATGCAGATGAGTTGAATTTGTTTGAATACAAATGAATTGAAGATGTTTGCTTATGCTAGGATGTTCGTAGTTTGAGTTTATATAGATTTTTCCCATATATAAAACTGTTATTATCTACAAATACAATTAACTGATATTGAATTGACTTTTATGGTACTATGCTGGAAATGTTAGGGTAGAGAGAATTTATATTCATCTCCTAGAAAAGATTATTTTATATTTAACATTGATGTTGTCTTTGTAGGCAAATTTACATTGTAATTTTCTTAAGTATGCAGAACAAATCATCATCATTGATTAATATAACAATAAGTTCAAATTTAAGTAATGTGGTTTGCTATTGTGGGCTAAAGGCCCTATTAAGGACTTCATGGAGTGATCATAATCTTAACCGGAGATTTACGGATGCCCTAATTATTCAGTGAGAATTTATTGTTAATCAAATTGATGAAATTGAATGTTAAACTTATGTTTAAGGTTTGTTTAATGAAATTGAATGTTTTAGGTTAGGAGATGCAACTTTTTTTCAAATGGTATGATGAAAAATTTATCAAGAGAACTGTTCAAATGATTCAAAGATTAAGCAATGAATTATTAATGTTAAAGAAGGAGGTTGGAGCAAGCACAATTAAGGAATTTGAAGAACAAATGAAGCTTTTGAAGAGGATAGAAATTTATTGAGAAAAGAGAAAAAAGAAATTAAGTTTATATTGATGAGCATTATAATAAGATTTTTTATGGTTCTAGTACTTTTTAATTGTACTTATGTTATGGGGATATTGTATTGAATTTCAATAATGTAATGGATAATATTAATTTCAACTATATTATGAAAACTTGATTTTGAAATTTATATATGAATTATTTAATGAAGCAAAAAGAATACGACCATATAAAACCAATAAACAATGAATAAGTCACTCCTTTTATATCTTATCAAATGTTGAGCTATCTTCACTAGCATGATATTCCAATCTCCATGTCTTCTGTGGCTTTTCCCTAAGGCTGTGACAACTAAAACAAATAGACACAGAACAAGATCTAGATGCATAAAAAACAAGCTAAGAGAGAGATAGAGAGAGAGAGGGCTTGAAGTGAATGTGTAGTAACTCATATTGATTTGCCAAAAAATACAATATTTACATTGTGTTTATACATCACAAACATTTGTCACCATTATCAATTACATATACATCTAAAAAATAATGGGACAAATATCAAAATATCAAAAAAGTTAGACTACATTGTGTTAATAGACTGTAAACTTTAGACTACATTGTGTTAATATACTGTAAACATTTGTCACCATTATTAGTAGCACACATATGTAAAAGTTAAGAGGACAAATATCAAAATATTAAAAAGTTTAACGCATTGCTAATCGATGTTTGCTCATTTGTACTTAATTGCAAAAGTTCAGGTTGTAATAAATGTGTTAGTGATATTCTCCTTCTGATTGCTTCAGCTTGTAAATGTTGTGAAGTAATACTAAATATCCTCTGAAGCGTAAACCCCTTGGTTTAAATGATAATTGGAATATGTATGGGTGAACATCTCCAAACTTTTTTTATTAGCATGTCTATATGTACCAACCTAGAAAATGGAAGATTAAATATTAGAAACACACTTGGTAATTATTACAAGTAAGACAAATTAATAAAAAATACATTACTTACAATATTGCTTTATTGACTTATTATAGCATTATCATTAACCAAATTCGCGTCGCTTAACCATAGTTGTAATCAAAATAACTTTGTCAGCCATTAAAGACAATAATAATTAATATAAAACTGACAAGTGGTATACCTTTGAAGTTGCCCATGTTCTAAAATTATTAACATAATGATAAATATTAGTTACTATATGTTTATAAAACTGTAATCTAAGTAAAGTGTACAAACCTGCAAAAAAGCCTCAGCATGTTAAGTTGAGGTGTCCTTATTGCAATTTCAGGAGTTATGACCAGACTAACCATATTTTTGGCATTTCTGCACCTGCTCTTTCTTACATAATTTGTTTGGAATTTTCATTTTCTTTTGCTCATTTTGTTATTTCCTTCTTGTAATTTTAGGTACAGGGTATAACTCCTTTAAGTGGAGGATGTATCACCTTTACATTACTTGAAGGACCAAAAATTTCACCTCTAATTGGTTGTAACATGTGTTTATGTAAACTCATGAACTGACCCTTCCTATAACACAAATCTATGAATGTCTTAACCCTTCTTCTTTTAAGTGATGGATTGCATTAATCGCACATTTATATAGGTATCTATATAGGTCATATGCTTGACAACTACATGATTTTTGCATACCAATCCTGATATTATGCTTCCCATCACCTTTTGAAACTTACATAAGCACCATCTCCATTCCATACAATTCTCCACTTTGTTGCTTTTTTTTGGTTCTTCTCCAACTTCTTTATATTTAGTGCAATATCTGACTTCCACCTATCAACAAAATTTCTCCTCTCAGTATGCCTCTTCATCATAATTATTTTAATAGTTTCAAGCACGCTAATCGTTGGCCTGTCCCTTGTTGGTAGGATCCACCTATTAAAGGTTTCATTCATATTGTTGCCAACTATCGGACATTTAGTTTCAAAGGATTGATTACATCCGACAACCTCTCTTTAGGATATTCAAGTACCCTGAAGCACATCCAGGGATTATTTTGTCAAGCCTTTTCATTTACTCATTGAAATCTTGAACATAAATTGACCAAACATAATTCCAAAACTATTTTCTGAGGTATTTTCCCTTCTAGTTGCCATGCCAATTGTGATATATATGTCTGGTACTCATTCGATGATCTGCATTTGATAAATTATCTTTTATAGTACTGACTAATCCTTAAATCAATTAAAAAGATATTAGTTAATATTTCATAAAATGATTTTAATTGTAAATATATTAACATACCTTCTGCATATTATATATGACTTAATTCCTTGACCATCTTCCAATTCCAAATTAGATACTAACAAAGTCATGAACTAAGTCTATGAATATGTGTTTTCCACCTCTATAATTGCCCAGGCCAATGGATATATTCCTTTATTGCCATCCCTACCAATTGTGCTTAACAATTAGCCTTAGAATTCTATTTTTAGGAAGCATCCACCAATCCCAAAAATTGTTCTTAAATGATTCTACCCTATTTTCATGGCATTAAAACAAATGTATGAGCTTTTGAATTGCAACAAAATATAAAGAAGTATTAGTATACTGTATAACATAACATAATGAAGTATTAAAATAATGAATAACATAACATACTTGTAGCAATGAATTCTCTTGATTTCTTAATAATTTTAACTTTACTGTTGATCCGTAATTACTCATCTTCAACTCATGTACATAATCTCGCAACATTGTATATTCAGAAATATAATTTGTTGCTCTCTCTTTCCTGAATCTCTTATTTGCTCTTCTACACATGCTTGAATTAACAAAAATATTGAGTTTCTCTCTGCATTCTTCGACCATATTTTCGGTTATGATACTAGGTTTCTCCAAAATTCTATCATTGAAGTGTCTCATTAAGAATTTGGTAAAAACCAATTTTGGTTTGTGTATTAAAACAAATGTGATCAGGGTTATAAGTTTAACCCGAAAACATCTCTCATTCTTGTCATAACCAACATATAAAACCCATGGGCATCTATCAATACACACATACCTAATCCGATTACTCTTATATTTCTTTAACCTAACATTGTATCTAATATGTACTATATAACATCTTGAAATTCTTTTACCATTTTAAACCCCATTCCTAATCTCCATTCATGTGCAACATCTGTAGGATTATCCCTAATATTTGAACTAGGTCTATATAAAGCTTCACCTGCCTCCTCTCTACTAGGATATTCATCAGTACTAATAACACTACCACAATTTGTTGATTCAATTTCAATTGGATGATGGTCATATGAAATGTCTACATGGAAGCTTGATTGAAATTGTGCACCCTGTTCCTCCAAATTTTCATCTATATATGAACCTTGTTCCTTTAAATTTTCATTCACATCTGAACCCTGCTCCTCTAAAATTTCATTCACATCTGAACCCTGCTCCTCTAAAATTTAATTCACATCTGAACCCTGTTCCTCTAAATTTTCATTTACATCTGAACCATGTTGCTCCATATTCTCATCCATTTATGGACCCCACTCCTCTAAATTTTTGTTCACATATGTACCCTATTCCTCCATATTCTCATCCATTTGTGCACCCTATTCATCCAAATTTTCATCCATTTGTGCATCTTTTTCTTCCATATTCTCATCCATTTTAGCGCCCTGTTCATCATAATCATGGGCCTCTCCTTCACTAATATGTAATATGCCAGGAGCATGGATAGTTGTTTCTATATGATGAGTTACATATGCATCAACAATCCCATGTATTTGCATAAGGTTTGCTAGCCTAATACAACATTCATTTGACTTTATAACTCTCAGTGACTCTTTAAAGTGAAACTAGGTACTCTATAATATGCCTTATCAATTTGATCATACCTTAACTCTAATCCCATCTCATATATTTGTCTATTATAACTCCAATCCCATCTCATATATTTGTCTATTATTAATATAGTCAATATCAACTTTGTCAAATGTGGTAATATCCTCACCAACATATCTAAATTCAGGCTCCAATATGAAATATCTACCATGAAAAAGCCTCTTCCATATTGAGCCATTAAAACCTATAAAGTAACCATTCAAAAATAATTTCATTGACATTAGAAACCCAAACAAAACAATGTATCACAAGCAAATTCAAATCATAAAGATTAAGACAGAATACTTTCACTCTTAATCTAAAATAAAAAGTGATAATAAATAATTAATTACTTAACTACCTTGTACCAATTAAAAAATAAAACTCAACTATTGCAAATTAGCTTCATTAAGGTATCATAGTAACAAGTTTCTTTGGTAAATGGTCAATTATAAGGTTAAAACAAAAGGTATGTTACAAAAATCAACACTTTGTTAGTATTTGAAATACTCCAAAGAGATAAAAGAGGCTACTCCTTAGTAAAATGATATGACATTTACTAAAATAAAGAAACCTCTTCTATCAATCAAGACATTTACTTTAGTTATTCAGTATTAAAGACAACTTATTAACATTATTCCTAAGAAACATCTCGATAATTACCTAAAATGTAACATAAATTTGATAATTCAAGGCTATTTAGATGAAAACATAACAAAATATTAAGTATACATATATATCATCTTTCACACAAAAAATAGGACAAAGTTGTATAAGCCTTATTTTTTGGACTGTGTTAACTGATTTTTATAGGCTTCCTTATCAACCTTACTCTTTTTTGGTCTTGAGACTATTTGATAAAAATGGTGTTGATAAAACCCTCTTTATGGCATATGAAAAAATGATTTATTGTGTGAATGCTCATACAAACTAAGATCTCAAGAATTGAATTACTACAATGAAAAATGGTCTCATGAAAATCATCAAAAGTTCTATATGAAGTTAATGTATTATTAAGAGTAAAAATATAAAAAAGACCATAAGGATGAAAACCTAAAGCATAGTTTAGGCCAAATCAAAGTAAGTACTACAATATGAGTTTAATTGAAATAGTGTAAACACATTATAATATTTTCTTAAAAGCATAATAACATTAGCATTAACCCCTAAGTAAATATAAATCCCTCCAAATTACTAAATTTCAGATAGTAAAAGGTTAGAACTCATTGCCTGTAGTAGATAAATATAAGTATACACACAAGTTAAACTAAAAATGCAATGAAATGATTATTACATTATAAAAACTATGCAAAACAGATAACCTATATTACAAACTCTTAACTATATGCATTAGACACCAGTTAAATTTTAAACAATAGTTATTATTCAATCATTCTTAAATGATACATCTAAGTAAAAGTTACAACCAACATTAATTCATTTTAAGATAAAGGTGACTATAGCAAAATGGAAGGATCATACGAAAATTTATTCAAATAAAGATAGACAAATATGGAGGCAAAAACCCTAATATTGGATAAAAATAGTATAAATTTTAAATTTGAATAGAGAATTCAATCTTATTGTAAAGCAAATACTAAGAAACTGGACCATTAATTTTTAGAAGTAAACACAATTGCTATACTCACTATGGTAACAAAACCTTAGAAAATAACCAGAAAACAAGCTCTTATTTTATTAGCATGGCTTTTAGATGGTATCATCATGTTATATTGTAACACCCCCTATATAGAACTTACAATCACCTACACACGTGGCACCCAAAATCCTATACCTACATTTATGGCATACAATTATATTCATTGAAAGAAATTGTCATCACTTATTTGCCTTGAAATGGAGACACTAGAGGTGTCAAACTATAGCAGTTGTGCTATAAACCTATAGGCATGCTTATCTATCCATCACCAAGACAATGAAGCATGCACTATAATATTTCCTTTAATCATTTTCCAATTTCATATTTAATATATTGACAAATCACATGATATTCATTTGAAAACATAAAATCTATTTTTAATTTCATGCATGCATATCATAACTTATCACCATTAAGATAGTATTCAAATCATATGTACTCATATGATTTATTTTGTATATGTTTTATTCTGTTGTGTTTCTCAAGGTACATTCACATAATTCCAGTATATAAATTCCGATACCTCATTTAAAGATAAAACATATTAAATTATATTTAATTATCTTTACAAAATTAGTATGTGAACTTTTATAGTCATAGTACACACATATGAGCAATAAATATGCATACAAATAATCTATGTACATGTAAATTTCTCTTTAGCATGCATTATACTCAATCTTAAATATCAATGTTTAATTACCCTTTTTACACATGTTAAGTCATATTTCATTTATTTCTAAGTGTATGCAAATTTTCATAAATATCCAAAAAGGTTTTAATATGATTCGCTAAAAAACCAGAAGCGAAAACTCAAAATAGTGCAATTCGGGCTAAGCTGACGTTGGGCTTAAAAATAGGCAAACAAATCAATCCAGAAATAAATTACAAGACTGTCTCTACTTGTTCTATAAGTTTCACATAGAAAACATTCAATTCAGGCTTTGAGGTCTTCTAAACATTTTTATCCCTATATCTCTATTTTCTATAGCACTAAAAATTAGACCATTTGGAATTTTAAACAATGAGATATACACCAAACATCACAAGTTGTTCCAATATAGGGACAACATCAAGTTAACATTTTAGAGCTCAATTTAAATGTTATAAAGCTAGAATTAAGTCTAGTATCTTCTAGAATTTTTATTTCTATGTCTTTAAGTTTCATCTCCAATTGGAATCACCCAATTTAAAGGTCTATAAGCTGAGTTATGGCCAAAACAATAGGGCTGGTTCAAGTGAACTGAGAACCTAAGACAGAATTTCACTAAATGTGACTCTCTTTTGTCATATTTAACCAATTCTATGCAAAGTAACACCAAGACATCATTCCAAAAACAATTCTATGTCTAAATAAAACCTTTGCACATGTTCAAATATACACACATATAGAAATTAACTAAGTTTAGTCCCAAACCTTGAAATTTGTCAATTAGCTCTTCTTCTAGTGCTTTCCTTCTCTTCCCCTTCAACTTTGCTTGATTCACCAACTAGACCACCAACAAAACATATCTCAATCCTAATTACAAACTTATAATTCCAACTCTTCATGAGTAAAGTAAGAAAAGATGAAGATGAGAAGAAAAACCTCTAACTTTTACCTTGACTTTCACTTGGGATTAGCTTAATTCCTTATGCAAAATGGTGTGATTAAGGAGATGGAATGAAGAGGAGATGAGAAGAGAAAATTCTGGAGTTAAACCTTACATACATATTCCTTTAACTCTGTAACATAACATTACCCTTGGGAGGTTAAAATAGTAAATATGAGTGATTAATGGGAGCTTAGAAATGCATTTTGCCATGCTCATGCATTATATGATATGCTCATATTCATGAATATTGAATTTTTGCACATGAAAATAATTGTACATGCATTGATAGACATTTCGGGTATAATTGAATTGTGAATTTGATTTTGTGGAGTTAATTATTATGTTAATGTTAGTAAGATTTTATGAAATAGGTTAACTGAATTAAAGTGTTAAGGTAGTAAGATTGCATGAAGTGCAATTATGGAAGATCACTTAAGGATAAAAGATATAAGGCATATAAGGAAGGGAAAAATGGGTATTTTATATTCATTAAGGATATAAGTGGAAGAAACAAAATATGAATTGAAAAAGAAGAAAATAGAAGAGAGGAGAAGAGAGCCCCGGTGGTTTGAGAGAAAAGAAGAGAGTTGAGCTAGGGTTCTTCATTTCATAACTTTTGAGAGAGATTTTGAGGTGGTTCAAGAAGAGAAAAGAGTAGAGGAAGAGAAAAGTTTTCATTAGAGCCAAGAAAAACTTGAATCCTTCTAACTTCCATGAAGAACGTGGAATGCTTGGGAGCTAGGGTTGAGTGAGATTTTGAAGAATTTGAAGAGAAATCAAGTAAGTTATATGTTGATTTTCATGGGTTAGTG
>JANZXR010000006.1:4531396-4548824 GCA_027575705.1 Erythroxylum echinodendron | reverse complement strand
CATGATTTATACCTAATCGCAGCAAAAATAAAATTAATCCCCAACATATAGTAAGAAGAAAAATCGGGGTCCAACAATTTATCTTCTTCTAACAATAGTTTAGAAAATCAAAAGTTATATATAAGAAGTAAGCAACTAGCCTAGGTAAATTACTAGCAAATGTCTTGTTCCTAAGTTATGAGTTATAACGAGCACTTTTGACTCTTTTTTATTATCCATTTGATTGAATAAAATAGTTCAATAGAGGAAGGGTATCTTTGTTATTGTTAGACTAGATTTATAAGTAATTATAAACCCTCTAAAATGCTTTTTAAGGATCCTATAACTATTAAAGCAAACAGAAGGTCAAAAACCAAACCCATATAAGTACCTTCCTTTCATGATGACATCGATTACCATGTATACTTCGATGTGATTTTATTGATTTTTATTTGAATTGAAAGTTAAAACTCGAAGATATAAATTGATATAACTTATTAATGAAAGATAATAATTACTAAGAATATAATTTTTTATCTTGAGATATAGGAATGCCTCACTCAATTAAATCCTATTAGAGGTTAGATACTTCTTAACTTATACTAGTCTTCGAATGTCACACAAGAAGGGGTAAATTTTGCACATACTTTTTTCTCTTTTAAAAGTTAAATAATTTATCTATTATAATGAATGATTCCAATAAATTTATATAATATAATCCTAAAATAAATGCAATAATAATAAATGATAGTAGAAAAAGACACTAAATTAGTTTATAAGCCTACATCCACTTCCTAACTTCTACTTGCAAATTTACTATTTTCTTCCTTCAATAGATAAAAAAGAATCCTCTACACAATATTTTCTTTGTCACAAGTTAAGATGAATTACTATAATCATCTTGCTTTGTCACGAGTGAAGATTAAAATCCAGGGGAACCCTCACAATATGTATCTTCAATTGCAATAATTTTATAGCCATGTAAGATTCAAAACCTCTCTTTCTTACACTTACTAATGAACCAGAGATCAATATAATTTTTATAGTATACATATGCAATTTTTAACCTTTTAATATTTTAGCAACCTTTTTGCATGGCAAAGATTTTTCTCACAAATCAATTGTCATCTATTTATACTCAAGACCAACTCAAATGATCATTCACCTAAAGTAGCGAACATTCTTCTATTGGGGTATCGACTAGTTAGATCCTTAGTTAGAAAGAAAGTTCCCTCTCTGTAATTTTTGAAATCAACCATCAGCTAGTCAAACTTCCTTTAGTTGGGATATCGACTAAGCAGCCCCTTAGCTAAACAAAACATTCTTTTTCGTTAACTTTTAAATCCTCTTTCAATTAGCCAATCATAATCCTTCAACTAGTTTACGGCTCTCATGTTAATTCATCAACTAGTCAATGGTCTTGTTAGTTGAAAATCACCCATTATGTTTCTTTTCAAATTAGGTTAGGCTAGCTAAGGCTCTATAAAAATCAAATTTTAGAAGTACTCTAAAACATCAATTTACAATGTTCATGTTTTTCATAAATGTAAACAACAACACATTTTGGTTTTAAAAAAATACTTGATAACAAACTATTTCAAAAGTTTCCTAAAGCTTTTCTTGAAAATTAAGAGCTTTTCTTAATTTTAAAATATTTTTTAATCACGAAAAGATTTTGCACTATTCCCTATATTTACATAATTATGCAATGATTAAGTCCTTAATTCATTGAAATGACCAAAATAATGTTATAAGGGCAAAGACAATGATTGTTATAAATAAAATGACCTCATTCTGTCTTATTTTGGTCTATTTAACTTGAATTGCCTTAATCTCTTTTAAATTGTATTTAGGGCTTTGCTTTTCTCATTTTACTTTCTATCACTTTATCCTTATATTGAACTTGATGTTTGACCTTTTACTTGAATATTAAGAATTTTTCTTACTTTTAAAATAAAATTTCATAAATTTTCTCTTAATTATGAAAATTTTTTGCATTATTCCTTATGTAAATAAGCATTCGACGATTGAGTCTCTAATTCATTAAAATGACCAAAATAATATTATAAGCAAAAAGACAATGATTGTTACACATAGAATGACCTCACTCTCTCTTGCACTTAGTCTGCTTAACTTGAATTGCCTTAAACTCTTTTAAATTGTATTTAGTGCTCTACCTAACCCATCTTAATTTTTTTATCACTTTATCCTTATATTAAACTTGATCTTTGACCTTTTAGTAGAATTTTTGACAAACTAACTTACTAATTTCATCCAAGATAAAAATATTAATCATGATACATTGCGTTATCATCAAAATTATGAATTAGATCTTCACTTTATCCATCAAGCTCTATCAATGTTGATGAACAAAATTTTGTGTATTTTTATATTTTCCAGGGATTATTGTCGTTGTGTAATTTTATGTTTCCTCCAAGTTTCATATATGAAACATATTTTATATTTTGAAAAATCTTTCTCTAATCTTATGTTAAATTTTGTTTTTAATTTAATTACTCAAAACCCATATTCAAGTCCAGACACAAAGATGGTGATTATGGTTAATAATCCCAAAAAACAGCCTCATGTATATCCAATAGTATATCACTCTACAATTAGAGCCACATTCCTCACTTCACTTGTAGCTAAGTTACAAACTAAACCCCTCATCTTTTTCAGTCGTCTGGTCTGTCACCATCTTTTAATGCCAAGTTCTTGTCCAGTACTACTCGATTACATGACGCACATATAAAGTTGCTCTCCTAATTTAGCTGACTCGGTCGAGTATGAGACAACAAACAGTTGTTAAGTCGGTGGTTTCAACCCTATCAAGAAAAATCAGAGGGAAGATAACAGAGCCATCTAGAGGAACTATATAATTAGAAACTTTTGATAAACAACGAAAGATGAAGTTGAGCTATATAATTTAATTAAAACTAACGAATCAAACTAATGTAATTAGTAGTAAATAATTTTATGAACCATAAACTATGTGTGATACTTTAATTATTTAGTGAGATTTTAATTTTCTTAGTAAGATGTAGCTGTTACATACAACTTTAATGTATTGTAGGCACTTGATTTTGTAAAATATATTAGTGATAAAGAATAGTGAGATTTAATCTCTTTTTATTATTTGAATGTATGAGTTTCAAATGGAAGAGAATAAATATTTCTAGAGTCTTTCCTAGTTAAGGTAAAAATCAACTTAGAGTCAAATTAGAAACTATTGATAAGAACATGTATAATTGAAACCACTTGGTCATAAAGTGTGTTGTCATTCATAATATCTTTAGTGCAAGAACGAAGATGAAAGCTTCCATCGCCCCAAATCAATGGTTCATAGGTCTTGTGTGATATGTTTCTTCTTTATGATCCTCTTGACCCAGTTTGGTGGTGGCGGCAACCTCACCAAGGACATCTTCCTTTTGGGTGGTGAATCGAACATGGTGGGTCAAGGAGGTGTATTCAATGGAAAATGGGATGTCTACCAGCTTCCAGAGGTGAGACCTAATGCAAAAATCCTTAGGCTCAATGCTATGGGGAAATGGGAAGTAGCTGCTGAGCCACTTCATGCTGGCATTGACATAGAAGGCAGTTGGGGGGTTGGTCCAGGAATAGCATTCGCACATGAGCTTTTAGCAACTGGTTCAGGGTTTGGAGTTATAGGTCTAGTCCCATGTGCAAGAACCAACAGTCGTATAGTTAGCTGGCAACGTGGAAAGTTTTTCTACAAGGAATTAACCGGGCGAGCGAATGAGTCATTACAGGAAGGTGGTACAATTCGAGCACTGCTATGGTACCAAGGAGAGAGTGATACCATTTTACAAGAGGATGCTGATGGATACAAAGAAAATACTGAGAAGTTCTTTAAAGATTTGCAGTCTGATCTTAACATCCCACCACTACTGATAATACAGGTAGATTGACGTTACTCAAGTTCTACCGCAATTTATAGAGATCGGTACTGTTAGGAAGTGTGAGATGTATTTATGTGCTTACTCTCATAGACTCTCTCCACTTGCAGGTGGCAATAGCATCAGGAAAAGGCAACTTCACCGACCGGATCAGGAATGATCAGCTAGAAATAAAACTACCACATGTGAATCTGATCGATGCCAAGGGATTGCCCCTTGGAAGAGATGGCCAGCATCTGACAACTGATGCTCAGGTTCAGCTTGGTCAAAAATTGGCTCATGCTTTTATTGGCTCCTAAGCACTCTTGTTAGCTCTATCTCATGGCCAAGTAGCTAGGCAGCATAGTTGAAAGTTATTCAAAGCAGCAACTTGGATGTTTCTCTTCTCATGAATCAAAATATTTCAGATTACTTAGTGCCATGGGTCTTTGGAATTTGGATGCTTTGCTGTTCCTTAATTTTTTAGCATTAATATGGTCAGAAGCCAAATTCAATTTGAGCTCCGCACAATATCATAGTTCTGTCATCTTTCATCGCCCTCTTTTTCTTTATTCTCCTTCTACATAACTGCTTATTGAAATTGAAGTCGGGGTAAAAGACGTTGAGAGAGGTCAATGTTTGAGAAAAGAAAAGAGGATACTACTTACAAAAAATCAAAACTCATAGGAGAGCATGTTTAGATAAATTACACAGAATTTGGACCCAAACCCTTTTAGAAGTCATGAAATGGATTTCCAAAAGGCTGAATCCCAGATTCTGACCCTGAACAGATGCCTCATGCCTGTTGTGGATGGGCTGATATCTACTGTTTGAAACTTTAATCTTTGTGGTCGTTGAGTCAACCCCGATGATTTCTTAACACAAAACCATAAAAGAGCATGTGTAACTATTACGGCAATGATGAATATAGGGATTTATGCTTATGATAAAATCAAGCTACGATTATCATAAGCTTATCAAAATCCTATAATTGCCCTACAAAGCAAATAGCGAGCCGGATTCCACTGATACAAAAATCATAAAGCATGTAACAATGGAACTTCGGCTGAATTACCCCGCGGAATTAATTGGCTCGCCTAAAATCCATGCAATCGGATATTCTGTCACGACTAACTTCCAAACCAAATCTTCAATTGCTGACTTGGCAGCATTTAAGCCCCAGCAACTTAGTCATTCATTTACGCACCATATCTCATTCAGCAGATCAGATTTGTTCACGCATCTCACTTCAGTCACTTGATACAGAAACAGGAATCCATTTGTACGGAACATAGGAAAATGGCGGTTACATATTCATGGAACTTCCTGTCTCATGCCAGTACATCAACTCCGTCCAACGTCAGCTGCAAAATCTCTCTGCCGTCATTCTTTACCACACCCCAACTTTTTCGTTATGACAACAGACATGCCAAAAGATTTGTCGTAGCCGTCACCATGGTGGACACGAGACCCACCGTGCTCGTCTCCGAGACGCTTGACGAGGCAGGCCTTGAGCTCCTCAGAAGATTCTCCAATGTTGACTGCTCTTACAACCTCAGCCCCGAGGAGTTGTGTACCAAGATCTCCCTTTGCGACGCGTTGATAGTCAGGAGTGGTACTAAAGTTACGAGGGAGGTGTTTGAAAGGTCAGGCGGTAGGCTTAAGGTTGTGGGTCGTGCTGGCGTTGCCGTTGACAATGTTGATTTGTCAGCTGCGACGGAGCATGGGTGCTTGGTGGTCAATGCGCCTACTGCCAATACTCTTGCTGCGGCTGAACATGGGATTGCGTTGCTTACTGTCATGGCTAGGAACATTGCCCAGGCTGATGCTTCTGTTAAATCTGGTTTGTTCGTTTAGTTCTTATTCAGTTACTTGCTGGCTATGTTCTTGTATGTTGCAATTTGCTACTCAATTCTGCCGCCTCGTATATCTCTCTCTATCAAATGGTTTGTTTCACATTCTTTATAAACACCAGTTCGACGAACATTAACAAGATATAATTTTGTTCATTGTAGATGCTATAATATTTAGCAAAAAGATTGGCAATTTACATAATCCGTCTTCTTAATTGGCATTGTGAATGAAATCGACTTACAACCAATTATGCCCAATGAATTTGGATTGATGTCAGCAATTTCCCTTTGCAGGCAAGTGGCAGAGAAGCAAGTATGTGGGGGTGTCGCTTGTTGGTAAAACCCTTGCTATAATTGGGTTTGGAAAGGTTGGTTCAGAAGTTGCCCGGCGGGCCAAAGGTCTATGTATGCATGTGATTGCATATGATCCTTATGCACCAGCAGAACGGGCCCACGCAATCGGTGTGGAGTTACTGACTTTCGATGAAGCTATTTCAACCGCTGATTTCATCTCTTTGCATATGCCTCTTACACCGGCAACATCAAAAATGTTTAACGATGAAACTTTCTCCAACATGAAAAGAGGGGTCCGTATTGTCAATGTTGCTCGTGGTGGAGTTATTGATGAGGACGCACTAGTTAGAGCTTTGGAATCTGGAATTGTTGCTCAGGTTCTTGTGTGTCTGTTGATTAGGACCTGATTATCTTATTCTTATTTTCGTAGAGAAGAATGGACGATTTTAATGTTTCTGCAGGCTGCACTTGATGTCTTCATAGAGGAGCCTCCGCCAAAAGATAGTAAATTAGTGCTGCATGAAAAAGTGATCGCAACTCCTCATCTTGGAGCTAGCATTTTGGAGGCTCAGGTCCATATGACTTTCATTTTTGTTCTCTGGCCGTGTTTCTTTATTGCTGAGTTTCTGTTGTCTTGAAAGTTCCTGGTATTAGTCAGGAAGGAGTAGCCATTGAAATAGCAGAAGCTGTTATCGAAGCTTTGAAAGGGGAACTTGCTTCTAGTGCAGTTAATGCACCCATGGTTCCAGTTGAGGTGCCAGTTATTTTTTGATTTTCATATATTCACTAGGGAGAGCGAAATATTAGTTATTGAAGTAGACTTATGGTCGACAATTGTCACATTGTGTCAATACAGGTTCTATCAGAACTAGCACCATATGCTGGGCTTGTAGAAAAGCTTGGCAAATTGGCTGTGCAACTGGTTACAGGTGGAAGTGGTATAAGCTCGGTAAAGGTGACTTACGCCTCCTCGAGAACTTCAAATGATCTCGATACTCGGCTGCTTCGTGCAAATATTACCAAGGGTCTTCTTGAGCCTATTTCTAGTGTTTGTGTAAACCTGGTAAATGCCGACTTCACTGCAAAACAGAGAGGACTAAGAATAACAGAAGAGCACGTTCTTGTGGATGGTTCACCTGAAAATCCACTTGAGTTCATCCAGGTCCAAATTGCAAATGTCGAATCTAAATTTGCCAGTGCAATTTGTGACTCAGGTGAGATCAAAGTAGAAGGAAAAGTTAAAGATGGGAGGCCTCATTTTACCAAAGTGGGATCCTTCAGTGTAGGCGTGAGCCTGGAAGGTAGTATCATTCTATGCAGACAGGTTGATCAACCTGGTATAATTGGTGATGTAGGGAGTATACTAGGTGAAGAGAATGTAAACGTAAATTTTATGAGTGTTGGGAGGATAGTTGCACGAAAACAGGCAATTATGACCATTGGTGTGGATGAGGAGCCTAGCAAGGAAGCACTAAAGAAAATAGGAGAGGTACCAGCTATTGAAGAATTTGCTTTCCTGAGTTTGTAATGCAGTCAGATTCAGTGTCATGGTCCTAAAGTAATTTTTACGCCATATTTAAAGAATTTGGGGCAACTAGTTGAGTACCTAGTATGTTCTGCGTGCTTCTTGTTTCAAGAAATCAATTTTCTCCCAGGAATTCCAGTGCTATACAAACATTAGAGTTTCAACTCCCACTTGGATGGACTTCCACTTCAGATTTTGTTAATAATTACTAATTAGTGTAGTAAAGGTGCTTATATGTCTCTGTTTGATCAAGAAGTAATTAACTCGTAATTTCCATGGGTTTGAAACCTGTTGATGACATTTTTTTAACATTTCATGCATAGCACAGAACTAAAGTAATTATGTTCACCTGGTCATCGCCTCAGATTCTCATCTATAAGTCGAGCAGGAGCAGCCAACACATGTAGTACGAGTATATTGCGTACTATTCATAGCCAAATATCGATAGAGACAAAGGTGGATAGATCACTGGTTACTTGCGGGTCAAGAGGGAGAACCCAAGGGAGAAGATGAGAAATTGTTCATCTTGCTCCCAAGAGTGATTCTGGAAGCTGAGGTAGCCTGTTGGCTAGTGCAGCTGCTGCTGTAAGGCTAGAACTAATAGCTGAAAACTCTGGTAGGGATGATTATAATGGGTAGTGATAAGGACTAGCCCAACAAATGACCATATCAGATCATATTCAGTAGGTTGTATGATCGACATTCTGTGGCTTTTGTGTTCCTTCTATCGACTTTTCCTAATTAGGATTCACAAAGATTTCAGCTTTGGCTACGCAACTTCTTGTTCAGTTAAAGTTCTACTGGCAGCATCCCTTTAGGCGATTAAGTAAAAAATTGTGAATAAAGCTAATAATTTTGACATTCTGCTGGATATAAGTAGGATTGTCCAAGAGAGCTAAATGACTATTTTGAATTGTTCCAGTTGGATCCTAAGGCTTGTTGAAATGCTTCAACAAATTTGTTGAGCTAGCCACTTGCTTTAATCAAATTTGGAAGTTTTACAGTCTCACAAGGGCTTTAACCATTCGGGTTAGCAATGTTCATAGATTAGTTCTAGAGGAACAGGTGCTGGCAATTAAGATAGGTGCATTTTATTACACATAACATGACAATGCACTGTATTACAAACTGCTTTCGACAAATGACCAGAACATGATGGAGGCGGTAACAACACCCCATACTAAAGATGAGAGCAAAGGGCGGAGGGACAGGGTTGGATCTTTCTACTGCTCCCAAATAGCAACTTCCATTAACCCATCTTCAGTAGCACAACCCCTGAACATTCCATTAGTGTTAAACCTACAAGCTACCTCCCCCTTCGCGGACACAGCAATCAACCCAGCTTTCCCTTCATCAAGCCTTTCGTTGATCACGTAGTCCACTGCCTCCTGTAAACCCAACCCCTTGTATTCCATCACCGCCGCCACTTCGCGTGCCAACGTCCCTCTTATGATGGCCTCTCCCTCTCCTGTGCAAGAAATTCCACACAGATTACACGCGTATGTCCCTGCACCGATCAGTGGCGAGTCACCAATGCGACCTGTCATCTTGTTCATTAAGCCACCTGTCGATGTGGCGGCCGCACACCGTCCCTGGCTATCCACCGCCACGCACCCTACTGTTTCGGGAGCGTAGACGCGAATCGGAAGTCCGTTCATTTGGAGGGAATTATCCATTGCGGCCGCACCAGCACTGCAGGTTTCCAGTCCAATTACTGGGATTCTGTAGTCAAACTGGTTTCAGACACAGAAAGCAACAAAGTTAGTTTTATCCATGCATTGCCAACTGAGGAAAAGACAAGGACAAGAAGTTGGAAAACGTACCAGGATGGAGTTTGCTTCTTTTGCCAACTTCAACATGCCCACGTTTTCCTCGGTAATGAAATAATCATTGGGCACCAGTTCAACTCCCTGAACACAAAATCCAAATTCGTTTCCTAATCAACCTGGCAGAAGATTTTACTTTACTATTTACATTGACCAAATAAGCGAAGACTTCAACACAGAAAACAAAAACTGTTGTACTTAAATACTGACTGAGGACCCACCAGCACTTGCCTACAAGTTTCACCGATCTAACTGCAAGTTCAAGGGTCGTGTATATTGCACTTCTTTATTCAAAATGAACGTTGTTAAGAATCACATACCTGCTGCCTGGCAAACTCCTCAGCGCCTGAGAAGGCTATATAGGAATGAGGAGATTTTTCCATCACAAGTCGGGCGAGAGAGATGGGGTTCTTAACAGTGGTCACGCCTGACACAGCCCCACATCTCCTTTTGGGCCCATCCATGATGCTGGCCTCCATCTCCACCGTCCCTTTCTTTGTGAGAGCAGATCCACGTCCTGAATTAAACAGTGGGTCCGTTTCCAGTTCCCTTACCTGTACGTAAACAAACTTTCTTATTTCACCGGCAAAATAGATTGTAGGGGGACACAAATGCAGCCAACTTTGGTTGAAAAGTGGCAACAGATCTTGATCGTCTTTCTTTAACCAAACCCGTTAACATGGACCATATTTTTATAATCAAAGATGTAAGGGTGAAATGAAATATCATACAACGAGTTCAACAACATCGATGGCTGGTATATTGGAGCTAAGAGCAGAGATGCCAAGATTGAGGCAGCGAATCAGGAGTTGCTTGGCCTCCTTCTGTCGCTGTTGTGGGAGATTTGGGTCCACACCAGCGCCTCCATGCACCGCGATAGCCCACCCACCCATTTCTCTCCCTCTCTTTTGCTCTCTCAATCTCTTTCTCTCTCTCTCGCTCCTTCTCTTCCCTTTGTCTCTCTCTCTCTCTCTCTGCGTGTTCTATGAGAGGTATTTCCACGTTATATAGAAGTCTTCTGGACTCCGAATGTCTCTCCCCAAGGACAGTCTTAATACTAAGAAATTTACCCATGACCTCTCTCCCAACTTGTTGCGGAGACATATTCGTTACGTGCATAAATTCTTATTGCCACTCGACTTTATATCTGATCAATTTTAGGATTCCTATACGAACAGTCCCCATGTCTTGTAAGTTGTCCTAGTAATAAACAGGAAAATATACAAAATTTTAGAAAAAGTTGACGGGTATATTTCTAGTTATATTTTAGAAAAAGTTGACGCCATAAAAGTAATGTTGTTCATGGGGATGTATCCCTGGTCGTAAGGTAGCAGCAATGAACAGCGTGTGTGACAGGTTAATATTAAATTTTATCTTCTCGCATTGATGTGCTAATGTAATCTCGCTTAGGAAATCGCAAAACCTTACTATATTGATTCTGTGTCAAAGTCCTCAAATACTTTGGACACCCATTAATATTTAGATTGGTAAGGATCTAGTGCCTCCTCAACCAAGAGCCTCCAATTCCCCACTATTTTATTTTGTATGAATTATGATAGATGTCTAAAAGTTGGAACTGGCTGTGACCAGTTTTTAAACCTTATACATGAAGCAACGCGGAAGGGAGGAAGTAGTTATGCATGTCTTCAAAGCTCCTGCTTATACGATACTACCTCAATAAGCAGCCTGCTTCTGAGCTCAGGCGGCAGGTTAAAAACAAAAAGGGACCATATTCGAAGGGTCCCACGCATAAAAGCCGGGTTGTGGGAACTAATTTCCTGGTGGAGCACTCAAATCAATCACGAGTTATCTTCCTCGTCATCGTATGACGATAAAGTGATAAGCTTTCTAATTGGTTGGATGTACTTTGACCGCGATGACTAGGACGTGAGGTTGCCTGTAGATGGGCATAATCTGGTTCGAATTTGCAATAAAACAAGTGATTATCATATGTAATTAAGCAGAAACATTGTTAGATGACACGTCAGGTACAATACAGACTTTTCTGTGTATATCATTCCACCACTTGGTCTCCAGCTATATTATCGGGTTAAAGGGAACATCAAATTGGCTAGATGCGCCCGCTCTTTCCGTGACTTTTGGGGGGTCTTTCACTCTTTTGGTTCCAGCAACCTGGATTACGACCACCCCACGACTCCATTGGGCTATACATTGAATGTGCCCTCCTAAGATTTTTATTGCCACTGATCGATGTTTTTTTTTTAATTTTTCTATTTTAGAATAATACTGTGAAAGTAATGTTAAGATATTTGTTGCACTTTGAGGACAATATTAATCAACACACAAAAGAAATTCACCCAATCTTGATCACGAACGAGAAAAAGAGCACATATTTAGTATTGAAGAGAATTGAGCTGGAAACCAATTCTGCGTGCCTGTCAGTGTCATCCTTGCCTAATATCCCAAGTAGAAGAAGAAACATTGGGGGACATTTCATTGTAGACTTTCGGTCACTTTCCACAAAATTTTTCCCTTCACGAAAAGGGTTTAATCTCATTGTTCTATTATTTGTAGAGCACGTGCTGATTTTAGGTTCAACTCATCTCCACTTGAATTTGATAATCATAATCGAAAATTAGTTTAGACAGAAAAAATTAAAATGCCATCATAAATAGCACAAATAATAAACAGATTACCAGAAGACTCTAAAATGCAGCAAGCAAGTGTTAGTAACTTGAATTTTATAATCAATTAATACATGTATGTGCATATGAATAGAAATTGTTAAGTGGCAGTAGAAATTGATGATTTCTTATGTATACCAAGTGAAATACATAAATTAGGTTTAAAAAGAATCTCATAAATTATACACTAACATGGACATGCGGATTTTGAAGAATCATATCGTAAATTAGGTTTAAAAAGAATATCAAATAATGTTCTCACAGACAAAAGAAGCCCATAAAAGCATTTATAACGCAGAATTTCATTAACAATATTAGTGTTTTACAAAATAAAAGTTGAAACTATACCAATTCAAGCAACAAAATATAGGTAAACCAGCCACTGAAGGACAACACAAGACATTTGCCACACAAATCATACAATTGCTGGTAATATAACAGTCAATTGTGACGTAACTATACTAAAAAAGACATGGAACAACTTATTACGAGTCCTTAAACAAGAAATTTCTTACAACTTCTGGTTAGGTCAAAATCATATATGAACTAAAAACCAAGAAAGAAAAAGCGTCAAGCTGTAAGAGCACCAAAGTACTTGGAGTGGCGGAGTATTCAGATCGCAAATTTTGAGGGACTTTTTTCGGCAATCGAATGGCTGCAGAATCTTGTAAGGTACTTTGTAATGGGCACTCAAGATGACACGATGCTTTAACTTTGTTCGCTCCAAAAGATTCCCATCACGTGTTATTGTCACCCCGGTATCTCCCACTACTTCGCACTCTGTCGGTCTGTCCTATCATCGTCAGTAAAAACACAACTATTATAAAAACCTTGCGTGTTCGAGTTATATATATATAAATATCTTCCGCAAATTACTTCAGATTACTAGCCGAGCATCAGTTCCGGTAGTAAAGCTGGTTTAGGCGGAAAGAGGAATTAATTTTCTAATTTTAGATTCATTAATGTGTGACATCCTAATTTTGGAAATGAAAATGAAATTGCGAATATTTAGTATTAAAATTACTATAAAGGATTGTAGTGTTATTAATGTAACACCCTCTTTAATTGCCACTTACAAGAAATTAACTTATCTGGCCTTTTCTTAATCCTTTTTTTCTATTTCTGCTATAGTTCATATTGAGTTTAAAATTGCTTACACACATCTTTTTCTAGCATAAGATTACATACATGCATCACTTTTTAGCTCAAAACTACGTATTTGCTACTTTGCATATTGTCAAATGTGAGATTGCATGTCTATAGCTCTACGTATTGTTGAACGTGAGATTTTGTGACTTTGCATCTTATCAAGGACGAGATTGCATACTTACATCTTTAATAAGCATGAGACTGCATATTTAAATCGTTGAGCATTTTCCTTTAATATTTACCATTATATCATCTCCAATACAAACATCTTGAGTCACTTTTGTATCCAATTTCACAAATTTTCTTCTATCTCTTGTCATATAGTTGCATGCATTTTTTTCGAGATACCACGTGGCGTCTTTTTTTATAAAACCTTCCTTTTGAGAAAACAAAAGAGTATTACTTTCCATCTCTTTATGCTTGCTAAAGTTCATCTCCTCATCACAACTCTTACTTTGACATTCTTAAGAATAGTGACCATTTTTTCCACGTGAATAACACTTTATTTGGCTTTTATCTTTTTTCCAATTATTATTTCTTCCTTATCCACGACCTCTTTGAGAACTCTTGTTTCTACCTTCATGAAATGAATTTTGCTTATCTTTTCATTGACTGAGACCACAGCCTCTGCCATAACTTCGATCTCTACCATGACCTTTACCTCTTCCTCCTCTGTCATTTCCTTTATAATTAAAGGAAAATTTTATTTATAAACTTGTTCCATCAATTCTTGTTGGGTCTTCTTCATTCTTTCTTCAAGGGCTAAAAATTATCCATTTAACTTGTCAATGGTTATGGACTCTATGTCCTTCGAATCTTTAATCGTCACTACCATAAGATTGAACTTCACGTTGAGAGAGCACAAACTATTCTTTATGACTCCTACGTCTTCTATGTTTTTACCGAATCGCTTCATTTCATTCACCACCTTCAATACTCCAATAAAATAATCTACTGTAGGCTCATTCTCCTTCATCAAGATCGATTCAAACTCAGTCCTTAGAGTTTGAAATTGTACCTTCTTCACCTTATCAGCTCTGACCATAGAAGTCTTTAGAATTTCCCAAGCATCCTTAGCTTTGTTCACATTGTCTATCTTCTCGAACATGTCATCATCTATTCCTCAATGAATAATTAAGAGTTCACTTTGATATCTCTGCTTTGGTCGTTGCCAAGCTTCTAGTTCAACCAAGGTTGTAGTATCCTCATCTGTGGGATCTTTATATCCCTTCGTGATAAGGTCCTATAAGCCATGATACCTAATTATAGCCTTCATATGTAGCGCCCATTGATTATAGTTTGTTTTGGTTAGTTGTGGGTATTGGAAGGTTATATTAGTTTTGGTTGTCATTTAAACAAAGCTTTGATACTAATTTGTTGAAACTATAGAGGGAGAAGGTAAAAAAAAAAGGTTAACTGAAAAACTTTTATTTCTATGTTCCCACTTTTTATCTCCATCTCATAACAACTTATCACAAGTCTTTTTATAGGCCAAATGTTAGATATTAATCAAAACAAGCGTACAAAATATAATTCTAAACATCAGAATTTATAATTGAGCAACCATTAATAAAATAGCTATAACCTTTTTTAGAAAACTTCAATGAACCTAAAAATTATGATATTTAAAACTAGACTTAATAAACTTTAAATCCATATTTAGTTCACTAAAAAAAACATCCGTTTGCCTTCTCAAAACGTCTCTTACATTCATCACTTTAGATGATAAGAAGTCATGTTTCATTAACCCCAGCGGGTGGTAAACTTAGCTTCTTAACAACTCCAACCTTCATTCTAAACGACTGAAATCTATCTTTCTCGAGGGATATTGTAAAAATGTCAACTATTTGATCAAGAGTTTTGATTTATTCTACCTCAACTTCTTTGTTAGTAATGCAATCCCGAATAAAATGAAATGTTGCATCTATATGCTTGTTTTGATCATGAAACATAAGATTTTTCGCAAAAACAATGGTCGATTTATTGTTCACCATAATTTTAGTCACTTCTTTTTGAGCAAAATGAGGTTCACCTAGAAATCTCCTTGGCCATATTGAATGACATACACCGATAGTAGTAGCAACATCCTCCAATTCACATGTTAAGATTGTTATAATTGATTGTTTCTTTGAACACCATAAAATTGCATTTTCTTCAAAGAAAAATATGAACCTAGTAGTACTTTTTTAGTTGTTAATATCACCGACATAATCACTGTCATAATATTCTTTCAAGTGAGTCTCATTCAAAGAAGTATACCTTTCAAATATTAAAAAATTCTCTTTGTGGCTCGCATATATTCTTCATAAACCTCTCACTAATCTCACTATAAATAATATATCAAGTCTAGTACATGTCCAAAGCTTACACGATCATCAACTTTCAAAGAGGAATAGGTTAGGTCTTTTACTAACAAAAAGGAGACAATTTAATCTTGAAGTAGTAAGATGAAAGATGATGGCAACTAAAAATCGTCAATGTAGAATGTGAGAATATTGTGAGTTGAGAGAAGATAGAAAACGAAGATGAGAGCTTTTGGCCCAAAAAAAAAACATGAAAGTCAAAGATGGTTGCCTTTCAAATGAGTATATCGAGAATGAGATGTGTGGCAAGTGGCGTGACACTTGTCACTTGCCACATGTCTCCTTTTTATAGTTCTGATTATGTTTTTAATAACTAGCCTATTTGTCACCCAATTTCTAAATTAATTGTCACTCAGTTTTCTGTACCACTCATCAATAAATCCAAATGCCACTTGTCAATTATTTATACTACTATTTGTCACATATTTTTACTATCACTAGTCAATTTGTCTTACTACTTGATATTTTTCTTAGTCCAAAAATACACATAAATTTATAAATCTCTCAATTATAACAAATAAATTCTAAATCACCAATTATAATTTATCGACCAATTTTTAAGACATAAAAATTCACAATTCACATCATAACTTTTTAAATCGTTCATACCCCAAAAAATCAATTGAGTGCATATACAGTATTTGTAATATGTACAAAAATCAAATTCGTGTGTATGCTCATGGTATGCATGCCAATGTAATACACTCTCATAATTTATAAACGCTATTTCCTATATATAGTAGTCTAGGACCGTATGTCCTAACCTTTAGTATGGAAATGGGATATTACATTAAGATTAGTAATTAAAGAAATTCATATTTAAATATTAGCAAAGTTGTTTCTAAAATTAAAATATAGTTTAATTGAAATTAATTAGTTATACTCCTTAAAATTAAGAAAAATTTTTCTTAAGTAACTAAGAAAAGTGTTTCTTAATAAAATTTAATTGAGATAAACTAAATTTATAATTTTATATATTTAGAGAATTATTATTCTATTTTTTAGAAATTGATTTTATTTATTAATAATAAGTTTCTTAATTTATTAGAAAATTTTATTTTTCTCGATTAAATTTAAAATTTTTTCATTTATTAATTGAGGAAAATGAGCATTCTTTAATAATTTTGAAAATAGTTTTCTTATTAATTAAGAAAAGCTTTTCTAATTAATTAAGAAATCAATTTCTAAACAAATAATATAAAATAATTTTTTAATTAAATTTAAGAGTGTTTTATTTAATTTTGAAATAGTTTCTTTTTAATATTAAGAATAATTTTCTAATTAAGAAAAATAATTTCTAGTTAGATTAGAAATAGTTTTCTAATAACCCTTTTAAACTTTTTTTTTGATTGTAATTATTGATTTGGCAACTAACTTAATTTAAAAATTCAACTCTTTAAAAAATTAAATTAAATTCTAAAATATTCCTAATAAAATTAACTCTTTGAAAATAATTTTCAAGCACTTAAAAACATTTTCTTATTTTTTAAGAATTTAAACCAAGTCAATCTCAATCTCAATCAAATAAATTTAATTAAAACTAAGGCCTAAAAACATATAATATAAAATAAAAAATATGTGAGGACTGTCTGACGTCAGAGCACTTTGCTAACACGATTTTTGATCTTGAGTTTTCTTTGCGCTTCACAATTGCCTCCCACCCATGTGCTTCTTCTGTTGGAGTTCCTTTCGATTGCTTCCTACTTCTCTTCTAGACGCCTTGCTTCTTGTCACAAAGGTCTACTTTGGACCTGAATTTTCACCACAAGTCAAGCCCACCTTCGTGCGGCAATCCCGCTTCGGTCCGCTTAAGCAAGATTTAGCCTTCTCACGTGAATATCGCCGAACAATTCCGTTAGCCCTCGAATACCTCACGCGCACACAAGTGTTTAAGTGTT
>JANZXR010000006.1:4520870-4531296 GCA_027575705.1 Erythroxylum echinodendron | reverse complement strand
AGTGCCTTCGCGCACCCTCGGGTCTCGTATGACTTCGCCTTGTTCTCTCGTCAACACGCCTTCCTCGTGCCGACCTGTGTGCCAAGCATTGGCCAAGGCTCGCCAACACTCGCACAAACCCATATTATGGACTTAGGGGTCTAACACTTCTCTTCCAGGCGATTCTATAACCTTTTTAGGTGATTTTCTCCCTTCACCAATGGTGAGGCAGCCACTGTCTCATTGCTCAGGTTCAACGTCAAGACACAAATCATAACTTAGTTCGGAGCATAAGGAACATGAATATTTGTGTTTTCCTAGTGTTTGGACTTCCATAAATACAGTGAATAAGGGCGCAATGAATCCAAAGGCAGAACAAACAAGAACCATATAATATTTAGTTTTCAGTACAATAAAATCAGAAACCAAACTGGGATATGCATAAATTTCATTTTCTAGGTGAGTTGGTATGTAACTTTCAAAACTTTAAAATTGGATTCAGAACAATAATTAAATAAAAAACCCTAATCAAACAGTGCTCAAATCAATAGAGAATTAATTAAGACAAGTTTTAAGCCTTATATTTTAATCAAATTAAAAACGATCAAGCAATTCAATCAAATTATAAAATTAAAACTTGGCTCTGAAACCATTACTGAAAACTTGAGGTAGAATTTGATCCCGCATGTCATAAAATAATAATGAAACTTCTTTATTTGATTTCTTGAAGGTCAAGATCATTTAAATTCTATAAAATGATTAACCTATAAATGATAATAAGCATAAATTGTAATTTATACCTTATTTTAAAGCTTGATCTGTTTCTTTTCATTTCATTGTGACTATTTGACTTATAACGGTATCTACAAAATATGTTAAGAGAACTTTACAATTATTAAAAAGAGAGTTAGGAAAGGGGTACTGGTTCCCTTGTAACTTAAGTCTATTTACAATATATTTTAGACATTTTAGTAATTAAATTAAATTAAATTTTAATTTTAATTAAGCTCTAATTTAGAATTATAAATAATTCTAATTAAATACTAACTGTGTCAAAATAAGATTCAACATCTCATATTATCCTTATTTATTAAATATGTCTTATTTAATTTTAAATTTGTCAAACTTTATAGTTAAATCCAATTTGATTAAAACAAATTTCTCTCTTCAACCCATTCTTGCATGTGACTTATTAGGTTTTTAAATATGTTGGCAATGTATATACATTATAACTTTAAATCATATTTATAACTAGATAAATTAAATTTCTTTAATATATCTGTAATTATCTAATTAAACAATTTATATACATAGATCAATATTAGCATTTAGCAACACATTATAACTATTTAAATAGTTATAAATGTCAAAATAGTTTTGCCTAACCTTTTTGTATATAATTTTTTTTGTATAATTCAATTCTTTCATCATACAATGTCCAAATTATACATAAAACATATAATTAATGTTTACTCTATTTGAGTCCAATTATGTTAGTTCTCTACCATTAGTAATTGATCCATTTATTAACATTTGAAAACTATTTTTAAAAAGTCATTCCACCTTAGTCAAGAACTTTTAGAATTAATACTCATCGGGAATAATAGAAGATTTTTCCTAATCACTTTAGGGTGACGAATCTTATATTGATAATTTAACTACTGCAATATAGTTCATATTATATCGAATGACTACTGATTGAGCTATTCTTGACTAGAATAAGTCATAAGTAATATAAAAAACTTAACAATGCTTATACACGATAAATTTAGAGATCTCAAGTCAAAATATCACTTATGCAGTCATCACAATATAAATTTTCATAAACATATAAGTAATGTTTCAAATAAAATTCTCATATAGAGTCACTTAAGTGAATTTATTCTCTAATAATTATCCATACATTTTTTTAATTATCTCCATATTTTATCTATGAGATGAACTATTTCTTTTATAAGGAAGAACTATAAGGTGTGTTAGTCTTTTTATACTATATTAATGTCATGACTTAATAGAATAATAATTATTAATAATTTAAGAATAATACATAAATACATTATGAATCTTATAATTATGAATTTGGTATAAATTTATTTAGAATATATATTCATTCCATAGACTTTATTATATATATACATAAAGCAAAGAAATTCGATCATACTCTCGTATGACAATATTTCCTGCTGTAACGCAACGACAACAACCAACGGTCGAAATTGTTTTCTTCCGCTTGGAATCTGGACTGGGCATATTAGTAAGCTTTCTTCAACGGGGTTTTGGCCTTGTAACACCTCATATTCTGCAAGACAGCAATATTCTGCAAGGCAATGCTGCCATGCAAGTAAAACATGCTTTCCCAAGGTGCATAGGCCGGATCATACAACCGAGACGCAAAATTTCAGTCCAATACAAGCACAAAGTGAGACCTCTAGATATGATCCGCCCTTTTTGCTTTATCGTGATTTGTGAGCATCTTGAATTCTGAGCCCCAGAACGTTACGAGGACAAGCATAAATGCGAGGCGACGATGGACTAGACGTTAAGGCGTGAAAATGTCTCATCTATTTGTACGAATTGTGCACACAATCTGGTTTGCATGCGAGGTTTCGCCGCTTCAAATATTTTGTTAAGGTTATTTTATCCTTATTTTGTTTTATTAAATTATATATATATATAAAGAATAAATTTTAATAAAATATAATTAAAATATTATAATTAAAATAAAAGATTTGATCTCAGATTTTGCAGATAGAATTTCAATAATTTACAATTACTGGCAAAAATTCGGAAGGTAGGAACTTTGTCTTTGAGGTGCAAGATAATAAGAATATATTCCCGAGGAAAAAGTAGTGTTTTTTGATCTTGAGCTTCACATGAAGTTTTGAATTTTATTAAATGAAATGATTTATTTGTAAATTTTATCTTCAAATAATTAATTAGAATATAAATAACCTACTTAATGGTATGAGAGATTGAAAGTGATTTGAAGTGAAAAATCCAAACGGCATGCCCTTTTCTATTGGACTACTAAAACAACTATTTCCTCTTTTTATTCGAAAAATCGATAATAGTGCTTTTAAATCTAGCAATTAGAAGCGTGGGCCTTGCAACGAAGTTTTCTTTTGTTTTTGTCTCAGGTGTATCTGCTCAACGCAAAAACTGGTTGGCTGTCGCTTGTAAGGGTGGACAAAAGTCTGCGGCCCAACTTACTTTGTCCGAAAGTTACCTTCATTTAACTGAATTTTCGGTCCGATTCCAACTTCTTATTTTAACTTTCTGACTTTCAGATTGAGTTCACGGTTTGGCTCAAGTTAAAGCTCGATCATATATATTGAAAAGCTGCACGTCTTTCATCATTTCTACTTCTTTTGGATTCACAACTGTCACTTCTCAACGTCTTTTCTCCTCCGTCCTGCTTCTAGAAACGTAAGCAAACAAGGGCTTGTTGATTCTTGAGTCCACTCTTCTCTCTAATATTTGTCTTCTATCCTAATCCTTATGGTTCACTTTCTCCCCCACTATTAACCTCTTCGTCTCCTAAAACCTATCCTACCTATATTTAGTGATTCTGGTTCACTAACTAGTTCTACTGTCTGTCCGCAGGCTTCTTATACTGGTGATTAGTAGTCTAATAGACTTGGAATTCTAACAAGCACCTGATATTTGAATACTTGTGGGTGTTGGTGTGATTATTATCAACACTGTTAAAGATGACAGTGATCTTTATATTAATATTGTTATCTCCGTGAATTACCCCTCTTCATTGTACCTTCCTTCTGCTTTTAAATAACTGTACCTATCTGTTGCTGTCACGCGATGCGAGTCCTTGTAGAATGAACATCTTTCTTCCTTTTCTTCTTTTCAAAGTACACAACAGACGCAATGACAAGTTGGTGACGAGGCTCTCGACGGAATGGAGGGATATCAGATTAATAGTTTGAGTTGATTTCGAATTAGGGTGTAAGCAGTTTGTGCTTAGGACAGGTTCTAGCAGTACGAGTCAGATTTGATCCTAATTTGGATTGAGTTTAGATCGACCCTAGGAAGGTTAGACTCTCAGGTTGGTAATGGGACATGTTGCCTTTCTTTATATACATCTCCCTCTCAAAAAGAATATATTTAAACATAATACAATAGATATACATTTTAACCCCTAAATTTTGTCTAAAATTTAACTTAAATCCTAAATTTGTGAGTGTTAAAAAAAAAAACTCGATGTTTCTCAAACCATATTTGTTAAACTTCAGACTAATGAAACTCAAACTTTATCAGAGTTTCGTCTATAAAATGCTAATATAGCTCTTTTTTTAAAATTTGAGGGCTATATCATTATAAAAAAACTGACTTTTAGATTTTTTTTTTTGCAACGATTTTCAATTTTTAGCTTCAATTTCTAAATTCGTTACCAGATATTGAGCCTTTGATGATTTTCACTAAAAGTTATACTTTTGGCAACGAATTGAGAAATCATTACCAAAAGTTGAAATTAAAGATTTTTTATTTTATGTATTTCTTAAGAAAATTTTGATAAAATTTTTAATGTGATAGTATTCTTAAAAATAATAATGTTAAGAAGATAGCTTTTTAATGGTAAGTATGCTTAATAATGTTAAGGTTAATTATAATTGACATTTATACGATTTTTTATTTGCCTTCTTTGTAAATTTGTTTAAATAGCTAATGTATTCAAAATTATTTGAGTTTGTTTAAATTTATGGATTTATAAACAAATGATTCTTTAATGATGCTTATTATATATAGTACTACACTTTCGTTTATACAAATATTTCATGAAAATATAATAAAGCATCTAAAAATTGTAAGATATTTTCAAAGTTTTAAACATATTGTTGAAAAATACAGAATAGGTAATCGAAAATTTGAAAAATAAATATTATTTGGATCTAGAAAGATAAACATACCTAAATTTGTAATAGTAATAAGATCAAAAAATAATAAATTTAAATTGACTACAATTCTTAATCATTAATATTTATTAATAATAAAATAATACTACATATAAATATTGAAATATAGTAAGTAATATAATATAATGATATATGGTAATTAGTTAGGGTTGGCAATTTCGACGCGACCCGCCCGGCCCAGCCCCTTTTTGGCCTGGTTTGGTTGGGTCACGGGCCGACCCGCGCAGGCAGCGAGCGACTGACAGGCCCTGTCCAGCCAGCGGCCTCGCCTATTTTGGACAAAACGATGACGTTTTGTCCAAAACGACGCCATTTTGTATATTTTTTTCTTTAAAAAATATATATGGGTCGGGCCAGCCCGACTGGTCCATGGGCCGACCACAGGCCGGTTAGCTCGTCAATAGGCCAGCCAATCCCAACCCCGCGGGCCACGAGCTGGCCCGCAGCCCTCCATGATAGTGGACTGGCTGGGCCGGATTGAGGGCGACCCGACTCATTGCCATTCTTATAAGTAATACAAGATTTTAGTTAGAAGTTTAACAATTCTTACACATATTTGTTAAATAAATAAAGTTTCACGCTTATTCCATTAAATTCCAAGTGATATGAGACTAAGTAAAAGAGGGAAAAGAGTTCCGTATTTCTGGATTCCCCAAAGGGTCCTTACACATTCGAAGGAATCAATTGAAAGAATAAAAAATCTTCCCTTAGGTGTTTGGTTTTGACACCATCTTATAACAACTTCTTAGCTTTAACTAAACCAGCAGAAGATATAGTGAACAAATCCCTAGATGCCGTATAGATCATTGAATTAGATGAACCACCTATATGATGCGTTTACCTAAGAAACAATTAGTATAGAACTTAAATAGCTAATTAAGTCCAATGGTATAACAAACCCAAATTCGAACATATGCATACTTGATTAAAAAACATAGTAATTGGAGCTGACGACTATTCCAAGACAACCGATTTTCCTAATCCTATACCGACCATTGGGACATTGCCACTCCATTTTCATCTATATTCTCTTGAAGATTTTAGAAAGCTTTACACAACACATAGGATATACAATCAAATGTCTATCTGATAGCTTTCTAACAGAAAGTGAGATACAAATAATTAAGGAAGAGAGGTAATTCAAATGATACTAAGAACCTTGAAGAAGAAGATCGACTATTGAAGGCAAGCGGTGATTAGACTTTGATGAGGAGATTAGTTGTTCATCGATTTGATCTTCACCAGGGAGAATTTTGCCATATTTCTCTCAGCGTAGCTCATTTCTACCATCGAAAACTAGTCGCTATGTCGACATTCCGTGATGAATTAATGTTAAGAGTTTTATTATGAAAAGTCAATTTAACATAAAATTCATTATGTTTAATTAAATTCTTTTAATAATCAGATCCCATAAATTCTCAGGGGTGCAATAAACTGATTCAAAAAATTGAATAGAACTTTACCATACAAATCCTAGCAAAAAAAGGTCATTCCTTTTTACCTACACTAAAAATAACCTTCTCCTCAGCAACTTGTTATTTATTATGATAAAAAACAACATAGCTCAAGTCTATCATTAGATTGGAACTAATTCTCTTATTGAAGATATACTTGATCCGATCGACAAATATTCAGGAAAAGCTTTTGTATATTGAACATGTAATACAAGAGCTTAAGTTACACACATAATAACAAACTTTCAGAAAAAGATAAGAGAAGAAGAAGCAAATGTGGAGAAAGTTGTGTGTGAGAGAGAGAGAGGAGGAGGAAGATAAGAGAAGAGAATCGACTAAATGTTGAAAACAAAATGAAGTATATAAACATCTATTCTAGAAGTTAAATACTCTCATTGAACTTGAATCAAACAATTAGAAATCTTTTCTCAAAGAAGCATTGAAGGTGGGAAAAAAATGTCAACCCATATACAACCAACGTAAAAACTCAATTGACCATCTTTTAAACATAATTGACCATCATCTAAACACAAACAAAAAAACAAACAAAAACCCATACAGCATAAGAAGAATGCAAAACCCACATAAACTCTAAAACGAAGTGGAAAAATAAAGCACAACAAAAGGAGGGTTCTTGCAAACAGAAAAGAAGAAAAATATCAACATAGGATACGACTCTTGTTCGATAGTAATGACCACAACACAGGAGACAACGGCCATAGAGGAGACGACACTTCTTCTGAAACATGACCGCTAACACGAAAACGAAGAAAGCTTCATTTTCTTGTTAATAACCTAGTAGAAAACAAGTCGTTTATTGTTAGGCAAAACAATGTTGTTTGTTGTTAAGCAAAATGAGGTCATTTGTTATTAAGCAAAATGACATCATTTTCGATTAATTTGGAAGAAATAAATCATTTGGCGACAATTTAGATAATCATCTCTAAATGGTGGCCCATTACCATTTAACTTGTCCTTTGGTGACAAAATTATATAAAATATATAAATTTTTATAACAATACCAAATTTATGTATGATATATACGAAATTATGTTTAAATAGACTAATATATTACACAAGTAAGATATGAGAAAATTTACCTATTATCTATGCATTCATAAATCATTTTACTAGTTACAATTATTATCTATACATCTTATAACATTACATTAATTACCATAGATAATTATATTTATTGCAATATAGTAAAAAATAGAAATGAATATTTCATATTAATATCATATTCTTAAAAATAAAATTTAATATTATGGACAGTGATTGTAAGTCTGCAAAAATTGAGTTAACAACAAAGTTGTTATATTAAAAAATTATCATAAATATGAAAAGAATTGGCAACGATTTAGTGACAATGACACGAGATCATCGCTAAAGGGAGTCCATGTTGGCAATGTTTTAATGAATTGTCGCCAATTATGAACAACAAACAATATCATTGTTGTCTTCGACCGTAATGTTTAAAAATTCATAAAAAATGACATCATTTTTTTAACAACAAATGACATCGTTGGGGATCAAAGGACCCTGTATTTGAAATAAAAAGGGTCAATTTAGAAGTATTGCATAAAGTTCGTTTATTATTCCAATCGTATATCAATGTCAGAGGACTAATTAGTGAAGATATTCTTAAAGGGGCTCAAACAAAGTAAAGTTTATAGTAAAACTATAAGATTCTCCTTCCTTTCAACAACATATGTTCTGGATAGGAAGCAAGAGGCGGTAATGGCTACTAATTTAAGTTCTAAAATATAGAGAGGAAGATAAACTAGAGCACCAACCAATATAAGCATCTCCAACTAAAGCTCTTCTCTTTAAATCATTGTCACCATAAAACCTAACTTGACATATGGATTATCATCTACTCAAAGTAACCAACTTAAATTATCTCTAGCTAGGGCAACTAAGATGTCAAGAACTATCAATAGTAAGGAATGTGATGACAAAAAGGATAAAGGCTTCTATTTTGATGTGATGAAAGAAATTTCCTATATCACAAATATAAAATTAAAGAATTTTATTTATATATGATAAAAGAAGAATAAGAAAATAATGCTAGAGGAGGAAATGGAGGAGAAGAAGAATGTTTAGGCAATGAGATTGTAAAACTAGCATCTCCTAATGTATCCTTATAGATGATTGTGGGAATGAAAGGAGAATGGGAATTTAGGCAACTAAGAACCTTAAGAACGCATCAGAAGTGTGTGATTCACATATTAGTGGATAATAGAAGTACTCACAACTTCATGGATATTTCAATCATTAAAAAATGGACAATGTGATGTACAGGAGGTGGAATCATTTCATATTACTATAAATGGAGGATTACAATTGACATGTAATCAGTTTCATATTAATCTTACATGATCTATATAAGGATTACAACTACAAATGCTATTGTGATTGCATTGAGTAGTTTTGATGTAGTACTAAGCATATAATGGTTATTAGGAATGATGCCTTGTATAACATTAGGAGGAGAACTATGACATTCAAGTGGAATGGTGAGCTTATCATTCTCATTGGTCTTAGGAAGGATGTTTTATAAGGTGCTTAAGAAATAAAAGAGAGGACATCTTTGCATATTGCACCTAACTTATCCTATTGAGTACCAATTATAACAAATAGATATAAAGGAAAATCAATTGGATTGTTTTGATGAAATAAATGGAATTTTAGTAAAAATATGCATTAGTTTTAAAGGAATTTGATTAATTGCCTCCTAGTATAAAGCAAAATCATAAGATCCATTTCAAGGTGGGAATCAAGGGTATCAAGACCTATCTTACTTTGGAGTGTCAATGGATGTAACAAGGACCTAAGTACAAAAGTTAATGAGGTAAGGCTTCATTCGATATAACATTAGATCATATGCTTTTGTAGTAGTACTATTTAAAAATAGACAATTCATAAAAAGTGTGTAGAGAATATAAGGAACTCAATAAACATATCGTCAAATATAAATTTCCAATTCAGCTCATTGAAGAGCTCCTAGATGAATTACGCGACTCTAGTTAACACTCTAAGCTTGATTTGAGGTTGGGGTACCACCAAATCAAGATGATACCAAAAGATATACATAAGATAATAGTTAGAACCCATTAAGGACAATATGAGTTCTTGGTGAGGCCATTTGGGTTGACCAATGCTCATTTTACTTTCCAAAGTTTTAAATTGATATCTTTAAACCCTTATTAAAGTGGTTTACATTAGTGTTTTTTAATGATATACTTATTTAAAATGATTCTTTCCAATCACATTCAGAGCACCTCAGTAAAATAATGGAAACACTCTAGGAGAGTGAACTACCTATAAAAGGAAGGAAGTGCATTTTCGAGCAAGCTAGGTAGAGTATTTTGGTTATTCCTTATCAAAAAAAAGTATAAAAAAGACATAAGGAAGGTAAACGTCATTCAAGGTTAGCCAATTTCAAAAACAATTAAGGAGTTGAGATTGTTTTTAGGTTTCACAGGCTATTATCGTAGGTTTATCAAGCATTATAGGGAGATGGCCAAACCATTAATAGAGTTATTAAGGAAACAAAATGCAAACTATTGGAATTGATGCTTGGAGGGACAAAAAGCATTGGAAGAGTTCAATAGGTCTACCATCTATGCATATGGTCTAGTCTTTCCTAACTTTTCTAAGCCATTTATGATTAAGGTGGATGCAAGTGAAATAAGGATAGGGAAAGTATGTAATAAGAAAAGCCCTATTATGTTATTGAGTAAGGCCTTGTTAGAGTCATCAAGGTTTTTCATCTTATAAGAAGAAATTCTTAGCGGTGATCAAGGTAATCAAGCATTAACAACATTAACTTAGTGTAAGGTCATTCATTTGAAAAACAAACCACAAAAGTCTATTGGGTTAATAGATTACTACCCCTTCTAACAAACTTGCCTTTTAAAATTGGGGTATGATGTCGGCCCCTTGAAATTTTTTTTCATTAACTTAAGCATAATAGCTTATGGACTAAATGCATGAGAGGAAATTGAGGGTATTTTCGGTATGTAGCTTAAGTACCAAGGGTAAAGTGGACTTTTGGGAAAG
>JANZXR010000006.1:4510485-4520770 GCA_027575705.1 Erythroxylum echinodendron | reverse complement strand
TATCCTCTGTGATGACGTCATAACACAGAGGCAAGGAGGATTTAAGAGTATAAGTATCCTCTGTAATGACGTCATAATATAAAGGCAAGGAGGATTTAAGAGTATAAGCATCGTCTGTGATGACATCAGAATACAGAGGACATGTCATCAGCAAGACGATACAACATAGAGGAAAGGTTGGGTAGAGTATAAAAGCATCGTCTGTGATGAATCAGAATACAGAGGACACGTATCGTCTGTGTTACTGTTCACAGACGAATCAGAACACAGAGGACACGTATCATCTGTGTTACTATTCACAGACTATCCTCTGTGTTACTGTTCACGGAGTATCGTCTGTGTTACACAAGACATCGTCTGTTTTACTGTTCACAAACGAATGGACTTCGTTTGTGTTATTGATAGCGCTATCGTCTGTGTCACTGTTCACAGACTTCGTCTGTGTTACTATTCACAGACTTCGTATGTGTCACTGTTCACAGACTTCATCTGTGTTAATGTTCACAGACTTCAGACGATAGATTCTCAGTCGATAGATGGTCAACCTAGAAGATAAAAGTCAACCACAGAGGATAGATTAAGGACTAAGGATTATAAGAAGGAGTTAAGAAGTACTGGAGTGAAGTGCATCTTCTGTGTTCCTGTTCACCTTGTATCTTTTGTCCCAATGTTGAACCCTCAGGAGTTAGAATTGACCTTCGAGGTCTTCATGGAAGTTATGGAGATTGAAATCATCTTTCCAACCATATAAAGAATACCCCAAACCAATTCCGCTAGAGAAAGTTATGATGATTAGAAAATATCGTCTGTGTTTCCCAGACTTCGTCTGTGACTCAGTTCAAGCTATCGTCTGGGTCACTCTTCACACGTATCTTCTATCCTAATTTCGAACCATCAGCAAACAAAGCTGGTCTTCGAGGTCTTCATAAAGATTGTAGTTCTTGAAGTCCTCTTTCTATCTATCCAAAGAATCCCTAGTTTGGATGCTTGTAAGAGAAGTTTTACTAATAGCCCCGAAGCAAGTATATGTGTGAAGTGAGGACTCAACCATGCTGATGACTAAAGGATTCAAGTTGAAAGGTAGGAATGGACTAGTCGACTGTTCTAAGAGCTGAGCTAAGACTAATAAAGGGGAGTTTGAGAAGATAATCCGAAAGTGATCAAGGTGTTATCTCTGGAAGATAACTTACGTAATAAGATATTCTGCATACATGAAAGTAACAGATGTGGTATCAGAGCATGCAAGCAAGCAGGAGTTAGACTCCGAAATCTGGGTTTGACAAATGTGGTATCAGATCAAGCATGAATAATCATGTATGAGGAGTTAGGCTCTGGAAATGGGGCCTAACATATGATTTTGAGGTATATTATATAGGTGTGAAAGGAAATGTTGCTACTGATTCATTATTCTAGGCTCACTAACTAAAAATGATTTAAAATGTCAATCTCTTAAGTGTATACAAGTTAACAGAGGAGATAAAGAATAGCTGGAAACATAATCTTACCTTTCAAAATCTTATTAGGAATATAGAAGTTATCTAAGGCTTATGAATGGAAAGAAGGCTTATCAAGGTAGAAAAGAAGATTAGTGATTGGATTCAATTCAGAGTTTGGGATAAAATTGATCATAATGAGGCATAATGAAGCTTTAGGGGATATTTAGGTTTTCTAACTACTATTAAAAAAAAGTTGCAAAACCTCTTATACTGAAACGAACTAACTAAGGATGTCATAGATCATATAAAGCAATCTTCAATCTATTAAAGAAATAAATATGATACCTTAACTTACCCAGAGCTATTTTTAACCTTTATCTATACTTAAGGGCTGCTAGACGAGTTGAGCATGGATTTTATCAAAGGACTGCACATGTCTAAAGACCCCTTGATAATTCTAGTTATAGTTGATAGATTTACCAAGTACACTTATTTCATTACCTCAAGGCACCCGTATTTAGGTTCATATATAGCCTAGTTATTATCGTTCATGTCTTCAAACCATATGGACTGTATAAAGCGATTATGAGTGATATTAATCCCCTTTTTTTTCAATTTTGGCAAGAGATATTTAAGTTATAAGTGGTTAGTTTGAAATTCTCCATTATAAGAAAATTAGTTATTAACAATAGATAATAACTGAAGGAAACTGAACTGTTGGAAATTATCGATTAAAAATCATTATCCGTCTGTAAAATTGTCAGAAAAATTTCAACTTGCGAAGGAAAAAAATCCATCGGTAAATATAGAGAGAAATCGTTCCGAAAATTTTTTTCAATGGAATATAGCGACGGTAAGATATGTCCGTCGATAAAGAAAATGGGAATGCTTAGTAGGATAAATAATGCTAAAATTTATCGACAAATTTTTTATTAGCCAATTTAGTCGGTAGAGTCTAGTCATAAACATCGTCATTTTCTTTTGTTTAAGCCAGTTTAGAAAATGAAAACAATGTCATTTGGTTTAACATCAAACGACGTCATTTTCGTTAAACCTAAAGCTACCGCTGGTTCCTTCCCCCCATTTCCCCTCATCCATCGTGCGCAGCCCCATTTATTTTCTCTCATCGTCGTCTGACCGCCACTGTCGTCGTCCCATTGCGCCTCTTCAGCGTCCCATTATATGTCATCGTCGTGCCACCATGCGTCGTTAGTGTGCCACTGTCCTTGGGTAGCCAGCGTTGTCATCTCTGTTGTAACCAAAGGCCACCATGCATCGGGCCACCACACCTTGTCGTCACTCGTCCTTGCCGTCGTCATTGCATCTACTTCAGGAACTATATAAACGTCTCCGACATCTCCTCTTCTTTTTTGTCGTCGTTTATCAATGTTGATTATGTTAATTTGGTTCATTATTAGATTAAATATTGCAGTAGTGAGTAAAATGTGTAGAATGTGTAGAGAGAACGCTTATGGTCTAAAGATTGCAAAACTTAAAAGGAATCCTACATAAAATTAATAATTATTATGTTTGGCCTGTAGTTTTCTCTAGTCATTTGGTAAATCGTTTTACTTATTGTTTATTATTATTATTATTGTCATTTAGTAGTTGCACTTATCATTTAGCTTGTTATTTCACTTAGCATTTGGCCTTGCCAAAATTAGAATATATTTTTCCTATTATTTTTTGTCACATGCCTATCATTATGTCATTTTGTTAGTTTATTGTTCACCTTTTATCTTGCTTGTCATTTTGTTTTATTTATGTGGGCTTTGATTTTCACTGGTCATTTGGTATATCATTTTACTCACTGTTAGTCTATTTCTTTACTTATCATTTAGCATGATATTTTGCTCGGAATTAGGCCTTAGGTGTTTCATTTAGCATTAGGCATTAGGTCTTTTGCTGGGTACTAGACTTAAGGTGTTATGATTTTCCTTAGTTTTTATACATTTTTCTTGGCATTAGGCCTACGGTGTTTCACGTTTTATAAAGCCTTAGGCATTTTGAGGTGGTTCACTTATTTTGATATAATAACATAGTTATGATTTTTCCATTATAATTGTGATTCTTTTGAAATAATGTGCCTCTAACTTAGTACATAATTTTGTGAATATATTTCATGTAGAATATGTATTGCTTCATTTCATGTCTATTAAATAAATGCAATAACCATCTTTTAAATAAAATTAACAAAAGTAAGGCTTATGGTGTTAACTAGTGTATATCTTTGGAAACTCAAATCCGTATAATCATTCAAGTATATATATCCCAATTTTGATAATGACACTTACTTTCTATGCTTTATTCATGTGTTTATAACACGTAAGGCTATATATGTTTACGAAAATGTATATATTTTTATAGTTGCTCCAAGGATAATTTTTCTTCCTCTTAAATTTATATATTCCTACCCTTACCTAAACCTCCTAATAGGAATAAATTAAATCCATCTGAAGGGATATCTATAGTGGTTAGTGTCTCTTTAGTCCCTTCTCAAAAGCAGTAACTTTTTATGAATTTGAATAAAGCTACCAACTCTTATGGCATGTTCTTATTAATTTTATAAAGTTGAACTCTAAAATCTCAATCTTAATTTTATAAAGTTGAGTTTTCTATGAATCATTATCCATTTCTTGTATTCATCTCAGAAAATGTTAAATCTTCCTCAATTTAATTGTGTGCTAGCGTTGAAATTTATGGTTTGACTGATATGCACATTCTTTCTTTATGGTAATAAAAATAAATCTTTGTATCTTTAGGAGATAACAAGACAGTTTATACTTTATAGTGATGGAAATTGGATGGAATTGAAGGACCAAAAATATAAATTTCAGGTTGAAATATGCCATCAAAGAGAAAATAGGATATGATGCGACCAAAGTTCGAACCACGATTCAGAGCCGGTTACTGTCTAGGTGAAGCATCACATTATACAGCTGGAACTAAATCAGATGTTGTACCTCGAGTTACTACACTTGCAGATGAGCCATCACCTTCCGTAGCTGCTGTTACCCATCTACTACCCCTATACCGACAAAAATATCAGGGGTAAACGATGCGAATAAAGGAGGAGGCCTCCAACCTGGAGCTGAGGGAGCTGACGAAAGAACTTACATCACAATTATCAATAATCTGTAAGTGAAAATACATAAAATACCATATGAATATAGTTAAGTTACAGGTTTCAATTTAAAAAAGGTATAAAATTAATTGTTTTTATATTAGGTTGATTCCGTCTGGACTGTACTCAAGAAACATGACATCTAAATTCAAGGAGAAGATTGATCTTGAGGGTTATACATGGAAGAATATCTCTCAGGCGACAAAGGAATTTTACTACCAGGAGTTTGAGGTACAAAAAAGTTTTAATTTTATTCTTAATTGATTTTTATACATTAATTAGATAAATATTATTACATTATAAGTACTTATCGTATGTTTTTCCTTTTATTTTAAAAAGAATTTTTTTAGGATTTTGAATTTGACACGGTCATTTATAAAGTATGGGAGAGACGAGCACATACAAATTATCGAGACTTTGTTAGTGCAATACACAAGAGTGGTGTACGACCACCTTATATTTCTGAAAAAATATGGAATCGTTGGCAGCAGTATTGGACATCACCTGAAGCAATGTCCATTTTAAGACGTAATTCTACCAATAGACGTGAAGGATCAAGGGGAGAGAGTCTTCCCGTACATACTAGATGATCTATTACCCACCACGAGCATGCAAAGAGACTTGTAAGTATTTACACTTTACATTTATATTCTGATTTTTTTGGAATGAAAATATGTGTATTATGGAGAATAATAATGTTATAAATGTTTGGTGTCATATATGACTATGTTGTTGATTTATTTTCTTTGTTCAACAGGGAGTAAATGATAGTTGTGATTTGCATTGTATTTTAGGGTTTAATTTGTTAAGTATTTAGTGTTAATTTGAGTGTTTAGTACGTATTTAGGTTTTAATTGTGTTAGTTTATGTGTTTAAGTGTTTTTATAGGTTAGTACGAGTCTTTGAGCTTAAATGTTATATTTTTGAGATATCTTGATGTATTTGTTAATGTTTAAGGGTAAAGGCAAAGAACGGATAAGTTTTGAAGAGTTTCGGCCTAAAAACATGGCCCACGATTATGGCACATTAGGCCACGATCGTGACAGAAAGAGGTGAGCTGACAGGACCCTAGCCACACTTATACACTTTAGGCCAAGATCGTGATAGAGAGCTATATGTCAGGCCATGATCGTGCACTTTGGGCCATGATCATGACTTAGATGTTGGCCACGATCGTGGCCTGCGTTGAGATGATACAAAAACTCAAATTTTGTAAGATTTTTTGAACCATTTTGACTCGGAATTATTCCTATGGCTTCCAAGATATAAATAGAACATTATAGGACAGAAGAAGTAGCTTTTGCATAGCTTTCACGTCAACCAAATTTAGAAACCCTAGAGAGCTATTAAGTGATTTGAGGAAGCAGACGAAGGAAGAGAGACACAGAGACAAAGCTTAACACGAACTACTTCCCAAAACAGGTGGTTTCCTGACTTCGTTGCCTCCATTGATCTGTTCGGAGCGTATTTATCAATTTATTTCAGTTTTATTGATATATGAAATTGAGATAATTGTTGAGAATAGGTTATGTCGAATGTTGATTATTGTCTAAACTCACCTTAGGGATTTTGTCTTCGATTTTAATGAAATATGATTTATTGCATTTTTAGTTGAGATATTTGTGATTCAATATCTATTCTTAATAATTCGGCAATAAACTGAGAGGGTGAGCTAAGTGAATATCATCAAATTGGGCTAACAAGAGTTAGGTAATTTGCTAGATAAGAATTGAATCAAATCGATGAAATCATGTAACGAGAGATCGAGCACAGGTTTCCAGTAGGTTATTAGAAAATTTTAGAACTAATTTAGGTTTTGGGTCAAATGTGAGTCGAGAGATCACAATTTCATATTTTAAATTAGGGATTATTAATTAGGGTTTAAAAATTATAACTCGAGAGAGAATAATCTACCCTAGGACTGTCTATACCCAATAATTCAGTAATTGCTTAATTGATCAAATTTTCATTAATTTCATATTAAAATCCTCTTTCTCTCAATTGGTGATTCCTAGGTTAATTCTTGATTTGGTTGTGCGATTTGCTATTTTGTTATTATATCTGAAATTTAATTATCATAATTAATTGCTGATTGATTAATTTTTTGCATTTATTATTTATTTTATATTGTTGTGATTTAGTTCGACCTTGGATTTTAGGACTAGATTAACCCTTCTCATGGGATCGATACCTTAGGTACTACGTGAACTACCCGTACGCTTGGGATATTATCGAGGTTAAAATAGTAAAATTTAGCATGCGTAAACCTGCGATCAAGTTTTTGACACTGTTGTCGGGGAGGCGATAGTTTAGTTCTATATTTTAAGGTATTAGATTAGTTTTTAATTTTTGTTTTCATTTCTTTTGTTTCATTTTAGAATTCAAGTTCTTGCATGAACACAAGAGTCAAGAGAGGTTCAAGTCATGCAGCGGCGACATTAGATTTAAATATCACACGATTAGAACGAATCTTTAGGAAAGCTCGGTGAGAAGAAGAAGAAGAGATAGGAAAATCATCAATGGTCGAGGAATTTCAACGGAATATGTATCAACAAGCAAACCAAGGATGACAATAGAGGACCCTGATGGACTTTATAAGGCCAGGGTCAACCGATCAAACTAAGGAATGGCTAAGTTGTTGGTCCAAGCAGCCTCGTTCGAGATAAAACTGGCACTCCTCAACATGTTTCAACAGAACGTGCAATTCTATGGATTGGTGAACGAGGATCCCAACGTGCACATCATTAACTTCCTCGAGATTTGTGATACCTTTTGATATCATCAGATGTCAGAGGATGCGGTTAGAATTAGGCTGTTCCCCTTTATACTTAGAGATAGAGCAAAAGATCAGTATCATTCACTGAGCCTAGCCAACATCATGACATGGGATCAGCTTGTGCGTGCCTTCTTGGACAATTACTTCCTGCTGACCAAGACAACGAAGATTATAAAGGAAATCACCAATTTCGAACAAGGTGACTGGGAGTCCATCTATGAAGCGTAAGAAAGATATAAGGACCTACAAAGGAAGTGCTCACACCATAACCTACCCAAGGAATTCCTTTTGGAGACTTTTTACAATAGAGTTAACCCACAGACAAGAAGCACAATCAACGTAGCATTAAGAGAATCCTTGATGTGAAAAACTGTTGATAAGGCAGAGGACCTAATTGAGGAGATGGCAAGCAATAATTGCTTGTGGAAAAATGAGCGAGGAAGGCAATCAACTACTTTTAGAGAGTAGAAGGAAATTGTCGTGGTCAATCAGATGATAGAGATGCAAGCTAAGATCGAAAACTTCACGGGATAACTCAGTAATACAAAGGCATCATCCTCAGCTCAAGTGAAGGTCACGTAGTTAAATTGTGAGCTCTGTGGCCAGATAGACCATGATATCGTGGAGTGTTACATGAGGGCACAATATGGATGAGGAGGGGGTAACAATCCTTACTTCAACACTTACAACCCCAGGTGAAAGAATCACCCTAACTTCTCCTGATTTAAAATCAATGAAGGGCAGTTCAGGTGACACGACCCGCCCTTTTTTAGGTCGTGTTGGCACTAGGGAATAGGTAGGCTTAATGCCACCAAAACTCGTAGTAAGCCTAACTTTTCTATATTCTACTAAAAATCTGGTATCACCTATTCGTTTTTCTGGTTAATCCTTATACCTGCTTAATAGGTTGTAAGAAGTAAGGACCCAAGTCTGCAATTCTCACTTACCTTAACTACTTATCATTTGCCAATCGAAGATCATCTCATATCATCAACTGACATCATTCTCAATAACATAACATATTCATACATTTTTCAGGTACAAGTGATTATGACCAACCATAGAGCAGCTATAAGCATGAGCACTAAACATCATGCCAAAAACATTGCTTGTCTGTTTATCCAAGCGAGTCTCAAAAGGCTTGTATTTCTCTCTTGTACGATCTGCTAATCCCCTTAAATGATGATAGTGAGAGGTGAGTCTACAACATGACTCAGTGAGTTATAAACATGATACCATGCTTATGAGGCTAGGAACCACAAGGCTAGCTTCACAAGTATAGTCTGTGGCAGTTCAAACAACAATACATGGTATCAATAAATAAACAGGTAGGAATCTCAAATGCGGCAATCACATGAATATCAATAATAAGTCTTAACATGGATTGTTCTGTTATAAAAATAATCTGTTTTTTTTAATTCTTTTCTGAGTTCTGGGAGATCTAGGTTCTTTTTCTGAGTTCTGAGTTTTTTCTTTGATAGAGTCCTAGGATTTCTAATTCTTAGCTTTCTCCTTTCTGAGTTCTCATTTTCTGAATTTCTTAAGAAGAGACAAAGGCATGTTAGTACGGCATATCTCCCCTTTTTTGATTCTAGACAAAGTTGGCCTAACCTTGCCCCTGGAGGCCTGCCCTCTCCATGTAGGACCCGGTTTTGACCCATCACCGGTGGGTTACCTATGTGCACATAGTCTGATAGTATACCCCATCAGCTGGGTATCTTAGGAACTCATCAATCATGGCTTTAAAAAAAATATGATTCATCAAAGAATTGCAATCAATAGGTTCAACACAACAACGGAGCCAGAAGATGTAAAGAATATGAATATCATCTGGCAAACTAGCAAAAAACATGCTAGGCTCAATCACAAGGAGTCATATATCAAATAAGTCATACAGATTCGAGAACAATTCAACAAGCCGCAATATAAAAAGGATTACTACACAAGTATAGTAGCATGATTATACTCACCTCGACTATCTCAGGGGTTCTTATCTCTTTTCTAATCTTCTTGAACTTGAGAGGTACTAGGTACGACTTCTAGTTCTATTCCTTGTCTGCTTTCACAAGCTATTGGGTACATGCATAACAATTACATATACCTGCATTAATCATTCTCACATAAATCTTATTTCTTAACATATATCATTACAAATTCTATTTTATTCACTAATTATCATCATATGACCCATTTATGAAGGCATAACTTCTTATATGTAGGTCCAATGTTTTTCAATCTTTCCATACCTCTAGTTAACACATAAATTCACAATTTTTCTTTTATGACCATGTTCTAATTTGGTCATTAAGAATCCAAATCTCCCATTCACAATCAGCCTTAATATTCAGTCATGAGTTGGACTCTTCCTCTCTCAAAACCTTATAACTTATTCATTTCTCATCCAATTAAGGTGATTCAAAACTTAATTTTCAATAGAATCACATGGCTATCACATATACAAAGATGGCTCAAAAAAAGATGTAATTTGGATTTATTGTGATTTTTATAAGCCTGACCTGTTTCTGATCTCTTCTGTGTTACTAAGGTTAGCAACACCCTTCACTTATTCAGCCATATCTCACAAAATACTCATCCAATTAAAATTTACTTTATACGTAACTTATATGAAACATTTTAAAGCATTTATTATGAAGAACTCATTATCCAATTCTAACTCTAAAGTCTTCAAACAATCAACTTTCATTTCAGTTTCAATCCCGCTGGTATTCTGAACCAGTTCCACTTAGGGGCATTTTTCATTTTTTTAGCTCACCCTAAATTCGTGAAAAAAATTAAGTGATATAATAAACATCTGTATCTACAACTTCTATGTTTTGAGTTTCTCCAAATTCACAAAATAATCAGCTTAAACAAAATGTACAAAGAGGACCTACGAATCTGTCTCCATTGACAGCTTGAACTCCAAAACCCTAGGTTTTGATTTTAGCC
>JANZXR010000006.1:4485096-4508590 GCA_027575705.1 Erythroxylum echinodendron | reverse complement strand
TCAATTTGGTTCAAAAATCTGAAAGTTATATCCCAACACTTTTGAACTATTCTTATACTGAAACAATATTTTGTGCTTAACTTCCATCCAAAAATTAAAATTCTTAAGGACTGACTTAGAACTTGATTTCATAAGATAATTTGTAGCCCTATTTCTCTAGTTTAATCCAAATTAAGATTCACCTCATTTGGATAGCTAGAGAAAAAGTTATGGCTAAAATACCAAAGCATACTCGGTAAATATGTTCCAACTACATTTTCCAGCTTACCACTTCCAACATTTCACATATAATAGTTCTAAATTCCAAGAAAAGTGTTGGGGTCTAACACAAGTTATAACCCTAGAGATAACACTTATTATAGAGAAGATTATCACAAACTTTCTCTACTATATTATGACCTTTATAGAGTCGTAGTAAAGGATGTTAAAGGAGCTTATAAGCTCTCTTTACCATGAGAAGGAAGTAGACACCCTATATTCTATGCATCTCAACTCAAAAAGTTCACTTTTGATCAAGTGACTGTCTTTATAGAGCTCTTAACAAGTTTGGTTACCAAAAAACATATTTCACATACGATTTTAGGAAAAAGAAGGATTAAAAGTCATAATAAACTCATGATACAGAGGAGATTTATCAGCACGAACCTTGTGGAAGGGGGAAGGATTATTACAAAAAGAAAGGAGAAGAATTTGTCTAGGGGAAATTAAATCAAGGAAAAGATCCTCATGACATTAAACGCTAAGTTATATATGTATGAAACGCAATCTTTAAGTAAAATTAGACATAATAACCAGGATATATAACCTTAGTGTATTGACTGTCACCTCTCATAAGTAGTTATTGTGTAACAAACTACTTATGCAAAATTATAACATAATTCACATCTTTCTCCCGCTCTTTATTTCTCTTCCCTCCAATTCTCTTTTGATTTCTTTTTCTATCTCTTCATTCTTAGTCCATTTGTTGAGTCAATCTTGAATCCAATAACATTTAATTTCTTCTTCTTTATTGAATGTATGATTATAATGTTACTGTTCCTGTGTCAATGATTGCTTAAAGAACTGAAGAAGCTTCTTTGGATTAATTTTTAACAACATATTACTCACACTTTTAGAGTTGAATCAAAGTTGGTGGCAATGTTGGCCAATTTTCACTAAGTAAGCCTATTCCCAATCTTTTTTTGCAACTATTTCAAAATAAAATAGTGATTGTGGAAGATTTAATTCATTAAAGTTACCTTTTGGAGAGGTTTGCTAGATATCTAAAAATTGCTTAGTAGCAGTTGGACAAATAGGGAATGATGGGGTGAAACAGAAAAGTTTGGATAAAGTAAACCATCCATATGAGAGTGGTGAAGGAAGGGCCCCAATTAGTAGGGGGGAAACTCCAACCGTTTGGGGTTATCCTACACTTGGAAGAAGAAGTAGAAAAGGAATAAATATACTGATAATTTGATTCTTCGTCACCACAGTAAATAGGAGAGAAAATATATTTTATTTAAAATCAACATAAATCAAATAGATGTAGAATAATTATAAATAAGTAGAATAAGAATAAATAGAATTGACACTTTATGTACATTACATATAGAGAATTTATATCTAAATAGATGAATGAATATGAAGAGTATATTATAAATTGATTGGTATTAAGCTTGTATCTTTATACAGATCTTTATGTAGCCTAACTTTATATATTAAGATTTATTTATTAAATTAACAAAACAAGATTTGATAGTAGGTAGAAAGAAATGTATATTTCTTTTTACCATACTATTGGATCTTATAGAATAGTGTTGATTCTAATTTGATATGGGTTTTATAATTATAGGAATTGTTCTACAAGCAATATGAGATTAAACGCAACCATTTTACAAATAACATTACATGGATTTAATGACACTGTATTGTTTTTTTGGCTGGAACGAGTTTTGATAGAATTCGTACCTCATTGCCAAAAATATTCATGATGTTCAATATCTTATCATTAGCCTCCCTTGTATTTCTTGACATGGGCGATCTTTTCGATAAATTAATAGTTTTTTTGGAATAATTATTGACCAAAAATTCTTTTAATACCAAAAATAATAATTACTTTTGTAATAGTAGTTGGAATGATATTAATTCCAATTTATTTCTTATCTATGTTACACCAGATAATTTAACATAAGAGTACCAAAAATATCTTAATTTAGATTAAAAGTTTGAATTTCTAAATTTTTAAATTTATGAGTTTTTTATGTTGGGTGTCATTAAGATGTCAGCATAGCCACAATAGACTTCCAAACTTAAAGAAAAAATCACTTTAGAATTCTTGGACAAAATCATAGTAAAAATTTAGATTTTTGTTAGTCTAAAATTCAACAGATACCTTAATCTCCATTTGTATTGACAAAACATAGTATAGCTATAGCTTTTGACTAAATATTATTCGAGGATTTGTCAAACATGATGGACATACCCCATTATTGAAGTATCATATCAGAATAATAAAGATAAGAGAGAATTTAACATAACATTCTTATAGTGTGTTCATACATTATCTAATGGCTTTTTAATGACTAAAACCTCCCGTAAACCCAATCAAAGACAGCCGAGTCGAAGCAATAGGGTGTTGTGTCGAGTGGCCGTGAGCTGTGACACGTCCACATGACAGCACGTATTTTGTCTTAAATTGTTCATTGCAAGGTTCCTCTCACCTAATAAGAGCAGATGCCAGACCTGAGAATGCTGCAAAAACTGGATCATCTCAGAACTCTTTAGCCCAATTGTTATTTCGAAACAGTGGATCCATTGCGGCTCTTACATTTGACAGAGAGCATCTGAATTCCCTTTCCTCTGGTTGAGTGAACATTGAACAATCATATCTTTATCATTCCCTTCCCAAAGAATAATTCCAAGCTCCAAAATTCTAATAGGGTTGGACAATTCCAAGCCGCCAGAGATCTTTCATAACACCTTGCAGATGGTTTGTTGCTGCCAATTTTAAATGATTTTAGGCTCCAATTTGGCCACAGTGACCCCAACTTTTCTGCACATTTGATGAATAAAAAAGGGACATTTGAGGCATAGAAGTCTTATGCATTAGCTAAATGTTAGCTACGAGTAGGCTGATATTCGACCCCACAAGGAAGAAATCTGTGTTGGCTCTGCGTTGGTTGATGAAGAGGGACAAAGTACTCTAAGGTTAGAAGCACAATGTCTCGTTTAAAACTACTGCTGCTGTTTACTGCCCCGATTTGGCTTTTCCCTTGACATTGTCTTCCTCGCCTTTTCCTATCATTAAATTACTCTCTGCCCCTTTCTTTCTTCGTTTTTATAAGCACCTAGATTCCACGATTGAAACCACAACTTTTTACAGGACAGGTTAATGCTGGGTTTGTCTTGTTTTTGACTGGGCTCAATAGCTGGGTTTGGCATTATCTGAGATGTTGACACCTTAAACCACTGACATTTATAGCCCAGACCAACAGCCCATCTGCTAATCATCCTCTGCTCAGCAACCAAAGCCTTTCCTTGCTTAAGAGTGGAATTTGGAAACGTCCTTCATAATTATACCATTCAGGCATGCAATGTGGCTTTCCTGCCAACTAGATACTGAGTTATAGATGCAAGAATTCTCATTTTCCCCTTCAAATTATGATTGGACCTACTGACCGTAAATACTTGAGCTTCCATTTCTTGTCCTACTCTCCCCCATTCCTCAGTTTTTCACCGTTTGTTCTGTTTTGATTCCTGCTGCAATATTTATGAGAGGCTTTCCATTGCTAGGACTATGTCTCAGTGGCATCATTTTAGACTTTTAGTTGCCCACTGCGTCACTGACTTCTTTGTATGGCTGCTTTGACTCGGTTATTTAAGATATGGTGAACTCCTCGTAATTCAGTCATTACCATTCCGGTACTTAGCCCCTACTGTAATTGCACTTCTGAGTTAAGAACAACTGAAAGTAGGGGACAGGAAATTGTTGGAATTACATGTTACTGCACACTGTCTTCTTCCAACGAGTAAGTTGCTGCATCATATAAGCACTACCATAAATGAGTCTCTCAACCATATCTAAAAAGCAAATTCAGTTTCTTCTACAGAGACTCACCACTTCATTAACTTGACGTCCTCTGGCCCCGTAGAATGATGGTAGGTTAATAATACTTACGTGTTACTTGTTCTGATAAGTTTGTACTATCTTATTCAAATGCTCATCCCGGTAAAAAATTTAGTCTGATAAGGCCACCAACTTTGAAACAATTTTAATACTTTACAAATAAAGGAAGCGTAGTCAGAGCGACGTTGCCAAAGTCGAAGTCTTGTTTTACGGAGATGCTGCAGCACATAGCTGTTTACCACTCGACTTCACATGCATAGTTCCTGTCAATCTCGTTTTAGTGATAGCGAATGAACTAGATACATAATATATTAGGTAGATTAAACAGTCACAGATGACTTTATTATAAGCTCATAAGGTCAAGCCTAGTAATTACATTAATATTATTTGATGACTCTCATCCATAAGAGACGAAACTAAACCCAAAAAACAAGAATTAAGAGGTGATGAAAGGCATTAGATGTCTACATTATATGTATATCTCATGCTTGGTTTAGCTAGACCGTAATTTGGATATATGTCTCTGTCTCCCTCGTCTCTTCTTTTTAATTGCAAGCAACTTTAGAAGATAATATACTCTGTAGGTCGAAAGAGAGAGCTTTGAGGAGTTTAAAGATGGTGGGGTGTTGATAAAAGAAGAGAAGATATTCACTGGAACCAATTGCCACCACCTCTTTTTTTAACTCATTATCTATAGTCTATACCTGACCATTATCTTTCCCTTTTTTCTTCTTTTTGGGTTGAAAATACGCTACAGTCCAATTCTACTAACTACTAAAAGCAAAGAACAAAAGATCAACAAAGACATGACAAACAAAATCAAAAGATATTGTCCCCCAGTTCAACACTCCTTTGCCTTTCACCTTTTCCCCTTTTTGTGCCTGTGTTTTTAATCGATCTAATTGCTTCTAAATCCTCTTTTAATCTCCTCTTATGCATACTTTGTTTTCAACCTGGTTAATGCTGCTGCTCCTTCCTGTACTTTCTTTTTCAGGTCTTGTTCTTTCTAGCCACCCCACCCCCCACTAAAAGCACCATAGCCTCTACAAAAGAAACACATCTCACGAGGTTTCGGTGCAAAATGTGATACTCTCAGTTTTAACAAATCAATCTAAACCAAGTCCACTGATGTCACTGTCTATAACTAAAACAGTAGACATGAACAAGTCTTTTACTGCTATACTCTCTCTGTCTTTGGTTTCTTCAAGCTATACGTAATATGTTTAACATGTCAATAACTACCAAACCAATACCGTTTACAATAATTGTCAATGTGAGCCGAAATGAGACAGTTTTGTACACACCAGTGTTTCTCCGGCATTCACGGTACATCAGAGGATTTTGATGGAATAGTTAAACGGGGTTCAGTAGGTTAAGCAATTTATTAAGAAATCTAGATAGTTGCGTTATTTAAGATTGCAAGAATAAAGCCAAGTCATGATACCCTTTGATTTTATAGCCCTAGAAAGCACGTGCAGGCCTTCTTGAATAAAAAGTGGAGCTCTGCTATATTTCTACTTCGCAGGCATTTAAGATTGGAAATACGAACTATGTGGCCAGTAGCAATTATTTGAATTCAATTTTTTCGACGAATGTTTAAATGCTCAGTGTCCAGTGGCCATTCTTTACTCCTCGGCTACAGTGTGAAATCCTATCGGAGTTCCTTTCAATATCAAGGGTGGACTGGCTCTGCATTGACTTTTCCTAAGCTCTCTCCGAGTCCTTACCCGCTTATTGCCTGTCTCCCCGAATCGGATGGGTTTCACATAGAAGAAACTGGAAAGATGACGGCATGGTTTATAGGTACGACTTGGAAGACTGTGCAACTGGAATTAGAAAGCGTACGTCAGGAAATGGACGGTGAAGTAACAGCAGGATAGGTTTTACTACTCCATCCAGTCTCATTTATTCAAATTCAATGGCCAAGCATTTTAAAACACCAGCCATTCGTACATATAAAGATCTATTCCAACGAGGTCAATCGCCAAACTGCAATATTGGTCAGAAAATAGAAAGTTTAGATAATCCATCAGTGGCCGACAACTTGTTCCTCGCTTCACATGCAAACAAAATCCTCCCTTCTGATCATAGACATTTTCGTTTCCATTTTCCCTCCTTCAGGTTTCCCTCTCACCAACCTTTTTCTTTCTCTTTTTCATGCACTAGACACCGGACACATGTGGGCATGTAGATTTTACAAGATCTACTTGTGTTCAAATTTGTTGGGACTCGAAGAAACTCCAGAATTTTTAGGTAGTAAATGAATATGGCCATATAGGATCTTTATTTATATAGAATATATGTTAAATTATACCATGTTGGCACTAAAAGATGACATTAGTTAGAAACAAGTGGGGCATAAGAGAACCTATATTATGTTACTGCAAGGGTCTCTTCATTGCTTTTGTTGTTCATGTTCTTCAACTTCCTGCCTGGTAAAATGCCAACTATCTCTGCTTCCAAATCCCATCATTACCTGGAAGGATCAGATTTGGACTGCACTGAAAACGCAGAGATTGTAGGCAATTTAACTTGTTTACTTAAAAAGGAACACAAGGATTATTAGCCGTGCAACGCTAGTCCATTAAGGAAAAGGAAAAAAATAAAAGGAAACAGATGAATTTGATGCACTAGCGAGGGCTACTGAGAAATTCAGCAGCTGCATGGTTTAAGCTCTGAACTGCTCTGCCCTTCTTGGACAGAGGCTCTGATGAAGATGACACTGATGATGCTACAGACCACGCATCGTTTGAGCTAACTGGGCTAAAGGACATATCTATTACACCTTTTGGGCTGCTTGCCATTGGACCCCACTTGCGTTTGTTTGATTGGTTGCCAAGGTCTTTTGGTGCCAATTCCACAATTAGCTTACCGCAATCTGCTACTTTATCCTACATACAAGTGACAAGCTTTCATGATTCAGTAAACGTACAAAGATAATAGCTTTCTGGTTTAACATGGTAAGATGAAACTGAAATTTGAAGTACGTTACAATGACTTGATACCTTTTCGATTCCAAGAATTCCCAATAGCAGGTTTTCATATTTAGTTCCAATACAAGGCTCTACATCATTAATGACATGCAGAATTGTCGCAGAAGCCATTACAGAAGGCAGATAATGCATTGACCTAGAATCTGCAGAAATCCAATGAAGTCAAAGTTGAGAACAAATCCTGGTATTGTTTTTAACATAAATAACTTGATTAATCATCAAGAAAGGCAAAGGAAACTTTCTGACGCCTTACCTGATATGATACAGAGAATTATACGCTCGCACTTCCTCAGAAATTCCCAACAGGGATAGTCCTTTAAACCTAGCCTCCTCGTAATATAATCAAGAAAAGATAATGGGGTAACAGGATTCATTTTCCATCGAAGAGTAGAAAGAACCAGAATCTCCATTCTCTGTATGGTTTTGTCCTCAAACACATACCTACTATCCTCCACCTACACAAGTCAATGAAAGCCACATTAATACGACTATCTACCCTCAAGCAAAGCTTGAACTTTACTATACAATCAAACACATATATCTACCTGAAGGTCCGTTAGAAGTGGAACTTGGGTCTCTTCCACTTTAGCAGCAAGCGAGATGCAGGCCACAGCAGCGAGCTGCGTCATCCATGGTTTATCCTCTTGAAGTTGGAAACTGAATAGGAATCTATCAAGATAGTTCACTGCCAAAACTGCTGTCAGAGCAGTGAAAGAATAGTACGTGTTGACCTTAAGCATCCGCTCTACTGCTTCACGGCGAGCCTCGGCAAGACATGGATTAATCTGTACGTTTTTGCGCAGTTGGTTTTGTTCTTCTTTAGAAAACAAAGTGGAGAGTTCCTGATCGTCCCAAGACAAGTCCTGCTCTAGTAAGATTGCAAAAGGGCTTCTGTTACTGCTATTGTTGGTGGAATAGGTAGTCTCTTCTCCGTCTTCTTCCGAATTCTCCTCCGCACAATGGGGAGCATCACAAAGAAAGGTAGCGTTTTGTTGGTATTGAGGTTCCTGTAGCGCACTTGGTTCACGGTGATGCTTAGCCATCTTCTTCTTCGAAGAAGAGGTTCAGATCTTGGTTCATAACAAAGAAGATGATTCGAAGGTGAACGGAGAAGAGAGGGCTAAAACAGGCCCAGCCTCAGCAATGTCTCAAGTCACCTTCAATGGAGCAAAGAGGAGGTGGTGGGCAACAGTAACTCAAAAGTTGAGGAGGAGACTATGCGAAGGAAGGTGCTTATGGGTTCGGAGCTTTTGGATGGGTCTTATTTGTTTATTGGGGAACGTCTCGTGTCTATCGTCCCAGACCTGAATCATGGGCCATGCAGCTCAGTTACTGGACACGTGACACTTGTACCCGATGCTGCATGGTCCCACAATGTTTTTTTTACTTTTGTTATTTTTCCTTTGTCTTCACTGTTCACCCTTCAGCAATGTTTTAAAACCAAAAATAAATTGAAAAGAAAAAATTATTAAAGTTTAAACAATTGAATAGCGTTAAAATAAAATTGAAAATTTATATTTATTTATTGAAAATTTTAAATTTTAGTTAAAATTTATTAAATAAAAATTTTGTTTTAATTTATAAAAATTTATTAATTTATAAAAAGGAACTGATTAATTAAAAATTAAAATTTTTATGACTAAATTGATTGATTAAACCAGTTAAATTTTTAACAGTTTCATTAACGTAAAATAAAAACATACCACAAACCTCTCTTTTTTTAAGAATTTGGGCATGTTAGTTAAAACATTTTTCGTGTTTTTGTTGTACGAGTGACCATATATGAGTTTTCTTTTCTTCTTTTTTTTGTTAAGTGCATACTAAATACAATTTTGAGATATACCTTTTAAACTATGTACAGTCAAGCTAATCTCTACTTATACCGAATTAGCCTGTAAAAAGTAAAGTATTGATCAAACAAATTTTTTCATTCCAATAACTCCAATTTGAGACTTTTGATTAAAGGATGAGAGTATTAAACTATTGACACCAACCATATTTGATTTATGCGTTCATCTTTTCTAACTTAAGAATTTTAGTTTCTCCTCTTTGATCGTCTGATTTTGGGTTTCATGCGTTCACAAGGAAGTTGAATTTGCGCAGGCAGGATGGCTATGCATAGACAGGACCCAACGCCTGAAAGTATCCTCTGATCCCTATTGATGGAGAGAAAGCAATTTTATATTTTTTGAGGGAGAAAAGAAAAGAGAGACTAATTTTCTGCAGCACTCATAAATTTAGAAAAAGAAGACGTAATAGTAGAAAAAGGGAAATGCTAGCTGGCAGAACCCTGTAAAGAAGGGTTTCTTTAACCGGTGATTTGGGAGAGAAGAGATCTAAACCAGAACTGAGAAATTAGAAAATTGAGAAACGAAGAACAATAATCATATTCAAATGATTAAGTCATTAAAAAGGGGTTTAAGCAAATTCTTTAGCACATTTTTTATATAATTGTGGAATCTCGAGATGGTACTAATTATTCATTAAACCAATTAGACTTTTTTCTTTCTTTCGTGTCACATGTGTATATTAGCTCAAAAAGGGATTGAAGATTAGGTCATATGGCAGAACTTTGGCAATAACACTTCTGGAAAATCAACTATGATTTGGAAACTTCCATGGCAGACTAAGATATGTTAATTATAATGTTATTAATACAGTAGACGTCGGCTCAAAGTCCTGGACTCTTGTCCTCGTCCACTGCTTTTCCACAGATGGTTTCTTCTGATGCAAGCAAAAGCACTCGTACCTTCATTTACAAACTTGGAAAGCGTTAAAGAATATTTATCATAATTGCATAAAATTAAACTTGAAAAATTATGGAGTTTAGAGATTATAAAAGCATCAGTAAGATTAAGATTACTTCAACATGACAACAATTGATATCCCCTCGTATCTTTACAAAACGAAGACCCTTTACACTAGTATCGTTGACTTTAGAGATTGTAAAAGCACCAACATATAGAGCATAAGGTATAGATATTATGTGCAGTGTTAATATATTTCATAATCAAAATCATTGCGAGATTTGGATCCTGTTTGACAATTAGCTTATTGTATTAACTGGTAGCTGATTCTATCAGCCGTTAGTTGATAGCTGATTTTATTTGCTGATTTGACTAACGGATTGCATTAGCTGTTTTTTAGAGATGTTTGATAAAATTTACTTTTGTGATTATAAATCCATAATCAATAAATAAAACATGTAGTTTTTATTTGCAAATATTTAACACCACAGGTAGCTCAGAGTTACCTTCATACCACCCATTACTGAGCCAATCAATACTCCATATTTGGCTCTATCTAATTCATTCCTCACCTCCTCTGTAACTCCACCATTTGCCAAGGCTTTTTTGCCTGCAGTAAGCATGTAAAGTATTAATTTATCCACGATGAGCATACCGTCACGCTTCTTCTTCCTGTCCTCCAAAGAGAAAAAAGAGATGGTACGAAAGAGGGCAAAATTGACATTAAAATTTTTTTTCAGCTGATAAACCTCAAACGCTCCTCTAGAGGGGTTTATTGAAAATTAGCTTATTGGGTTGAATCAGCCAACCCAACTAGCTAATAACCAAACATCTTAAACAGCTTTTTTATAAAGCCAATAAAAGAGCTTATAAGCTATTTTCCAAACATGTCCTTGGTCTCAGATTTAAGGTACAGTATACCTTCATTGCTGTGTAATAGTCTACGCATGACACTGTAATCCCACTAGTAGTTGCCGGACCTGTTAAAAGAAGAAAATAACAGAACTCTCTACTGCTAAAAGCCAGAGAAGAAGGGGAGTGGCATGAATAGTTTAATATATTTGAATGGCTTTAGTTTTAGGTTCATGCTTTATTGTTTCCAAGATTGAAGACTTGAAGTGGAGGCAAGTAACACAAGAAATCTGGACAAAAACTACTACACTTCCCAATGTAATTTACGGTCTCAACAGGACAACTCGATTCCTTGTTTTTGTTTCGTACGTGAAAAAGAGTATGTTCCCCCGGAACTCTCTTCAGTAACCTACAATCCATAATAACGTTTGGAAACACACAAAGATTTCTGTACGTGTGTGTTCGTCTTCGGTTTCTAATTACAATTCTTCCCTTTGTGCCTTTGTTACTTGTTGGTTCGTGGAAATTTTAGCTGTACTGTAGGCGGTGTTTACCCACCGGGACGCGTGTAATTATTTTTTTTCCCCCTCCGATACGTTTGCTTTCTTTTCTAGCTCATCTTTTATAGGCTCGAAGTCCAAGAAATGGAGCCACGGAAATGTAGATGTGGAGGAGAGTTATTATGAGAGGACGTAAAAGAGGGTTAGTGCAAGCAGGTGAGACGGAATCAATGGAGGCAGGGATCAAGGAGAGTGTGGTGGTTGTGCTTAATTGGCTTCCAGTTCACTAAACAAAGTAAGATTCAAGGGAAACAACCGACTGTAAATGATGAATACTGCTGTTGTACACACCACTGTTCTTTTGGGTTTCCTTGTTTTACTTCTTACATGATCATCATCTCAAGTATATATATTATTTATTTTGAAAACCATCAATCACAGTCGTTTCGTTCTGGTCGAATGCTAGATAAAAAGTCCACATACCGGTATATACTTAATCTGATCACACCAAGTAACTGATCCCAGATAGTTGATCCCTCCATTAGATTGTTCAGTTCCTAGGAAAAACTTTCACCAATAGCAGGACATGACATGATTAAACATGAAATCAATTAGCTTAGTCACTTGAAGACAACTAAGGACTTGCGCATACATTACTAGGAAAACTCAATGATGAGTTATTGGATGTTTAGAGAGTGCTCACATGGATTTCTAGTCCAGCTGGAGGGAAGACCTTCCAGTTGGGAGCCCACAGTTCGAAATAGTCCCCAGTCGGATGATAAAGTTTGTTAAGTAATCATAACTTACCATACAGATCGTGACCATCATTGATGCATGGCAACTACTCGAGATATTGTGATCTTTGTTTGTGACTCAATGACGAGGGGTTGACCATCTTGCTGCTGACTCACGACTTGCAGCTTTTCTTGCTTTTAGCTTTCATCCATCCCCATCTAAATAAATGCATACGCAAATTTACAGCAAAAGCTGCCTCATTTGATCTTATAACTCTGATAAATTTTATTACTTAAATTCCTTAGTTATGGCCGTCAACATCAGTCACGACTTCCCAATGTTGTAGTCTCGAATTGGCATTGATGGCCTTCGCTTCGCTTGTCTACCCTCCAAATAGGAAGGACGATTAAAGAGAGAATGCAAAGTAGAACTACATGATTATACAAGCACGACACTGCCAACACCAAGGCGTGCACATTTCATTTGCTGCTCGATGGTGTTTCCTGTACCACGCGTGCTTTGACCACTTCGAAACAACAAGAAAAATAGAGGAACTGATTAAACACAAATAATTGACAAGTTCAGAGACTGCCTATGATGGGTCATACAGTTTTAAACACTAGAAGCCCAACCCACATAATATAGACAACTTGCGCCTCCGCCACTGATGACTGGCTGGAAGAATCTTACCTTATTGGTTAATGATCATTACTTTGTTGTTGCTTAAAACTCCGTAATACAGGAGAAGTGGTAATTCTGTGCAACCTTACTAATTTTAATCTACCAACAGCCGTGAATCAAATGGGATATGTCGACCAAAGATCCAAGTTTGTCTGATCAGACATTCGTACGCTAGAGGTTGCAATTTTAAAACATGGTAGGGGTATCCTTGAAGAGATCAAGGGTCTGACATGGGCACGGGTGACCAATGTGATCCAAGAGAAACTATTTTGTCTTTCAACAGTTAAAATCAATTGCCTTTAAACCTCATCTGGATCCACACACTATTTTCTTACTACACACAAGTACATTTCGTATAGGTGTGGAAACCAGGGCAGAGATGTTTGGTAACGGACAATTTAGAATTGACAAAGCCTGCGACGACTAATATATCCGTCTTGCCGAATGGGGAATAGACAGTTACTGTAAGCCTGCAAAAGAATACAGACACAAGTCAACAATGTTGGAACTCCTGTCAATCATTTTTCTTGTCTTCATTGGTAGGGAAATGCTAGTCAAGGAATATCTACCACATTGACAGTTGTGAGAGATATAGGATAGATGACAATGACCTACAATCATCACAATGTTGTCCATATGCAAAACATAGAAAATATAATTTCAAAATCTTCTCAACTAATACCAGAATTACATCTTAGGTACTATTGTTGACGCAGATCATCAACTGCTACGTTTAAAGTGTTCCCGAATGAATCTTTCTGCATGGGATGGATATTTATCTCGGATATATGCCCGCAGACACTTCTGATAAGAAAAGTCTATCCATCCACCATCAGTTCTTACAACAAACATGCACCTTGACTGTCTAAATTGGGGGTGACGGTCAACCTGTCGTATGACAAGTAGAAGCAGTGAATTATCTTCTCATAAACGAAGCACGTACAAATCACACAATCATTCAAGAAGTAACGAGAACTGATTTAAATTCTTGACATATTTGCAATGCGCATTAATTATAGAGATGCAAATTTGTTCCATGTGACAATGATATGAGACTGACTGCACGTCACTGGCATGAAAAAGAACCGAAATGAACAGCCATGGTTAAAAGAATAAGAGCCGACAAAAGCCACCGTTTTGCAAACCAAACAAATGTGGATAAAAAATGTATCAGATTTCCAGGATTAAGGTGCATGTGATGAAGTGAAGAAAAGCAACAAAAGGACAGGCATCTACGTCACTTTCAATGGCTATACTAGACATATCAAAAGGTTGAAAAGAGTAGAAAGTGACAAGATGAAGGAAAGGCCTTGAGAATTCAATGTCGAAGAAAAAAGAACCACCATATTTAATCAAGGTGCCTATCTGTGGGGCATATACTCATTAGGTTGATTTCGAATGCATGTTTCCTTCAGATAAATCATACTTTGTAGAAAGATTAACATTTAATCGAGGAAAATTACCTCTATAAATTGCAAGATTCCATGGAGTGCGAACTTAAGGAAAAGTAAAATTAGCTATGTAGCCTCGAATACAAGATCATTCAGAACGATTAGCAATGACAAATATAAGTTCGGTAATGACTTACAATGAACTTTTATAGACAAATTTTGGGTTTTTGTTTGAAGATCGTCGTGTGGCCCAGACAAATCTTATATTTGTCTTGTGCGTGCATCCAAGTTATTTCTGCTTTAAAATTTTTAGTTGTAACAGAAGAATGAGTAAAATACTAAGAACACTGCCAGAGGAAAACTAAATAATTGGATATGATTTAGAGTATGTAGCATGACAAGAACTTGGTGGTGAATAGGTGCAAGTTACACACCGATGGCAAACTGACTTGGGTTGTTTTATTAGAAGATTTACTTTTAAACTAGCAATTAAAACCACTCAGCAGCAGAACTATGGGACACAATCCAGGTCTTGCAGTTGGTACAGCAGCCAGGCAGAAAGGTTAGAAAGGAATATGATTTCCATCAAACTATGATGCAAAAGAATTTAAAGTCTATAAGAGAAATAAAAGATGAAAGATTTATCAATTACAAACTTTTAATTTGGTAAGATGAGGATTGGGAATTGAGTTGACATAAAAAACAAATGTTGAAATTCAAATTGTATTAGGATTCCTTATTACATAAGTAGTAGTAGTAGTAGTATTATGTCATTCTATTTTAAATATGTTATCCTAGTTGTATAGGACTTATAGGATTTCTATTATAATAGGATTTAAATTAGAAACCCTTTTCCTACTAGAATAAGGATTCTGAGAACTATATATGTGTGTGTACTCAGCCTTTCATTAATAACAAACAATATGAAATTTTTCTACAAACTTGAGTTTTCAACTAGAAAGTGTAATGCTTTCTTCTAAGAGTGATTCTTAGACCCTATGAGGGATTCCTCGTTTCCTACTATCCATTCTTTGTGTTCTTTACAAAATTCCAGTCATCTCAAACCTAAATTCTAGCTATATTAAACCCTAAAATCCTAAGTCTAAATTTCCAGCAATCAAACTTAAAATTCTAGCTATACAAAATCTAAAAATTTTGCATTCCTAGCCAAAAGTCAACCTTGAAACCTGATATTCCAGTAGCTTAATATTAGTCATCCTTCCTAATTTTGTACTTTTAGATACTAGTTAATAATTCTTCTATTTGTCTACATCAATTTGATATCAGAGCTTTGATTCATGATGGCAATACGTAGTGGTAGGGCATATGGAGGAATATTCAGCGACCAGGAGCGAGATGAGACCTTGCTAAGAGTTATAAAAGGATTGGACAAGTCCAGAAAACAATATCAGACAACAAACTACACTTGATGGTAAGGGTGGTGAAAGTGAAATCCAAAACGAAGAGGCTAACACTAATCAACAACGAATGGGGTTTGAAAATCAATGCCTATTGAGAGATCTAAGACAAAGAAATCAACCAGCAGCACATGGAGTGCGTGTGAGTCTTTAGAGGCCACGATAAAGTCAAAACACACAACAAACTCGATGACATCACTAAGAAAGTTCATGTTGAAACCCCTGATTTTGCAGGAAAGATGGATCTACACTTGTTCTTAGACTAGACAGTTGCAATGGAAGATTTCTTTGACTAATACCACATATCAGAAGATCGAAAAGTTCGATTCGCAAAGATGAGGCTAGTTAGACACACTAAAATCAAGTGGAGATTGGCAGAGGATAGACTTCGAAAAACAAGTCAGCCACCAATTGTTCATTGGGAAGAGATGAAGTTGAAGTTATCAGAAAAATGCCTACCATTTCATTATCAGGAAAATCTCCAAGATCCTCGCAACCCTTAGATAAGGGATTATATTCATAACTGAGTACAGGGAAATATTTGAACTTTCTATCCAATGTGAAAGGATGGAGTCAAAACGACAACTTATATCTCACTACAAAAATGGCTTAAGGGCAAAAATTCGCAAGGAGTTGGTAATGCAAAGGATTTACAGCCTTAAAGGTGCATACCAATTAGCTTTATGAGCGAAACAAAACCTAGGACAACAAGTAACTAAAAAGGTTCGAAATCAAGCCGGCAAGTTTGGCACGAAGAGAACTATGACGGTGCAAACTTTTGAACCAGCACCCAATGCATCAAAGTCTGCACCACAAAACGACTACAAAACTTCTCAAGGAACTAAATTTAAAGGCAAAGCCATAGCTGAGACTGGGATGAAAAGAGACAGCAATGACAACAAGTGCTTCTGATACAATGGGAGGGGCTTATTTGTCCTAGGACAACCACAGTTTAAGTGATCTTGCTAAAGCAGCTCCAAAGCTTATGAACCCAAAGCAGGAGTATAGAGAGATGAATGAATTTAGAGACCAAAACTTTTGTGCTAAGTGGCTTGCACTCATAGTCTTGGCCTCTAGCACTTTCTATATCTGTGGACCTCGAAAGGATCTTATACCTTGTTTAATAATCAATCTATTTGAGGTCGGATTCTCTCAAAAGATGCATTGATTTGTGAATATAGAGAGACCTTTGAACCAAAAATAGATCTATAGTACTTATTTACACAACTCAAGTTTATTCAAGCAAGAAATATGAGAAATAATTAATGATAGGCTTAAAATATACCATGCCACATAAATCACATGTGATTAGAAAAAGCGGAAACTATCACCATAAATGCAAGATTTAAAGCAGCCCAATCATTGAGAAAAGTGAATACCTTTATGCATAGAACCAAGAAACACACGCTACTACACCACAACCCCCTACCCCTGGTCTATTTCCTCTTCATTCAGCTATGGTTTCCCCAAAAAATAAAAGACGTTTAAACCAAGTATTATTGTAGAACCTCAGCTCAACTAAACTAATCCTAAGTTCCAATATTTTTAGGATTGGCTACAGGAGATTCTTTGCTTCGTTCATCTTTGTTCTAGGTCAAGTAACTCCTCAGGCAACCCAACCCAGCCCCCAACAAGTTTTAGTGCCATCGCTAAACCTTCTTAATTTTTAACTAGTTTGACACCCCTATTCACGTTTTCCAATTTTAGTTCATTAACCAAACCTCTCTAATCGAATGAACTTAAGAAAATAAGACAAAGAAAAATGAAGAAGGAAAGATAACAAGGGGGATTAATACCTAATAAAATTAGAAAATTCCAGTGGAAACAATTTTTTTTTAGTAGCTTCTAGCCACCCAACACAATAATATATACCGAGTAAACAATTGATTAGAGGCTCAAAGTTGAACAAGCTATGATATGAAGGAGATGGTGACAAAATGGACTGAGAGATAAACCTCAAACCAGAAGGATTTGAACTAATCAAAGAACAATTATTGATAAAAAATTATGAAATTAGTTAGATAAGCAGGATTGAGAAAGCTTTGTATAGCTAATTCAAACAAATAGAGAAGAAATAATGAGGATACCGATATCTTATCAAACCTTTAGATTTACCTAAAATAGAAATTAAAAAAAAGGCAATTGACTGCACAAAGTTCCAACAGGGAAAACTCAAAAGAAACTTTGACTAGATTATATAAAGAACAAGTGGAGTAGCTAATCTAAACACAAATCCTCTAATACAAAACAACCATAAAAACAACTCACCATTATAAAATCAAGACCACATCCAATTTTATCCTCGGAATTTGGATGATGCCGGAGAAGCTTCTCTATAACAACTTCCTCATCTTCAGCAGTTAGACACTCCCCATCCATATACCTTGAAGATAGAGAATCAGAAAAATACGCACACTTTATATGCCTTTCAAACTAATTATATATAAATGAACTTCAAAAAGGTCTTTCTCCAAGTGCATATGAATAGAATAACAAGTTAGGATTAGGGTGGCTCAAGGCTCATAATACATATTACTTGAATACAGAATCAGTACCTACACTAAAAACTCAAAAGTCAAACCAATAAATAATGAATTATCTCCATAAGTTTCCCATCTCTAAAAATTTTTTGTTTTTACAATTTTTCTACTTGTTTGGTTTCCTATTTGTATAATTTCTTACTTATTTCTGTTTCCTATTTTCTTTTGGATTAGGGTTATTTTGTCAAGCTTATAAACAAGCCTTCTAAATGTTAAATTAGACATTCAATCAATAATAGTCTCATATTTAATTGACTTTAAGCTGTCTCCACAAATGAATTCTCGTGTTTTTTCAAATTAAACGTGTTAATTGTTCTTTGTTTCTCGCTACGTCAATTGTTATCATAGCGTGTTGAATCGCTCCCTCTATGGCTAGTGACGGCAACAAAGACACTAAAAATAACCTTAATTTAGATGATCAGAGGGAGGCACTAAGAGAGATGTAGCATAAGATTATCCAACAATTGGAAGTGCATTTCAAAGAGATCTTGCAGTGGCTCAATGTAAGTAACCCTCTTGTCAACATGGATAAGGACGATGATAAAGATCGTGTTAGGGAAGTACAAGCCCATAAGGCACCCTATTCAGAGACTCGTTCCTATTTAGGGTTGGAGGAAGCTTGCCTACAACAATAAATCAACGTCAGATTAAGAGTTCTTGTACAATGAATCACATAGCCAAAGAGATCTTGATGACAGTTTCAAGTTCCGGGTAAATATGTTTGTCTTCAGTTGGGATTTTAGTATTGAAGGATTTGTTCATTGGATAGCAGATATTGAGCAATTCTTGGATTATCATGAGATCCCAAAGGAGAGGAAGGTAAAGCTGGAGTTGTCTTTGCTTGTTTGGAGAAGACCAAAGAGAGGAGATGTTGATATAGGAAGGATTTGATTCAGCCTCGCACGCTGATGGAGCAGAAGATTTGAAGAGATTTTTTACCCCCGATTACAAGTAGATTTTGTTTTAACAGAATCAGGGATGCACAAAAGGTTCTCAATCTATGCAAGACTACTATAAAATTCGTGAGGTTATCTCGACATGGGGATTAACGAGTCAGAGTTTTGCAAAAGCTTGAAATTTGACATGAAAGGTGGAATTGTTGGTTCACAAGAGGCAAAATTGAGTCTCCCCATAAAAGTTATATGAGAGAAGCTTCTGGAGTTTCTATATAAAGGATGAAGACCTTGCTAAAACCTACTCCACGTGATAATAGTTTGCGGAAAGAGAGGTTGCAGAGAAGCAGAAGGTAGACAAAAACAGAGGAAGCTTCTAAGGAGAACAATCCCTATCTCAAGCCTTGATCTAAAGTATGTTATTAGTGTCGAGAATCGGGACATTGTCAAACTTGTGTTCCTATTTGTATAAGTTTCCTACTTGTTGCGGTTTCTTATTTTTATAAGTTTTTTATTTGTTTTTTATTTCCTATTTTCTTTTGGATCAAGTTTGCTTTGTCAAACCAATAAATATGTCTCCTAAACAATATACTAGACATTCAATCAATAATAATCTCATATTCAGTTGGCTTTGCTTAATTTGAAGAAATACAATAGTCTACTCATAGAGACAGTTTAAAGTCAACTGAAAGAGTATCATTGATAGAATATCTAACACGATGTTTAAGAGACCTATTTATATGCTTGATGAAAACAACTTTAATCCAAAAGAAAATAGGAAACAAAACATGCAAAAAAACTTATAAAAATGGGAAACCAAAACAAGTAGAACTTATATAAATAAGAAACCAAAACAAGTAGAAAATTTATGGAAATAGACGTTCCATGTCAGTTTCTTCTAATTGATAAAAACTCGTTTTTGAGTGTTTTGGCAAATCATGGTACAACTCATCAGGAGCATAATATGAGAAAATATCTACCACATTGTAAGTCTTGGAAATGCCCATATTATCAGGCAGGTCAATCACATAAGTATTGTTATTGTTTTCTTCAACACCTTGTATGGACCATATTTTCAAGGCTGTATCTTATTGTAATTACCAATCATAAACCTTTCGTCAGACGAGAACACCATCACTTGTTCACCCTCTTCGAAGAGTTGCTTTCAACAATATTGATCAACAACTTTTTTGTACTTCCAGTTAGCCTCTTTCAGTTGCTCTACTTGCACCAACTCCAATTGGCAACTCTACTATATCAAGAGTATGCTAGGAAGGTTTTGTATAAACTAATAGAAACGACGACCACCCAGTAGTACTGTGAACAATATTATTATAAGCAAATTATGATTATACCAAAGCAAGATCACACTACTTGAGTCTATCACCACAAATGCTCCGAGTCAGATTCCCAAAATTTGAAATATCACCTCCGTTTAATCATTTATCTCTCCCAAATTATTACGTAGAGAAAACCTCACGATTTCTATACTGTAGTCTTGCACAGATCGAAAACCATGTCTACATCACTTTTATTATTGAAATAGAATTTGCTCATAATCCAAGGGTAAAAAAATCCCTTTGAATCATTCATTTAACCTGCATCCAAGAGAGAACTCAATCCTTCTCATCACGACATCTCCTCTCTTTCAAATTCTCCCACCAAACATTGGCGGCTCCCTTCAACCTACAAGTTGCCATCTTTATCTTACTTTCTTCCAAGATCTCATGATAATCAAAGAACTGCTCAACGTTTGTGATTAAATTAAGAACTCCTTCAATATTAAAATCCCATTAAAGACAAGAATATCTACTCAAAACTTGAAACTATCGTCAAGATCTCTTTGACTCTATAGTCCGTCATATAGGAAATCTCATCTGGCTCTGATTTACTATCGTAAGCAAGTTGTCCTCAAGCCCTAGCAAAAACGAGTCTTTGAACAAGGCACCTTAGGGCACATACTTCCCTAACACGATCTCCATCATAATTCCTATCCCTATTAGCAAGAGGGATAAGGGCACTGAGTCGCCCCAAGATCTCCCTGAAATGTTGTTGGGGTTCTAACAGTCTACAAGCGCTATTCACATGGGAGATTCCGCAACAAAGACGCAGCAAGAGAAATGGCGGGATGAGACACTTAGTCATATTTTATTTTCATGTATTGTTGCTAATAATTAGCACTAGGACTTTATTTTCCTTATTAGCGCCGTCTCAGGTAGTTACCGTTTATGTCGAAGGTAGTTATTCCACTATTTAGTCAATGACAATCAATGACCGAGGAAAGTTTTGCCTTGTTTCCAACATTGAGTTTTTGAGATCGGAGAGTTCTCTCAAATGAGCTCTCAAACTGATGAGTAGAACAAATTGAAAGCGAAGAAATACCAAGAAGCAACTGCAGGAACTCAATGACGATCTCAATAACAGTTCACACCGACCCATCACGAGATCCTATCGAGGGGACAGTAACAACTTGGTATCAGAGCCCAACGCGATGGGTGACTCCAATTCTCCCTTCCAGTAGCAATTTGAGACGTTCATGGCATAATACCACGGAGACCAACAATGGAATCGAGCGTCCTTTAAAGCACAACAAGAAGACATCCGCAATCTGCAAGAACTGATGCGAGATGTCTCTCACTTCCACCGTAACCACCGAGATCAAGCTGAGAGCAGCCATAGTCGATCCAATGAAGGTGCAGCAGAGCGGGACAGCAGCGCATGTCGCCACCAAAAATTAGACTTTCCTCGATATGATGGTTCCACCGAACCACTGCCATGGCTAACTCGCTGTGATTATTACTTCCGTTACCAACAAATTCCAGATTTAGACAAACTTAGCGTGGTCGCACCACATTTGAAGGTTGATGCGCAGTATTGGTTTCTGAAATTAGACAAGGATCGATCGGATCTCACTTAGTAGGAGTTTAAGGACCATTGCATGAGACGGTTTGGCTCTACTAATAGCCGCAGTAAATTCGATGAACTATCTAAAGTCAGACAAATGGGCTCTGTGGAAGATTACCAACGCCAATTTGAGAAATTATCCGCTCATGTTCCCTTACTCCGGCCAGAACAGGAAGTCAACCTCTTCATCAGTGGTTTGCAAGATTCCATCGTAGTAGATGTGGAACTGCAACGACTGGAGGACCTCACCACAACAATGAATCTTGCTCGCCTGGATGAGCGTCTTCGCAGCAACCGCAAGGTGCATGCCAATCTGCCTTCTTTAAGAGGGAATTTCGCAGAGATGCCAAGAGGACGGCAAAAAATCTCTGCTATAAATGTGATGAGATTTATTCCCAGGCCATCGCTGCAAAAAATTGTTCTTCAATACTGCTACTGATGACTAGTCCGACGAGAAGGCCACTACGGACGCAGGTTTTTGGGGGGGACCAAGTACCCCAAATTTCACTTCACACAATCACGAGCAATCCTCAACCCCAGACTATGCAAATTGAACTTTATCAAGGATCGACGTTTGAGAATCCCGATGGACACAGGAAGTACACATAGTTTTGTTGACTCTTGCTTAGCTAATGATCTTCATCTAAGTGTTGATAAGTCCAGCAATTTCAAGTGACAGTTGCGAATGGGGAAAAATGCAAAGCCCTGGCCTCTACCGAAACGTTCAGTTCACCTTGGAGAATCATATGTTTCAGTTGGATTTCTATTTGCTCTCTTTGGATTTTGTGATGCAATATTGGGAATCAGTTGGCTTCGCTAGTTGGGACCAATCATGTGGGACTTCAAAAAACTATGAGCTTTCTTCGACAAGGCATAAATCTCAGCTTGCAAGGTGTGAAGCCTCCTAGTCACGGTTGATTCCATCATGTTTCACCTCCCCAAGAGAACATCACCCTAGCGATTCAACATCTCTTACTAGATTTTGAGGACATTTTTAAGGAAGCGGCTGGCTTATCACCTAGATTACAGAATTACCTTGGAGACTGGGACTAATCCCATCAGCCGACCATACCATTACCCCCATAGACAGAAGGCTGAGATTGAAAGGCAATGTGATGAGATGTTGAGAAAGGGACTAACACATCCCAGTCAATCTCCCTACTCTTCCCCGGTGTTGTTGGTAGAAAAGGAAGAAAACCCCTAGCATTTTTGTGTGGACTATTAGGGCCTGAATGATAAAACAGTCAAGGATAAGTTTCCGATACCAGTCACTGATGAGCTATTAAAGGAGCTTCATGGTTCACAATTTTTTACCAAGTTGGACCTTCGTTCTGGTTATCATTAAATCCAGATTCACCCAAACGATGTGCCCAAGACGGCATTTTGCACACATCATGGTCACTTTGAGTTCCTGGTGATGTCGTTCGGTCTTACAAATGCTCCCTCCACATTCCAAGCTCTGATGAACCACATCTTCCATCCCTTTCTGCGGAAATTTATCTTGGTATTTTTTTGATGATATATTGATTTTTAGCAAGAGCCTGGTGTAGCACTTTTCCCACTTGCGGGAAGCCTTCTCGACCCTGCTCCGACACCAACTCTTTTTGAAGCATTCCAAATGCTTCATTGCAGAGACATCGGTATCGTACTTGGGTCACAAAATCTCCGCAGCCGATGTGTCAGCGGACCCACATAAGATCCAAGCTATGCTTCAGTGGCAACAACCAACAACTAT
>JANZXR010000006.1:4445557-4480403 GCA_027575705.1 Erythroxylum echinodendron | reverse complement strand
ATGCTATTACTTTTTAAAATACGGTAATCAATACAAATTAAGTAAGATCTTCTCTGATACAGAATTGTAGGGTAAACAAAAGTGTATTGACCAGGGGGTTGATTGATTTTGTTACTGTGCATTACAATCCAACTTACTTGACCAGACTTCGTGGCTCAGGTGCATGAATAACGTGCTCTGTTTGTATTGGATTGTATCGTACCGGATCGAGGCGACCCTAACTTTATTAGAAACCAAAAGAGAACACTGAATCAAAGTCTGACCTGTGTAGGATGCCACAGCCACACACGAAACCAAATGAGAGTCATTTTCTTCCCTCAGGAAGAGTCGTAAAATCGCAGCGGTCAGTACAGAAGAAGAATAGTCCAAAGCCTCTTTGCCTTATCGAAATTTGAAATATTACCAAATTTTGAAACTTCTTCTGGAAGAGTCAGATTTAGATTACATATTAGATATTGTTTTAGTTCAAATTCCAAGTAAGTAATCCAAGAGTTGCCATAAATGAACAAGTGATCAAAATGCGAGAAGAAGGATAAATAATAGATTAGCGAGTAATGGCTCATCATGAGTAAGATATGCCAAAAGATTTCGTGCAAGTAATTAGAAACTAAGATGGAGTCTGAAAGTATTGTTCATTTGTTTGCGTTTTAAGTTTAAATAATAGCACTAGGCAGAAGTATTCCTCTGGGAACAACCTCATAGCTCTGCTCCTATACTTCCCGTAATTTGATGCCACGTCCCTTACTCACTAAACTGTCAACCTATCAGGAAGGGCAGTCCACAACAAGCCCCTACACCCTGAGTGTGGAAGACCATTATCCATTGCATTCAAAAAAGGGTGAAAAAAAGGAAAGGAAATAAAGATCCACGCCACGAAGCACTTGAAATAATAATTGAAAAGAAAAAATGAAAAGGCTAAATGAAATCTATTTTCAGGTCCGTCGCGGATCATCTGGGACTTGAAGGAGAAGTCCAGAAACACGAGCACCAATTCATAGTCTCTGTAGCTCCAAGCTCCACTACGGTGACGCCAGGCGCAAGGATATTATTTTAGGACCGAAATCACGGCCGCTTATTTATTTTACTACCAATTTGGATGGGCCAATCAAATTCGTCGGCTGCACTTCCTAGCCGCCGTGAAATCATCCACCACAGCCACCGCTCTAGAACGAAATCCACCGCCACGATCTCTCCAATGCAACAGCCTGAAGATTTAAACGATTGGAAGTTAATAATAGACGGAGCGCATGACTACATATCGTATCTACCTGACGAGTGTTTGGCGTGCATTTTTCAGTTCCTTAGCTCCGGAGACCGGAAAAAATGCTCCCTGGTATGCCGCCGATGGTTGAGAGTGGAAGGACAGAGCCGGCAACGGCTCTCTCTCAACGCGCAGGCGGATCTCTTGCCGTTGGTACCGACACTGTTCTCTCGGTTCGATTCCGTCACCAAACTGGCGCTAAAATGCGACCGCAGATCCGTGAGTATCGGCGACGAGGCGTTGGTATCGATCTCGGCTAGGTGCAGGAATCTTACACGACTCAAACTCCGCGCGTGCCGAGAGCTCACCGACGCCGGAATGACGGCGTTTGCAAAGAACTGTAAAGGATTGAAGAAGCTGTCGTGTGGATCTTGCACTTTTGGTGCCAAAGGAATGAACGCGATTATCGATAACTGCGCGTCGCTGGAGGAGTTATCTGTGAAACGGCTGAGAGGAATCACCGACGGAGCCGCAGCCGAGCTGATAGGGCCAGGGTTAGCCGCAGCATCTCTAAAGACGATATGCTTAAAGGAGCTTTACAATGGACAGTGTTTCAGACCGCTTATCATCGGATCAAAGAATCTAAGGACCTTGAAACTTTTTAGGTGCTCTGGTGATTGGGACAAGATTCTTCAGTTGGTTGCAGATGGAGTTAAAGGTATGGTTGAGATTCACCTAGAGAAGCTTCAAGTTAGCGACGTTGGTCTCACAGCAATTTCCAATTGTATGGATCTGGAGATTTTGCATCTGGTGAAAACGCCTGAGTGCACTAATCTAGGGCTTGTTTCTGTTGCCGAGCGTTGCAAGTTATTAAGAAAGCTTCACATTGATGGATGGAAGGCAAATCGGATTGGGGACGAAGGACTGGTAGCTGTGTCCAAGAATTGCCCTAATTTGCAAGAATTGGTACTCATTGGGGTTAATCCTACGAAGATCAGCTTAGAAATGTTATCTTCAAATTGCCAGAATCTGGAGCGATTAGCACTGTGTGGAAGCGATACTGTTGGTGATACGGAGATTTCGTGTATTGCAGCCAAATGTATTGCATTGAAAAAACTCTGCATCAAAAGTTGCCCTGTTTCGGATCATGGAATGGAGGCTCTTGCAACAGGGTGCCCTAATTTGGTTAAAGTGAAGGTGAAGAAGTGTAGAGGAGTGACTTGTGATGGTGCAGATTTGTTAAGGTCTGCAAGGGGCTCTCTTGCTGTGAATTTGGATAGTGGTGAACCTGAGCATCAGGATGCTAGTGTCAGTGACGGTGTGATGCATGACAATGGGGTTGAATTTCCTTCAGCACCAATTCAAATTGCGGTTGCGGAGCCAAGTATTGCATCAACCAGTACTTTGCGATCAACTTCGTTCAAGTCAAGATTAGGGCTTTTCAGTGGAAGGAGTTTGGTGGCTTGCACATTTAGAAGGTGGTCAAATGGTGGTAACAGTTCGCGAAGCTAGAAGGTGTTGATAAGTTGATTAGTTTCAGAGTTTTGGTGAACTTAAAATCAAGATTGTTGCAGGACCAGAAATGTGGATGCTTGATTAGTCAGGGGTTCTGATTGCATTTATTTGGCGTTTGTTCCTATATGATTCTATCTTTTGTGTACTTTGTTCTGTGTGTTCTCATTTGACTTCCTAATTGGATCTTTATTGTCAAAAGAAGTAATGGTTTATGCATTCCTTATTCGTTGCTCATTTATGATTCACTTTTTGTTATTTTATAATTGATTTAGCAATCCGTCATGTTTTTTGTATTTGGAATATCTATCTGATAATCTGAAGACTTCAGAATATACTGGAGGAGGTGCTTTCGTTTTTACTCTTGTGAAGTAGATTCTGTCTATTTGGATGATTATAAGTAATGGTTTATGCATTCCTTATTCGTTGCTCATTTCTGATGCACTTTTTGTTATTTTGTAATTGATTTAGCAATCCGTCGTGTTTTTTGTACTTGGAATATATATTTGAAGACTTCAGAATATACTGGAGGAGGTGCTTTCGCTTTTATTCTTGTGAAGTAGATTCTGTCTATTTGGATGATTATAATCGCTTTAAGCAAAGCATCAATACTCAGCTAATCTTGTATATAAGGAGTGTCTTCTTTCTTCTACTGCGAAGTTAAGCCATTAAGGATTTGGATATATGAATCCCAGATATAGGAAGCTAGATGGTGCGGCTTTCTAAGTTTTGTCTGCACGTGGACTCAATATCTCTCTAATGGTAGTGAAGACAACTAGAGGTCACTTACAATCAGTCTGCCTTTTATTGTCATTGCCTGTGCATTCAAAACTATAAGGTGTTCGGCTGGTTTCGACAAAGAATGGGGCTGTATCATAAGGCACGATCACCTCAGTTTTGTTTTTTTGTTGTTTGAAAGTATGAAAACACCTGAGTCTTGTTGAATGAACTGCACATGTTGAAAATTTCTTACGTTAACATGATACAACGTATAGTAACATATGATGCATCTATTTAATTTTTCAAAAGTTTTCACAATGTTGCTTATCTAGTCAATTGCAACAAGTGGCAAAATTTATGCATGGGAGTGGAGAAATATCTGAATGTTGACTCTTATGGTGCTCGTTGGCATCTCATCGTCTCCGATACAAACACGTAGTCTCATCTGTATGTTGTCCATCTCACCGTCTCCAATACAAGCACGTAGTCTCAAACCTGCTCTTCGCAATCGAAGATTAAGTGTTAAGAAACAATTGGATGAATGTAGTTAGTGGATGATGCCCTTGTCTTTGTCGGCAGCTAGACTTGTGGACATGGATAGCTTAGCTCCGTGCTTTTTATGTGTGGATGTTAAATAAGCAATTTAAATAAACGCCGTTTTGACTTTCTGATCCGACGTTTCGTTGCTTATTGTTTAGTTAATAATAACAATCATAATATGGAAGGAATCTTTGTTTCTTTGAGTCATCCACGCCACGCCTTTGTCTCGACCACGACCAGATCATTTATTTTCATTATTTTATTTCAACTCTGTTCGATAAAAATTTGTCTGTTTAATAAATAAAGTTCAGAAAAATTTAACGACTGAGATAGCACTGAAACAGAGGGTAATACCAAAATTGAGAACATAAGATCTTGCGTCCACTGCCTCTGTACTTTATTTCTTTCCATCTCTTTTCTCTACTTTATTATAAAAAAGTTTTACAAGAGTTCAAGCTCTTATTAGTCTAAATAAGAGTAACTTCTTCATTTCTAAAAGTTGAGCATATCAGGACAAATTTTGGTTTCAACTAAGGAGAGCATCATTTTAAATACTTGGGTATCCCTTTAAGTACACTAACGCTTATCTATAAAGATTGTATTTTACTATTGGAATCAATACAAAAGAAGTTGGGGAGTTGGTGTAATCGTGCTCTTTCATTTGCTGAAAGACCAGCTTATTAGAACTTAATTCAACTAGTCCAAGGTCAGATAGAATAATTTATGATGCCCAAAAAGTCAAGGTGCGGTTGAGAATTAGATTCTTGAGAGTTATAAATAAGGTTAAGATGGTGAAAAGGATTTTAGAAAATTTAATTGACAGAGAGTCGATATGAGTGATAAATTTATGCTCACTACCTTAGAGATGCAAGTTTATGAAATTTTTAGCCTAAACAAAGCTCCTCTTGGACCGTTAGAAGATGGTAATCAAGTTTGAAAAGAGTTTAAATGCATAATTTAGAATGGTAAGAAGGCCTGATGTTGGCTTGAGAAATATCATGATATGGACCATCTTTTCCCCCTGCATGATTACTTATCTCCTGGAGCCTCCGGCTTTGATTTAGCTAAAGGAGTGGCATATTAGTGGAAATAGGTGAGACTAGCCAATCTACGCTTGTAGAAGATTCACTAGTATAAGAGATCACTTATCAACTCCGGCCTCTAGTCATCATAAAGAAGATTGATAGATATATGACTCAAACATCAACCCAAAACTTTTAAAAAGCCAAAATGTCTGCAACTATTTGCTCTATCTTTACAAAAATGATCTGGTTTAAGTTTTTATTCTTTAATTAGCTATGTTGAAAAAACTAAGAGCTAAAGATTGGACCAAGTTTAGCATTCCAGACGATTAATGTAAAATTGAAAATAAACCTACTGAACGTTTATTCTTCAAATGCCCACTCTTATCAGGAGCTTCAAGGCTTAGTTGTATTTGGGTAAAAGTTGACAAAAAGACAAAGATGACCACATCAATGCGAATGATAAGGAGATGCGTAAACAAAGATAGCCAAGTGATACTGAAAATGGAACTCAAAACATATACATCTGAGAAACTATTGACAGGTGTCCACAAAGTCAGCTGCATCTTTAATGAAGACTATCAATAAAATCAAAAAGGTATCACATTTCAGTGCTTTTCATATCTACAGCGCACTGCTGCTACATTGGTAAGATCAATGCAATGGTGCATTCAGCTAATATAGTTGAAAACTGGTGATGCCGTTCCTTTGATCTTTTGGAGATTTGAACACATTGCAAAACTGACTCACATATAGACTGGCCGAACCTTTAATTAAAGAAAAGCATGCATGAACCCTATTCCCTTTCAATTTACCTTCTTTTCCTTCTTAGCTTCCGGCTTCCAATATAAAATTATCTGAGCAAGGATTGTACCATTTGTGATGCCACCAAGTGCATAGCCCATAACAACTACACAAGAATTAAGGACGACAAAGTGATAGCAGAGTAGTATTCAGCAATGTTTCTCCTCTTAGTGCAAATCGCATACATTATTATACCACCTTACAGAGTATAATCAATGGCATTTATATACATCATGGCTATCAAATCTTTAATTTAAATGAATCAGAAGGACATCGTGCACAAGGACAAAAGTTATGACAACTGGCCAAAAAAGAAATCAACTGTACTGTGGAAGATATGGAAATCAAAAGCTTGACAAGCAGAACTTTCATAATGTAAAGATTAACTATAGTTATTTAAGAATTCCAAAATATGGAAATTGGAAAAGGATACCACTTGTTGGGGCTTTTTCTTGCATGCTGGTGAAAACTCTAACTGTAAAATCATACAGGTAAAAGAATTATGAAAGGACAAAAAAAGTCAATATTTGGATCATATAAAGATCTAAATTATTTTTGACAAAGATTAGAATACTCGCCAATGGAACCACCAAAGTTCATAAAGCACGTCAAGAAGCTGAGTTCTCCAGTACCTTTGTTCTGCTCAAACAACAATTTTAAATACCAACTTCATAAGTGCAGCCAGAACCCATTGCTCTGTGAAAATAACAAGAGAGATAGATTGCAAAACAAGACGGCAAACCGAACATGTTGCTCTCTTCAATTCGAACAATAAATTCTCATTCTTAGCTTGGCTACTGATCCGACAATTTCAAATGTCAATGTCGCACCATGATAATGTGGGTCAGACATTTCTTGTCCCCGGTATCAAAATCAAAAAGAGCAGGCAGCCTAATATGGGAACCCCTTTATGGACTAAGAAAGCTATCTAATACCCTTTGTGACAATCATTGATGAATGGATCAAAATTCTATTGGACAAGTTGACCGAACTACCAACTGCTAATGATGAACTTCTCATGGCTCGTACCAAAGAAACAGCCATGGATTGTCTCAATACGATAAGGGAATAAAACTGTATTGCAACCTTTAATTCCTGCCTCTAGATTAAAAATAAGGGATTTTGATATGGAAGCCAGGGATCAATGATGAAATTACTTTTAGGATGGAGTCAATATACTAAATGCAAAGTTAATTTTATTCACAGAGAAACACTTAGAAGAATTAGCCAATTAAATGGTGAATAAATGTTCCATATTCTAGACTTACTGTAAAGTTCTCCCATATTTGTGGAATCCTAGCAAAGAGAAAAATTGCATGCTGTGAGGCCTGCAACAGAGTTTTCTCCTGTTACGTACAATTCAGATACATAAAGAATAGAGTGAAGAAGAACCAAAATTTTATGAACAGTCTTCCGGAGCTTCTTCTTGTATGGTCGTGGGGGTCCCATGGGAAGGGCAGTCAGGGTGAATTAGGGGAGTGTGTAAAACGAGAAATAGGGGAGATATGACAAGGAAGGCAGGAAAGAAAGTAGCCACTTACATAAAGAGCCTCAAATAGAACGGGATCAATTTGGCCAGCCAATACAGTTGGTGCCAGAGCAGAATATCTGAAACATCAATAAGAAGGAACCAACTGACTATGAATGCAAATTGTGCAATTTGCAATTTTGAAGTATGAAGTTAGCAGGTTACAGTAATGGTCGGATCCATGCCATAGCACCCATGGGTTGTGAGAAATAGTAGATAATAGAAACTAAGATAATAGCTGCAAAACAAAAGCAGAAAGGGAGTGCATTAGATCTTTTATAATAAACTTCAGTCTTATGTTAGCAATAGAAACTTTTAAAAAGCAGCAATAGCAAATATGAATGGTCCAATTAACCGGACTAAAATGAAGAACCAACAGAACACAAAGTCATCACAAGGAAAATCAAGGTCCAGCATGCAGTTTCAGGCTAGAATAGATTCAATAATCAGAATAATCCCAAAGTCATCTTGCTAGGCTCCCTTGTTAGACTCATAACACGTCAAAATTTACATGAAACATGTCCATGAACTAAACAAATTAATCCTAATGTTTTTAGCTAGGCAAATTTCATTGATGGGGTTTGTTAAACGATAAATTATCAAGAAATGCAGGATAACTTCAAGAGCATTATCTTTTCGCAATACATAGATAATATGCTTATTTCAATTCGTATGTCAACTTATGCATCTAAAATTTGGGTAAACTTGATGTCACTCCAGTTTTTTTAATGAATTTCACAAAAAAGATCACTCATGGGAAAGAATATCAATGTGATGTGTTTCAATGAATCCGGAAAGTTATTCTCCCTCCTCATTAACGGAGCAAAGCACCATTAACAAAACCTATCCTTGATTGAGAAACCAACAAAATTTACTCTTATTCTAGAATCATTGATCAGATTCAACTCAAAAAAGTACACACGGCCTCAGTCAACTGGGATTATAAAAATTAGTGTCCACATGCAACATCAAACTAAGACTATTATTGAGCCTCAATTAGTAGGTACACTAATAGCAAGAAAGACTATTTAGTTTCTTCCATTTCGCTAGCTAGTTTCCTACATAGCTTCATTAACCAAGAAGATGGAACCACCTTGGAGCAAAAGGAACGCCAATTCGCCATAAGCCGAAAAGAGAAGGCCTTTGTGAACACAATAAGCGAGAGCAATTGTATAACCCACGACTTCAAGCTCAAATGACACCACACTAAGCCCTCTTACGCTTCTGTGCCTCAGTATTTTCAATATCTATAAATATATGCTAAAAATCAAAAGCCAAAAACAAAAATCGTTCATACAATTTCCAAAATAAAATAAAATAAACGAAACCTGAGGGAGCTTGACGGTAGTGGAGGCCGCGACGATGCAATAGCCAAGAAGCTTGGAGATAAGGGGAAGCAAACAGTCTTTCTCGGGAAACTTGCTGTCGCGCAGAGATCCGATCGCGCAGCTAAAATCTATCCCTAAAAACTCCATTCTGAATCTGAACTTGTAGTGCCAAGTAACGAAAATGTCCGCTACCCAACTCTGAGACTTCCAAAGTTTTACTTATCCTTAATCTATTACTTCACTATAATTTGGTAATTTGTCCTTTTTATTTTATATGAAGGACAGCTATATATATATAATTGGAAGTAAAGTTTTTAATAGAACATAATAAAATTAAATGGTTTATAATGAAATGAAATGTAAATAAATATAATATTAAAAAATATTGTTTGGAAAAAATGGAAGAGTTTATAATGTCATATAGAAAAATATTGTTTAGATGAAAAGTTTATAATATAATATGCTGTAAAGTTGTTTATCATTTTATATTACATCATAAACTCTCTAAATTAGAGGTTTTTTATTTTTACTGTTTAGGATAGAATGAGATGTAATATAAAACTCTCCTCTTTCATGTCATTTCATTCTATTATAAACTTTCATCCATAGAATAATATTACATTTCATTTCATTTCATTAATATAGCATACTCCTAGTGATGTCAAAAGGGGTCGAGACTCGAGCGGATCTATTGCCCTGAACTTTATGTGTAGTTGATTGAGTTTTAAATTAAATTTACATTCTTGTAAATTTTAAAGTTTTTAAGTCAAGTCAAAAAATTTTCTTTCAATCTCAAATGTGTTAGCTCATCGTTTATTTTAACAAATTTGATGATAACTGTATAACAATTCAAAATTCAAATTAGATTTATTTTCTTATAAAACTATTGGTCTAATTATCAAAAAAGGAAATAAAATCATAAGAAATACGTTTTCTTTTTTACAAGAATTTTCTTTATAAACTTTTTTTATTAGAAATAGTTTGTCCGAAAGTATCCTACTAATTATGAAGGTCATATTGTTGGAATTATGCCCATGATCCAATCATTAAGTAATAAATTGAACACTTTTTTTTGTGATTATTAATTTTGTTTAATATCATTTACATGATTATGTCATCATATTTTGTTTATTGCTTTTATCCTGATATGATAAGCCTTTGATTAAATTTATACTCTTGCCATCATAATGGAGATTATGATAATACGAGTCAAGTCTTTAGGTTTAATCTGAAAGTGGTCTTGATTGTAGGGCCATCAAATAAGGACTTTAATAATCTGATTAGATCAATATGTATGTAATAGTATCTATTGGATGGATATTAGTAGATCTCATTTATTAAGTTACACATATAAATGATGCGAATGAAGATATGATTATTGAACTGACCAAATTGAGAATTCTCAATGATTAATATTACCTATGAACTGTCAAGTGTGATATTCTCATAAAAATTTCAATGCATTTTTTTCCTTTGATCTGAGATCACCATAATAATCAATACATCACTTATTATGTTTTTATGTCAGACACCTAGTATGTAACAATGCTAGTTGAATGATCATTGGATATAATTAAGTACTTATCTGATGAGTGGTGAGTCAAGATGGAATCCATCGACTCTAGGTAATGAGTTTGAACTATATATTGTCATTGATCTTAATGGTTATTTTAAGACCTTAGTCAAAGCGATTGAATAAATGAGGATAGGTGTTTCTTAAGTCATTCACCAATCATTAATGATCGACATGTAACATAGTTGATTATTTAATAGGATTTGATAGTTGAACCATACCTTAGGATAATAAGGAGTTGTAACGATGGAAGGTAATAATACATTATCTTTAACTAAATTCCATCTTTATAAGGTTGTTACTTCACACTATCCGGTAGTTTAAGAGTGTTGCTAGATGTCAATCTTGATTAGTAATTAATTGGATTAATTACTACCAGTTTAGTGATGAACCTATATAGTCACATACTTACGAGTGTATTCTTTCCTATTTATGATTATTAAATTTATTATGAGATAATTTATCAAATAATCTATATGACATTTTTTTGCTAGCACAGAAAATATAATTAATATTGAAAACTCTCTTGCGCGAAATAAATAAATAAAACATAATAATAATAATAATAATAAGTGGCAAAGAAGGCATCGATGGTGATATTGCCATGGTTTGATTTTTGGTTTTACATTTAAAACCAAAAACGAAACGTAGAGAAGAGATGTGTCTTATCTCATTTTGATACTTTAAAAACCTACGAAGTTAAAAGTGTTTTTTCCTCTGATGGTTGTAACGTTTTTAAACATTAAAACAAAACACTAATGACGTGAAGAGAGGATAAGATACAGGTTTTTTCACATTTGTTATGTTGATATACGAAGAGAAGAGACAAAAGAAGAAAGGTGTTTTTATTCTTCTTTTGTGTTATTTACATTTTAAATAAAACCAAGAGAAAAAGAGACAAAATTGTTTTGTTATATTTTCAAAGAAAAAGTTTTTCAAAATTTTCCATAGCCGTATTAAGTGTTAAAAGCGAGATATATTTTTCGGTGTAAAATGCATAAAGACTTTATATTTTCCAAGTTCACTATCAATTAATCCTCGTAAATTCTAAATATTTGTTTTACCTATTCTTGTTATTAGTATAAATATTAAATGCAATAGATTAATATATGATTACATTTTTTTTTGCTGCATATACAATCCTTCAGATATATTAGCTCCGTGATTACTAGAAGATTTAGCAAAGATGACATCGAAATTATTCAACGTTAAATCCATTCAATTGAGTAAAAATGTCAGTGAAGCAACGACTAATGGAAGAAATTGACTATTTAAGGAAAAGCAATAATACTTATGAGGCAGAGCGAACATATTCAGACTGTCGAAGCATTTTGAGTATCATCTATACTCTTGAGAATTATATAATTATTTTGAAATTATTTTGTCACTAAACTACAACCAATCATTGTAAGGCGTAAACCTACAGACTCTCACATGCTCTAAGTCAATCGTTTAAACGTCTTATACTACATCACCATACGACGATCATGTTAATGTTAAGATAGTGGTTTATTGTGCGAATTCTACAAGATTCTGTACAGTAAGTGCTTGCTTAAATTTTACAACTTTTATCTTAATTATCATTGTAATTATGAGAAATGGCCAAAATATATACTTAGATCTGTAATAAGAACTTAACTCCTTTCACGGATCCAATGACTCTAAGTTCTACAATATATTATTGTCTTGAACAATTCAAGGAATTATATCAAGTTTATTAAATAACTTATTGATACAAATACTCATTTTCACTAAATAAAAAATGAATTATGACTTAATTAGTAATTATTGCTATATTAGAACCTTTTTAATCTCAAAATAATATTATTTTAAGTAAAACTTACTTTAATCAGGATTAATTTTTAAAGTTAATATTTTTATAACATTGAACTCAAATATCAACTCATGCATATACTAATGGGCATCTTTAATACTTCACAAGTATTAAATATCTTAAATACTAAACATCTTTAGTATTTATCTATATACTTGGACAATTTCTAGAATTAACTTGTCACCTATTCACATTCAATATGAATTATTTTTAGACAATTATATTTTCAATAATTAAAAATATGAATTGTTATTCTCTACGAGCAATTTATCTTTATATACTCCCACTTAAAAGGCTATTTATACTCCCGCTGACATTTTTATAGACATGATAAATTCATAATCATCTTTAAAATAAATGATAAATTCATAATCATCTCTAAAATAAACTCTTTGAATTCATCATAAAATTGAATCTTCTAACATGGCCTTTTCATCTATACATCAAATATATCAATAAAAGAATTAATTCCAATTAGATTATTATAAGATTAAAACTTTTCAAAATTGATCTTACTTTCACTACTTATCTTGAGAATCATTCTTCTATAAGTGTTCATTGAAATGCATAATTTGTTCAACAGGTCTGTAAAATTATATTCAACATTTTGGATATCACATGAATTTTTATTATCCAATTTAACTTTAAACTTAATAGATAATACATGATTCAAATAAACATCACATTCTAAAAATTATTAACTTTGACTCTTTCAAAGTCTTAGCATTCCATATATAATATGAAATCTTACTAATTGATTTAATTGAAATTACTGAAGATAAGTTATACTGCTAAGCATAGCTATAAAAGAAATAAATATTGAATTGGAAATATCTTATACCTTATTGTTGGGGCCCAACCCTACCCAAGGTCCTATCGAGCTTGAGACCAACTCAACTCGACCCTAAAATTTTTCGAAGATTTTAAAAAACAAGAACGATGTTCTTTTGCTTATAAGGGTCAAGCTCAAGTTAAATCAGGCCCAATTTTTTCATAAAATCAGTTTGAGCTCCTGTTAATCTCAAACTGGCCCGTTGACTTTAGGTCGAAGCAGGCTTGGCTGGCCGAGGCCCAATTGCAGTCTCTAATACTGATGAGTTTTGCTTTAGTGAAAACAACCAGCGTGGATTACTAACTAAACAGATATATATTTGAACGTTTCGGATTTGAGGCAGCTTAAGGATCCAAGGGCATTCATCCAAACTTTTCAAATTTTATAATTAAATTTAATTCAATCTTAGGATTAATGGGCGTTCACCAGAACTTTTTTTTTCATAATTTAAAACTTTTACAATTTTAATTCCAAACTTTAAGATCTATAACAATCAAACACTTTAATCAAGTTATAGAATTAAAGTCTGTTTTGATATCATTATTGAGAAATCGAAACATGAGTTGATCTCACATGCCACAGAATAATTACAAAACTTTTTTTATATTAATTTCCTGAAGCCAAGCTCACTTAAATTTTATAAAATTCTATAAATTATTATGAATTATGAATCGTAATTTGTACCGTACTTCGAAGCTTGATCTTTTTTTTGGTATCCCTTGAATCATTTTTGAAATCGTCTCATCTCAAGTACTGTAGTTACATAAGCGTTTGATTTTTAATGGTATTCACAGAACCTATCGAAAAAACTCTACAACTGTTAGTAGTTTGTTACATTGAAAGCTAGGCTAAGAGTACTAACTCTCTCAGAGTTTAAGTCTATTTATAATAAACTCTGAATATTATAGTAATTTAATGGCAATAAAATTTTAATTTCAACTAGACTTTAATTAGAAATAAAATTAATTCTAATTAAGTACAAAATATGCCCAAATGAAATTTAATATTTTATATTGATCCTTATTTATTAAATATCTTAATCATAAAGTTTCTCAAATTTTGTAATCAAATTCAATATGATTAAAATAACTTTTCTCTCTTTAACCTGTAATTTATACGTGACTCGTTAAGTTTTTAAATATGTTGGCAATGGATATAAATTATAACCCTAAATAATATTTATGATTAGATAAATTTAATTTATCTTTAATTCTTTAATTAAATAATTTATAAATTTTGTAATGAAATTAATTAAATTAAAAAGAGAAGTTAATATATTTTTAACCTTTTATTTTCTTTTTTAAGACCCTTTTCATTTATTAGCAAAATGGACCACAAAGTCCTTTAGAAGATTTAATCCAAACTTTTAAGGCAAATACCTATACGATTGATTCCGAATCTAAAAATATATTTGAATTTAAGTTTCCGATTGGGTTTGAATTTTGCCCACAAACTTTTTATGCTGACCTAATCTGTCTTTGGTAAACTATTTGAAATGTGTAAAAGTACGTTATTAACGTGTTATAATTTATACTTAAATAATCAGTTTTTCATTTGAAAATAATTAATGCTTGTCAATTTAACAACTCATTATTATTCTTATATGATTTATGTTTAAGACTGCGTTTGGATCTGCGGTGCGGTAGGGATAAGTACTTATTCACCGTATTTTTCAAATGCAGTCATATGTTTAGATCTGCGGTAAACAACCAGAGGTTGAAGAAAAGTGCGGTGTTATCACATAAATCAATAAAGAGAGTTGCGGTAAGAAACTGCTTCTGCGGTAGAAATTTTATTTTCTATTTATAACCTTCACTACAAGTGTTATTTTCCATTATACTCTTAATTAATATGACTAATAATATATTTTTATGAAATATTTTATTTACTAAATTTATTTTATTTATATTTTCTTATTTTAATCTAATATTTTATTATTTATAATTTTAAATTTATATGTCTAATAATACATTTTTTAATTAATTATATAACAATTAATAGTTTATTAAATCAATGGACTTTTTAATCATTTTATCTCTTTTCAGCAATCGCAACCGTAATTGTCAAACACCTATTTTCACATTTCAACAGTTACCAAAATAGCAATCTCAAATACATAAGTACTTATCATTTCAGTAGATTGATTTCAGTAAGTTCTCAACTACCACCGCCCTTCTAAACTAAGCCTAAGTTTTTTATAACGTGAGTTTATCGAAACAATTTCTCAGTTAAATAAAATTGGAGTTGCATATTATCATATTTCTTAAGACCTCGCGTCTCGGCGAGGCTTTAATTGGACGGTGGATGGTGACGACGAATTGGAAGATTTATGTTGAAGTTTGATGATTTCGTCCTGACAATGATAAATACAAAGCAAAATGAAATACACGTTAAATCGTTAGCTTGGAAAGCAAAATGAGATACACGTGAAAATATTAAAAATAGATCATTTTCTTCTAACTACCGTGTGACTTCTGAGTTTGAGACTCGATTCTACAAACTATAGCGTGAAATATCTAGGGCCACTGGAAAGGAACGTTAGGAAATTAAAAGCGACAAAGGCTTTTCCTTTGGCAATAGGAAACGCTAGTGGGATTGTGGTGCCACGGATACTTGCGTCTGATAGTTTTGGAGTCTGTATACCAATAGAGAGTAATTATTCAAAAGAGCAGGATTGGTACTGATAATTGTAAAGGAAATGGAATGCTTGCTTTTTCTTCTGTATTGATTTGCAGATGTCAATGTACCATTCCCATCTTCATGTTTGCAACATGGCTGGCTGCTTTATAATGGGACCGATATTAAATCAGAACTGTGACTGAGAAAGAGTAATCGCCGCTTACCTGTACTCGTGCTACTGCCCTGTCGCCGTGGGCTTTGAGTTGGTGAGAACAGCAATTGGTTGTTGATGTGAATTGACTGGGGATATTTTTTGCTTCTTCAACTTTCACACTCGTATCTTCCAGTCAATGAGCACTTAGTCTAGTCTAATGCAATTATTCCCTCATAAATCCTTCATTAAGATACGAGAAAGGAGTGTTAAAAGGGTGCAATGATAGAGTCCACTGTAGAGGGGACACTCGTATAGGCTCTATCTGAGTGGGGTATGTACCCATTTTGCCAAAGGAAATGTTGTTTTCAACAGCATGTGGTTGCCACCAATGATCGCCACGAACTTCATACAAACGCCAACACTCTTCCAATTCAGTTTGTGACGGAAATTTGATGGGGAGACTGTTATGGAAAGGGAGGCGATGGCATGATTTTCAAAGGTCTGAGGTCTCCATCAGGTTTGTTAAATTTAGTCTTCATGTAAAGTAGCAACAAAAGTGCTTGAAAACTAATCAAACATCTATTAACCCAATTCAATTGCAAATTAAATATTATATCTTTTCATTTCTGTTTTGTAAATTATATTTATATTTTATATTTCAGTAAAAGAATTGTTTTACTTTACTACATTTCTTATTTATATTTATGTTTTGATTTTTTAATTTCCATAACTTATTAAAATTATATAAAGAGATTTTATTTTTCTATTTTTATTATTATTTAAATATATACTATTTAATTATTATATATGAACTTATACTAAAAATTTATAAATAATATAGTTAATTATTTACCTTAATTTTATATGTAGCTAATATTTAAAATTTTAAATAAAAATTTTCAAATATCTTCATAATGCATAAAATTTTAAAAATAAATAAATATTATATACAATATTGGAATTATATTTTTAATAAATTCTTAACCTTCGACTTTAATCTAGGATTTTGTTATTGTCAATAATAAAAGTATAAATATATTAATATTAACAACTAAATAAACTTTTATTTTCATCTAAAAATATAAAATCCAAGATTAAGTAGCTAAAACTAAACAATTATAATAAAATTGAACCAGCCTTAGAGAAATTGCTCGATTGATGACCAATTGCCTACTATCTCATTTCTCTTTAATTGTTAATGTAAATTTCTTTTGTGTGGTTAAAGTAATAGGGAGAATTCCTAAGAGTTTCCCACACTTAAAATTTGAGGTTTGATTCCTCTTTATTCCCTAGTCATTTGTGATAAGATATTTTTACATTAAAAGTTCAATATTCATTATTTAAGTTAATTTCTTCAGTTAGTTTGACAAATTACATATATTTAAAAAATATGTCCCTTAGAGGTAGTCAAGTTGGTAGAGTGGAGTCATAGCGTCAAAACGTCCTGTGCTCGATTCCTCTAATCTACACTCTCTTGATCGAACCTGTCGTACAGGACTTACTTAGTGCAGAGTATAAGGTTGGCATGATTTGTAGGCTATTGCGTCAATCCAAAAATTTACCTAATACACATCTAAAGAATAACAGCTGCGAATTCTTCTGTTCTAAAAAAAGAGTAACATATACTCCAAACATAATAGTTGCTTATTATTTGTTAGTGAATAAAGATTAAAAAAAGTCTAACATAATCGGTACATAAAATTTCTTACTTTGTAGCTATTTAGACAAGTTCATAAATATACTTAGCCTTCTTTTAATATTTTTATAAAGTAATTATTTTGATGACTTCAACCTATAATGTTTAGAATCGATTTATTGATACACTATTTTTTGCATTTGGGCGGCGTTAATTGAAGTTGATAACTGAACTTGGCAGGACAACAGGACACTTGTTATAGCTCTTCCCGGGGAGCGAGCAAACAAGTAAAGTTTCTTTAGACAACCTGGCGGAGTTGTCTGCACAAAAACTGGCACGCACACTCGCTCCTCGGTAGATTGTGTATCGGATTAGATTACAGAGCATGCCATTTAAGTTCTTAACTACCAACTTGTAACCTTTAATACTGTCTGATAGTGCTCTACTAATGGAGCGTGGCTTTACACTCTCAAGTTTCCTCTTTGAAGCGCTTGGTTGTTGCAAAATCCTTTGTCTATTATTTTCCCTTTTAGCAATTGTGACTCTAAATTAATATTGTCTTGTCTATTGACAGCTCAATCTCTTCATCTCTCTCTCTCTCTGTTTACAATGGAAGCTGGACTTCCCATGCTCAACTGTCTGTTGCAGCACACTCTCAAGAGCTTGTGTTCAACTTCGGATTCTTCTCCTTCTTCTAAGTGGGTGTATGCAGTCTTCTGGAGGATATTGCCTAGGAATTATCCACCACCAAAGTATGAATATTTTATGAAGTGTCCTGTAACAAACCGACAATTATTTAAAAAAACTTAGAAATATGATTTACATGTTGAGCTTAATGTATGCCTAATGTCTACATGTCTACATGTCTTGCATTTCTTTTTTGCAGGTGGGATTATGGAGGCACTGCACTTGATCTTTCCAAAGGGAACAAAAGAAACTGGTAATTAATTGATTTGGGTCTCAAATTCTTAAGTCTTTACCATAATTCTGGGTTCTAATGTATGTTGCTTTTTCCTACTGTTTCCAGGATCCTTGTCTGGGAAGATGGATTCTGTGATTTTTGTGAATGCGAGAGGACGGCAAGTGGGTGCATGAAGGGGAGGTTTGGAGCAGACGTCTTCTTCAAAATGTCACATGAGGTCTACAACTACGGAGAAGGGTGAGGTTTTTGTGCATTACATGATTTGCGTTCTTTTGGTGGTAAGTAAGTAGAAGGATATTTCATGTTAACTGGTTTCAGACTAGTGGGAAAGGTTGCAGCGGATAACAGTCACAAATGGGTATTCAAAGAGAACCCAAATGAGAGTGATCCTAACTTCACCTCCTCCTGGAATATGTCCATTGAACCTGTAAGAATATTAGTTCAAAGTTGTGCTATCAGATGAACAAATGCAAATTTCAGAGATTTGCTTACCTTTCTAGCATGACTCCAAAAATAATTATTTTATAATGTACAGCAACCAAGGGCATGGGAGTTTCAATTCACTTCAGGAATTCAGGTTGTTGATATATCAGTAGTATGTTTGAGATGAGCTAGCCTAAAAAGTTTCCTATCACGAAGCCGTAATGTCTTATTCTAACTTTGTTCTTTCGCAGACAATTGCCATCATTTCAGTCAGAGAAGGCATCGTTCAATTGGGATCTTTTGATAAGGTCTCTTTCTCATTCTCTGTCTCAGTTTCCCTGCAACTAGTGTGCGATATCTCTAATGATGGTCAACGTCCATTTTTCAGATTGTCGAGGATCTTAATCTAGTAATCAGCGTACAAAGGAAATTCAGCTATCTCCAGAGCTTGCCCGGAGTCTATGCCATTCAGAGGCCGTACCTACCGGTCCAACATCCTTATGTCCTTAAACCCAGTAGCCCGATGGTTGAAAAACAAGAAACAGCGTTTCCAGATGACAAACGACAAGTAGTTGGAGTGAAGAGATTGTTTGATGAAACATTTTACAATTCTCCGACCAAATCCATCAACCTGGGATGGAACAGTCCCCAAACTGCTATTACCGGATCGCCCATTTGGTCGTTACCACCTCTTTTGCCTTCCATATCATGTAGTCTTGGAGCTTTGCTATCAAAGCTACCCTCTATGATGCCACAGTACAGTGATTCAGAGGCTATTGGCACAGCTTTGGTCATGAATGACAGTACAAGGCATAGAGTCAAGATCGACGGCCCTAAGCCTGATGTTTCTGACATAAAAGTGAAGGCTTCATGCCAATTAGATGCTGCTCAAGAAGAAAAGGCCATTCCCTTAAACCCTCCCAAGTTTAGAATGAGAAAGTAGTGTTGTATTGGGAGTCATCGATCAAAATCATTCTGCTGTGCAAAATTCAGCTATTTATCAAGCTAATTTATGTTAATTCAATAAGTGATCCAAATATGCTCTTGTCTCCATGCATTGCATGGAAAGATACTTGAATCTGACTCACAGGTTTAACGCGTAACAGGCCTGCATGCGATTTGCTTCGGTATAATCAGATTAACTGAAAAGATTAAATTGATGTGTGAGCCTAACTACTGCATGATTGTCAACATACACTACATGTAATTCAGATCATGCAAATCCCTTCATTACAGGCAAGAATGGAATTGACACTGCGGGGTCTAACACCAGTGGTCTATCCCTCTCTTTTTAAGGAAGTGGTACTGAATCGATACACCATGGTCCCCAGATCAAATTGAAGACGAGATAATTGACTATTGGATTGAGTGGTTTAGTGGGAAGTTTGGCATCCAACCTCCAGCAGGATGGTCCCCAACGTCGACTTTTTAATCTTCATGGTTGTTCGTGTATCATATGGATATATAATATCTGAAAAGATTGACGCCATGATTTAAGCTATTTACACCCCTTTTTTTCCTGGAAGTTACTAATCACACCCATTTTATCGTTGAAGAGAAGATACGTCCTTGTTTAAAAAAGAACAGTTAACTATCTAAAAGTTTCATTTGCTTCTAGTACAGAAGTTTGGCTGCATTCTGTTCTTACCTTTTTTCTTCGATGGTAAGGATGCACTTTACACAAATGATTCCACTTATAATGCAGATCATGGCTGAGTATGAACAGAAACCCAATATTATATCCTTCTCTGGCCTTGACGAGTTGTTATCGTGTTTTTCTTCCATCAATCAAGAACTTCTTCAGCCCCATAAAAGTGGCAGCCGTGCTGCATTTCGTGAAGTTTCTTTGCCTAATCATTTGAAAATGTATAGGCATCTGGACATTGGGTATCTTTTTTAACAAATAAGATTCACGTGTTTCACATGAATATGATTCGTAATTAAAAGGATCTTTTTTATGTAACTTAGTGATTCTAGTTTTGTTGATATGATCTAATCAACAATGCCGTAAATAAGATAGATTTTTGTGACTTAACTTTCTTTTCTTACTGTGTATGATAATAATTGGACTTTCAAGATCTAATTCATACAAATCATTTTTAAGTAATTCAAATCTATTAAACAAACGTCATCTTTATAAAAAGAATAACTCTTATTTTTAATAATAAAGACAAATCCATTCAAATCTAAATAAGAAATAGAAATGACGTTTCGTGTAATTACTGTAACATAATAACAATTATTTAGTTCTAATACAAGGTCAAAAAGCAACGCTATATTACAAGTTCCTACAACTAATGTAAAAACTCTTGCTTAATTTTCAACTTGTAGGTTCACTTCGCCTTTCATCAACGATCTACTAGCTCCATGTTAACGTCTGCATGTTATTACATATGTGAGAACTACATCCAGTATCTAATACCCAAAAATGTGGAGCAGAAGTTGAAAGAAATCTTAATCATAAACATATCTAAAGAAACAGTTTCCTTAAGCTTCTTATCTTTCAAAGTAGCAAGATTAGATGGACAGCTCTTCTTTGAGTGTCAATTGACTCCGTAAAGAAAGCATGTGCCCTTGTTATTGCTCTTCTTCTTGATACCACCTTTTTGCTTTACTACTTTAGTAGAAGCCTTTTATTTATTATTATTATTCTTCTTAGAATCCTTTTTCTTTATCTTAAAAGAATCCACGACAAGAACAGAACTGGATTCCTTCTTAAGGCACCCTTTCGCAATCTTGAGCATATTCAGCAGTTCAAGCAATGATATATCCTTTTAATTCATGTGAAAGTTCATAACAAATTGTGAAAAGCTCAAACTGAGAGACTATAGCATCAGATCAATACTTAACTCATAGCTCATGACAAAACCTAATTGGACTAATTTTTTAATATACCAAATCATCTTCATCACGTGCAAGTTCACTAAAGATCCTTCTATCATATTGCATTGAAATAATGCCTTAGAGAATTGATACAACTCTATACCATGTCTTATGTATCAAACAACTCATTGAGATGCATAGTAAGTAAGAGCATCTACGTTCTCATGTTGCCTCTGAAACTCTAGAGACATCCTGTTTAACATCACACATATAGCTTGCTAAATGTCATCAATATAACATTAATATCTCTCTCAAGCCTCATCAATTGCATTTGAACTAGGCTATGGTGGTATAGGAGTGTCAAAAACATAAAGCTACTTTTCTTATCTGAGAACAATTCTCAAGTTACGAAATCAGTCTGAAAAATCAAGTTTAGTCAGCTTGTTAGCATTCATGATGTTCCTCAACATCAGATTGGTATTCATCTTCTGATTCAATAATCAAAAGACATAATAGAGCAAGTATTACTTTATACCCAAAAATCAAATAAATTAAGGACTTTAATAAATATTTGATTACTCCCATTATTTTATTCAAAATAATAGCCCTCATTGTTAAATTGAGAAATTATCAAATAATTTCCTAGAGGGATAAGATTTCATTTAAAAATAATTAATCTTGAGTTTACTCAATAAACTAACTAAGTTTAAATCAGGTAGGTAACAACTTTATCAATCATATCTTATGTGACTCTCAAATTTGTTAGGTAATAACTCTTTTCCAAAATATATCACATATATTATTCCTAACTCTGCTTCTAAATTCATATGATCATGAGTTTGTTCATCCAAATCATATAAATTTAGTTAAGTGTGACTCATTAATTTAAGATAAAAATAATTAGGTTAAGGTGATCTTGAATTTGCTTAGTAAGCCTTGAAATAAATAAAACTATGATTTTATTCCTAAATAATGGAAGACAACTATCACGTTCTCAACATATACTTAATATTTAATTGAGAAATTAAAAATTAAAAAATTCTTGGTCTCATAAAAAATATAATCTCATTATATTTTTAATTTCTAACATAATCTAATTATGAAAGAAATCATTTTAAAATTTTTGCTTGATTCTAATTATTGATTTGACAACTAATTTAATTTAATAATTTAAATCCTTGAAAAATTAAACTAAAATTTAAAATATTCCTAATAAAATTATCCTTTGAAAATAATTTTTAAACATTTAGAAAAGTTCTTTATCAATTTTATTAAGAATATAAACCAATTTAATCTCTATTAAATTAATTTAATTGAAATTAAGGCCTTTAAAACAAAAAAATCAAATTAAAAACGAGTGAGGACGTGTGTGTGCTATACATGCTGGGTCAACTAGTATCATTGATAAAACAGACGTTATTCCCTAACGTGGGGGCAGAACTAGGGTTTTCCTCGTATTTTACTGTCTTTTATTTGTTTCTCTCCGTGCCACTACTTCCCCACTGTTTATGGGTTTCCAACAGTTCATCTACTGTGTTGTTCTAAGGCAAAACTATCCTTCTTCACCAGTGGCAATTTGCCACTGGTTCCAACCATCACCAGTAATGGTTCACCGCTGGTGGGCGACCTACCAATGACGATTCATGCCTGGTGATATCCAATATATACAAGCAAGAGATTCCATTACACGCATAAATCACACAGGCAATAAACACAGAGACAAATTAATTTCCAGAAACAATAACAAAATATGGAGCAGACATAAAAACAATTTATAGATCCAAGAAAATAAACGCAAAGTAAGATCTGGATTAATGGGTTCGTCCTAACTGGAAGCGTTGATTTGTTAGGCAAACCCAAGGTTAACGTAAATAGAAGCGAAGTTCGGTAGTATACCTGGGTTGTATACTCATCAAGAGTTGATAACCCAATGAGTGTGCTAAATCAACAGTTGATGGCACAAGTCGATAGTTGCATAACTGAATGTGATTGATATGAATGATATCTACCGATCGACCTAAGGTGGCTTGTTGGGCAAATTTAAGGTCATTATTTAGTGACATTGGATATCGACCCATTTGGAAAACTATAAGTTTTATCAAATTCGTAGTGAGGGTTATGAATTTGGATAAAAATAGTGAGACCCATAATGCATGTGATTAAAGTTCTTATCAATATGCATTAGTGTACATTTTAACATTTTCTCTCATTCTTCTAGGTTATTGAATAATCACGATGTCTTCGTCTAGTGTGAACCTATGCTCTCTGTTGGACTTCAAAAAACTCATAGGACCTACTTCTTAGATTGACTATGGAATTTGAGAATTGTTCTCAAATATGAGAAACTAGAATATGTCTAGATGAACCACTTCCCGATTCCACTACTGCCGATGCATATAATGAGGATAAAAAAGCTTACAAGAAGCTACTAGATGATAGTGAGTTGGCTAGCTGTATAATACTGGCCTCTCTGCCACTGGAACTGTAAAAGTAGTATGAGGCTATGGATATTCATACCATAGTCTACTATCTAAAGGAGCTGTTTGATGAGCAAGCTCGGTCTGAAAGATTTGAGACCTCAAGGTTGCTTTTCTGCTCTAAGATGGCTGAGAGATCATCTCTAGTGTAGTATGCGCTGAAGATGAATGGATACATTAAGAGGTTAGCCAGTTTGAGTTTCATAATGGATCATGAATTAAGTATAGACTTAATTGTCACTGGTTTGACTGATAATTATTCACAGTTTGTGCTTAACTATCTAATGAACCAAATATCCACTTTAATACCTGAGCTGATTAATTTACTCAAAACAACTAAGCAAACTGTCAAGAAATACAGTAAGGCTATGATGTTGGTGGACTCTCCTTCTAGTTCTCACAAAAGGAACCAAAATAAGAAGAAGAAGTCTTAAGAAGCCAGTGGGAGGTGTAGCCACGAAGAAGGCAAAGGAGACTACATCAAAGGGGATATGCTTCCATTATAACAAGGAAGGACATTGGAAGAGGAACTGCAAAGCCTATCTGGAGTCGCTGAAGCAGAAGAAGGCATTAGATGCTCCACCGTCTACTTCAGGTATATTATTTATTATTGAGGTTAATACTATTTCTGATCATAACATTTAGGTATTAGACACCAAATGTAGCTCACACATACCTGTTAATATGCAGGGTCTCAGGGATAGTAGACCACTCAAGAAGGGAGAGATGGACCTATGTGTGAGAAATGGTGCAAGAGTGACTGCATTAGTATTAGGAACCTATGTTTTGTATCTTCCTAGTAGGCTAGAGTTAATTTTAGATAATTGCTATTATGTACCCATTGTGATAAAGAACATTGTATCTGTTTCATTTCTTAATAAAACAGGATTTTATTTAACTTTTTCAAACAATGGTTGTTCAATTAAGTTGAATGAAATGTTGTATGGTACAACTACATTATGAAATGGTATTTACATATTAGATATGTGCAATCCAACTTTAAATATCAATGACAATAGAAGACAAAAACGAGATAATTTAAAATCATCTTACTTATGGCATTGTCGACTTCGCCATATAATTAAGAGACGCGTGGCTAAGCTGTACAGGAGTGGTAGCTTAGGGTCATTTGATTATGAATTATATGATACATGTAAATCTTGCTTGTCATGCAAGACGACTAAATTACCTTTTAAAGTAAAGGTGAACTAGCGAATAGGTTATTAGACCTAATACATTTGGATGTATATGGTCCTATGTCCATTAATGCTAAAGGTGGTTTTATGTACGTTATTACCTTTATCGATAATTATTCACGATATGGGTATATGTATCTAATGAGATATTAGTCTGAAGCATTTGAAATGTTCAAACAATTTAGACATGAAGTAGAGAAACAGTTCAGTAAAAGTATCAAGATACTTCGATCAGATTGAGGTGGTGAATACTTGAACGAGGAGTTTCTAAGTTATCTCAGGGATAATGAGATTGTATCCCAATCAACTCCACCTTACACACAGCAACATAATGGTGTGGCTGAAAGGAGAAACCGAACCTTTTTGGAGATGGTAAGGCTAATGACGGGCTTAGTAGATCTTCCAAAATTCTTTTAGGGTCATGTACTCGAGACTGTTGTTTATGTGATAAACAGAGTCCCTTTAAAAGCAATTGATGTTACTCCATATGAGATATGGACTAACAAAAAACTCTATCTTTCTCATATGAAAGTTTGGGATTGTCCGGCTTACGTAAAGCAGATTTGATCAAACAAGCTTGAAGTGAAATATGATAAATGGCTTTTTGTAGGATATCCTAAGGAAACAATTGGATATCAATTCTACAATGCTTTAAAGCAAAAGGTCTTTGTCTTAAAACATGTTGTCTTTTTAGAGAAAGAGTTTCTTCTAAGAGAAGACAGTGAGAGCAAAGTTGAACTTGATGAAGTTCATGATACTCAAACAGACGCACATCAACTGCCTAAACCCAAGATTGTTATTCATGGAGATGAGACAATAGTTGAACCCTTTGACACACAAAATGTTCGTAGGTCAAGTAGGATAAGTAATGTTCCAAAGAGATATGGATATCTCATAAGTGAACATAATGACGTATTGCTCATAGAGGACGATGAGCTTATAACCTATGAAGAGGCTCTGAAGAGGTCAGAATATGAAAAATGGCTTCAAGCCATGAAGTCCAAAATGGATTCCATATTAGAAAACCAAGTATGGATTTTAGTTGACCCACCCATAGGGTGCAAGTGGATTTTCAAGAAGAAAATTGACATGGATAGTAATGTGATTACCTATAAAGCGAGACTAGCCACTAAAGGTTATCGACAAAGACAAGGCGTTGATTATGATGAAACATTTAGCCCCGTAGCCATGCTTAAATCCATTTGAATACTCCTAGCCATTACTGCTCATTATGATTATGAGATATAGCAAATAGATGTGACGTGGACTTTCCTGAATGGAAACTTAGTTGAGGATGTGTATATAATATAACCTGAGGGCTTTATATCCAAAGATGGTAAGAAGGTATGCAAGCTTCAAAACAAGCTTCAAAAATCTATTAATGGATTGAAGCAAGCATTTAAGAGTTGGAATATCTGATTTGATGAGACAATCAAAGAGTTTGGTTTCTCAGAAAATCCTGATGAACTTTATGTGTACAAGAAGGTTAGTGGGAGTGCTATTATATTCCTTGTATTATACGTGGATGACATATTACTAATAGGAAATGATGTCTCAAGTTTCCAATCAGTCAAAATTTAGTTTTCTTAGAATTTTTCCATGAAAGACCTTGAAGAAGCAACTTATATTTTAGAAATAAAGATCTATAGAGATAGATCAAGGAAGTTACTAGGTCTTTCATAGTCTACATACATAGATAAAGTGCAAAAGAGATTTAGCATGGAGCAGTCCCAAAGAGGGTTTCTTCCTATAACTCATGGGATAAAACTCTCGAAATCTATGTGTCCCAAGATGCAAGATGAGAGGACTCGCAAAAGTATGATCCCGTATGATTTGATAATAAGATCAATCATGTATGTTATGTTATATGCAAGCTGATATATCGTATGCTCTAAGTGTTACGAGCAGATATCAATCGGATACTGATGAGTGTCATTGGGTGGTTGTTAAGAATATTCTAAAGTACTTGAGAAGGACTAAGGACGTATTCTTGATATATAGAGATGGAGATCTTGTAGTGAGCGGGCATACAGCTGCCAATTTTCAATCTGACTAGGATGACTCCAAATCCCATTCAGTTTACATTTTCACACATAATGGTGGAGCAGTCAGTTGGAAGAGTTCCAAACAAGAGACGACTGTAAATTCAATGAACGAGTCAGAGTACATTATAGCTGCGGAAGCGGCACAAGTTGTTGTTTAGATCAAGAAGTTTGTTATGAAACTTGGAGTGGTTCTGTGCATTATAGACCCGATAATGTTGTATTGTAACAACAATGGGACTATTGCTCTAGCCAAGAAATCAATGTCTCATCAGAGGTCTGAGCACGTACTTAGAAGATATCACCTGATCAGGAAGATAATTGATAGAGGCGATATGAAGATAGAGAGAGTGCCAACAGATCAGAACATCGCTGATCCTTTGACTAAGCCACTTCCTTAAATGAAATTTGATTCTAGTGTACTCGCCTATGGTATTAGATACAAAGGCGATTGACTTTAGTGCAAGTGAGAGATTATTATAGTAGTGCTATAAAGGCAATCACCTTTAGTACTTTTGTACAAACTTTATTTTGATTAATAAAGCAAAAGGTAATTTTTTATTAATTTGATGTTCGTTTATTTATGAATTGATGTCGATTTTAAATCAAATTAATGAAGTCCATAATACAAAACATAGCATGAAGGAAATCATGATGAGATTATGATAATGAGATTCCTATCATATGTAATTATGTTAGTGTCTAAATTATCCCTAGTCATAGGATTAATAAGACAGGACATTATTTATCTGGATAGACTAGCACATATTATACTCCTTAATTTGATTAAGCAGTGGATCTCACAAACTGCAAGCATGAGATATTTAGAGTTAACATGTGGATGTTACTAAGAGTAGTAAGTACATAGAATGACCAGCTATAAGATTATCATACAGATGATCTATCAAATGTCAATGATTAATCTCATCATAGCAATGGTGTAAATATCCTTAGACTTGAGGTACTTAAGGATATCTTAGATACTGATCATGTGCTGTGACATTATTCTTTGTTGCCTCAAGAAGAGATTGCTCATAGGGTACAGTTATTGGTATTCGAAGGTAATTGGGTAGCTAATAAAAGATTCACCACTCCTGATAGAAGGAGATGATACCCACGACCTCTTATCGGGGTCATTATTTAGGAGTCTCTACCCAGAGCAATCATGTGTCATGAAGAGAGTCTTCAATGACATATAGAGTAATGAGATTCTTAGGACAAGAACTAACATCACTTGGACTAGATGTGACTTAATCAGTCTAGTAGGAGTTGGCACATAGTCCATATTCCGAACCAAGTAGCGTATAGAATGGTGAAGGGACGAATTACATGATAATTGTCCATGGAAAGGTTCATAAGTCGGATGATTAACTATCAAAGAGCTTGTGTGTTAATCCACTCATATTTCGGTAAATTGACATCATAAAACCCTTCATGATTTGCTTCAATTAAGATTAATTCAAGTGGCATAAAACCATCAATAGTTTACTCGGATTAAGAGTTAATTCAAGTGTTCAAAATAACCGAGAACTTAAGGGTCACACGCATAAAAGTTTGGAAGAAAAACAAAATGTGCATGGCTGTCATTGAAGTAGGCCACAATCGTGGCCGAAGGCACGACAGATGATCCATAAGTGAATTCTTCCTAACAAGTTAATAGCACCCTTAAGTGAGAGGATAAGGGGTCCATAAGTGTTCTGGAGTTAGAGAGAAGTGGTCTTGAGTCTTGTTCTTGCAATTTATGCAATTGTTGCATGAATCTAATTGCACGCAACATAATCTTGATCTATCTCTCCATTTGAGCACCTATGTGAACTCATCTTGTTTGATGCTCTAACCATCCTTACACACTACTTTTCTTCATCTATGCGTGTTCTTAAGTGATCAAGGAAGGTTTTTGATGTTTGTGTTGCAGTCTAAATAGAACAATATAAATTAAATTCTATCTAGGCCAATTAAAGGCAAGCGTACCCCGTTGATAAGTAATATAAATCGGTAAGAACCGGATATCGTACCCAAGGGAAAATCCAACACGTAAGACAATTAAATTAAATGATAAAAAATTACTCGAATGTTCAAGAATTGATTGATTTGAAAATAAAATAAATTAAAGTAAACAAATCAAGGAAATCTGAAAAATGCAAGGTATTAATTAAAACGACTAGATTTAATCTAATGACAAAAATCAACTAAGGTATTAGATTTCAATTGGATTAGACACTAAAAGTAAAATTGTAACAGTGGATTGATTTAGGAAATACTTCACTTAAGCAAGTCAAACCTAATGTTCATAAGTGTTCCCTTCTCTTCTAAATCCGAGTTACCTACTTGGTTCATAGATAATTCGAAACAAAAAGTGTTAAATACAAGAAGCCTAAAATTAAGTGCGTTAATTCTAGGTATCCTCATGCAAGATCCTAAGGTTGGTCTACACTTTAGTCTCAAGTATGTCGCTCGATTAATTTTTCGATAAATTAAATCCCATTGGTTGTGAAGTTTAATCATCTAAAGTATTAATCTAGGTGATCAAGCTAAATTAGGACTAAATATGCATTCAATCAAGCAAAAATTAATACCACAAAAATTGTCCTAATCCAATATCAATCTTAACCTTAACTGAAAAGAAACACTTACTCATACATATTCATCAATGTAACGTAAATCATGGTCAAAACATATGTTTGCAGTGATTAAATCCACATAATTAAAATAAATTTGGAATAAAAAAATTAAAAACTCCCTCTTTTCTCGCAGCTAAATTTTCTCTACTGCCGACATCTTCTACCGCTGCTGTATTTTCTATCCTCCCTCCTTGTCACTGTTGCTGATGTGAAGAATTATGTGGGAGGTTTTTGGTCCACTGGTACTGTTCACATATCTTTCTATTCATGCCCAGCTCTTCTTCTTCATGCAACTTCCATACAGCTCTCTCTCTTTTTTTTTAATCTCCAACTTTACTCATGTTTTTCTCCTTAAGCCACCAGCTAATCTCCTAGCTAGCATTCTTTTTCTCCTCCAGCTGCTTACGTCAACCATCCACTAGCTTCTTTTTATTGTTCACGCCACTAGCTGCTTCTTGTATAAGTTCCACCAGCTGCTTCAACTTCGTGAGGAATGCCACCAATAGCTTGTTTTTGTGTATCCCAACTCAACGTGTCTTCTTATTTTATTTTCACCTTGCTCCAGCCCTCTCTCACGCATACTACTGCTCTCCACTAATTCTACTACCTCTCTCTTATCTCCATTTGGTGCAGCTCTCTCTTATTGTTATTTTTCTCTCCACTTGCGTCATTTTTCTATGAGCTCCACCAGCTTCCACGTTGCTTTTCTTCACCTGCTGCTAGCGTCTCCTAGCTCCACCAGTTGCCTGAACATGGGTTTGCCACAGCTGCTTGCCTCAACGTGAGTGAGTGGAGAGTCATTAGTGAGGGTTGTGTGTCAGTAAGGGATTGGTTCCTTCAACTCCTCTCTAATAGCTCACGTATATTCATCTCTCCCCCACCTTCTTGTTCTTTTCGTTGTCCACCAGCTGCTACATTTTTTTATGTCTTTTGCCACTAGCTGTTTGCTGTCTTCGTTCTTCTTTTACCATCTCTCCTCCTTTGTGTTTCATTTTTCTCTTTTTTATTCAATCTTTTTTTTCTCACTCATTCACGCCTCTTCCCTTCATTCACGTCACTTGCTGGTCCTATATTCATGCCTATAATCACGCTTAATCAGTCTTCATTTTCTGCACCGCCAATGCTTCTTTTTCTGCTCACGCTACACTCTTTGCTCCTCTCTTTCATGCACACAATTTTTTCATGCTGCTTTCTTTTCTATTTTTTGCATTGTCTAGCCGCCAACCTTTCTCTTTTGCAGCCTTTTTATTTACACTATGCTTGTCTTTTACTCACGCACTCAGCATTTTTCAACGTAGCTCCAGCCTTTCTTCACGCTGCACATTCTTTCTTTGTCTCTTTCACTGTCCTTTCTTCTGTTTTTCTCTCCTTAACCACGCACACCCTCAGCTGCTAACTTCTCCTTTTTGTTTCTTTGTATTGAATAAATTTCTAGCCTTCACATTCCTTCAATGTCAAACCTGATTATGTGGTATTCTTGCTTATTTTGAGGGCTTTTCTTGCTTTATGTTCTTAAATGTTCCAAAGCCAATATGTGCCTAAGATTAAAAGAAATAACTTTTAATTAGTGCAACTTGAATATTAAATGGACAACAGTCTAGCAATTTATGTATCAAAAATTAATACAAAATTCCCACTAATAGCACCCCCACACTTAAATTGTTGCTTGTCCTCAAGCAACTTACTCAGGTCACAACTAAGATATTCTGTCATTTTATTTTTAACCAAAATCAAGTATTTGCAATCCCTTAAAATTTAGCAAACTCAAATATCATGTATCATAATATTTTCATCAATACACATAAATAAAATCAAAGGTAGATATCTTTGATTAAAAGCAAGCACAAAATTAAAATGGACTTTCCTCACGATATTCACTCATGTCACTTAATTGTATAAGGGTTGTGTTTCGCTCAAAACTTCCTCTAAGAGATTACACTACCATAGGCTTGCAAATTCACTTATTTTTCCACTATATAGAGTACATGCCATCATGGATCAAAAGGGCTTTTACTAAGGGTTATAATGGGGCTTAGGTTAAGGTGAAGTAAAAAGGAGAAAGGCGACTCACAAGCATTCACAAAGTACTAAGTGACGTGGAACAATCCAAAAGAACTTCTGAAATGTACAAATAGAAATACGGGACTATAACTACTCATCACTATCAAGTGCTACTGTTTTGATATTTTTTCTTTTTTTTTCTTGTTTTTGTTTTGTTTTTTCTTTTTTTGTTTTATTTTTTTGTTAACAATAAACATAAAAGAAGATAGTAGTAGCACAAATCAACAACAATTGAGTAAATGTACATCTAAAACATCTCAGAATAGCGTATAAAACAAAAGTCCCTAAGTCAAAGACATCAAATACTTAGTACTTCATTCAACTTTTGAAAGGCTTAGGCTAAAAAGTTTTCAGGTTTCAATGTGATGTGATTACTATGAAAACAACAAAGTCAAAGGCTCAAAGGGGATAACAAGGGAAAAATGACTTGGTGGGTCATTTAAGCTAAAGGTTAAAAACAAAGAAGGCCTTTATCATGTCCATAAAGCATGTGACTAGCAGTATCCAACAGGTTTAGAGCAAGTTCTGAAGGTAATCCACATAGGGAAGCCTCACATATAACAAAGAAAATAAATGACTATGAAATGTAATCATATAATTCAAGACCTCACATGTGCTTCAATGAAAATCCATCAAAACTTTATACATTGCCTCATCACTCAGCATCAGTTATTGACAAAGTTTATGCAATTGACTACTTTAATAAATCCACATAGTTTACTATCCTCTCAAGCTGCCGATTCTAAGTTCATGCATACAACTCAATTCTCCATCCAACTACTTTGACAGAATAGTATAGTCAAATGGGACACAAGTTAGCTACCAAAAGAGTTGCAACCATTCAAGTGTATATCTCTCAACATCCACATCAATATTATAAACATCATCATGCATATAATCTCAATCCCCCCCCACACTTAATATGAACACTGTCCCTAATGTTCAAGTAATCAACAATCAAACAGAAAGAAGGGAAAAAGGAAGAAGAAACTTCCCTGAAAAAGAATAAGCCAAGAACTATTTGTCACTAACCACGCAAACCTAAAGAAAACTCAAAACAACTCAATGAAATGCAAATGAAACAACAAGAAAAGAAAAGAAAGAAAACTACAGTCCTACTGGAAGGTATGCACTGCGATCAAGGAGACGAAGTGTCATGAAGAGACAATCACTCCTTAGACTTTTCCACAAACCTGGGCATATACAATTTAGCTCATTGTCCATTTACCTTGAAGGGTTTTTCATTTTCTTGTTTTACCTTAAGGAACCCAAAAGGAAGGACTTGGATCACAGTGAATGGACTTTGACCTAAGCTTTCCTAGAAAAAGATGAAGACGAGAGTTGCGGATCAATACCTGGTCGCCTACCTTAAAGTCTCGGTGGAGGATCTTCTTATCATGCCACTTCTTCACACGCTCCTTATATATTTTTGAATTGTTATAAGCATCTAAACGGAACTCTTCAAGCTCGTAAAGCTGTATAAGTCTTTTAGGACCTGTAGAAGAAAAATCAAAGTTAAGAAATTTTGTAGCCCAGTATGCACGATGCTTTAACTCAACTGGAAGATGACAAGATTTTTCATACACTATCTTGAATGGTGACATGCCTATGGGTATCTTAAATGCAGTCCTGTATGCCCAAAGTGCATCATCTAGCTTCAAAGACCAGTCCCGCCTAGAAGCATTAATAGTTTTCTCTAATATTTTCTTTAATTCCCTGTTTGAGACTTTAACATGTCCACTAATTTGGGGGTGGTATGGAGTAGCGACCTTATGGGTCACTCCATACTTAGCTAACAATTAATCAAAGAGTTTGTTACAAAAATGTGACCCCCATCACTTATGATAGCCCTAGGTGTGCCAAAACGTGTAAAAACATTCTTCTTTAAAAATTTAACAACACGTCTAGACTCATCTGTGGGCAATGCCTCTGCTTCCACCCACTTGCTATTATAATCAACAGCAACCAATATATATTGATTGGAGAAAGACTTAGGAAATGGTCCCATGAAGTCTATGCCCCAAATATCAAAAACTTCACAAGCAAGAATGTTAGTCAATGGCATATCATGTCTCCTACTAATATTTTCGACCCTTTGACACCTATCACAAGATTTGACAAATGCATATGCATCCCTAAATAAATTGGGCCAATAAAAACCACACTTTAAAACTTTGTGAGCTATCCTAGATGCACCAAAATGTCCCCCATCCTCTCTAGAATGACAAGATATAACACAGAGGACATTTCCTCTTCAGGAATGCAGCGTCTAACAATACCATCCACACAAATCTTTTAGAGCAAAGGATCATCCCAATGATAGTATCTTACCTCAGAAAAAAAAATTTCTTTTGAGCATGAGAAAAATTAGGGGGATAGATATTACCAGTAAGGTAGTTTACATAATCTACAAACCAAGGAGTGATTATCATAACCATCAGACGCTCATTAGGAAAAGTCTCCTTAATTTCCTTCATCGTTATACTCTCTATGACAACTTCATCTAACCTTGACAGGTGATCAACTACAAAATTCTCAGCTCCCTTCTTATCCCTCAGCTCAATGTCAAACTCCTGTAAAAGTAACACCCAATGAATTAGTCTTGGTTCAGCATCAGGTTTTGTCATCAAGTATTTCAAAGCTGCATGGTTAGTATACACAATCAGTTTAGAAAAAAACCAAATATGAGCGAAACTTGTCAAAAGAAAACACAACTGCCAACATCTCTTTTCTCATGGTGGTATAATGGTGTTGTGTGCTGGTCAGTGTCCTACTCGAATAAAAAATAGAATGAAAGATCTTACCTCATCTTTGGCCTAAAACAGCAACCACTACATAATCACTTGCATCACACGTTAATTCAAAAGGAAGAGACCAGTCAGGAGACATAAGAATAGGTGCAGTCACAAGCATATCCTTTAATAATTGAAAAGATGTCAAACATTTATCGTCAAAATTAAACACAACATCTTTTTCAA
>JANZXR010000006.1:4415884-4437473 GCA_027575705.1 Erythroxylum echinodendron | reverse complement strand
CTAAAATTAAGTTTGTTAATTCTAGGTATCCTCACACAAGATCCTAAGGTTGGTCTACACTTTAGTCTCAAGTATGTGGCTTGATTAATTTTTCGACAAATTAAATCCCATTGGTTGTGGCATTTAATCATCTAAAGTCTTAATCTAGATGATCAAGCTAAATTAGGACTAAATATGCATTCAAATAAGCAAAAATCAATACCATAAAAATTGTCCTAATCCAATATCAATCTTAACCTTAAACGAAAAGAAAAATTTACTCACACATATATATCAATGTAACATAAATCATGGTCATAACATATGTTGCATTAATTAAATCCACACAATTAAAATAAATAAGGAATAAAAACTATTTTTTTTAAAAAACACCCCTTTTTCTTCGTCTGTAGCTATTCACGTTGTCTTCGTTTCTGCTTTCTTGCCGCCACTAGCTTCACCTTGTTTGATTCAAGCTCATCGATGGGACAATTAAATGTGAAGGGTTGAGGCCCACCTTTTCAAACACACACATTGCCGCCTCTCTGCTTTTGTTTCACTGTAAAGCTACTCTCCTTCCTTTGTTACTGTAGCTGATGTGACAAATAAGGATTGTGTTTATTCATGCACACCACGCTTACCACACTTCTGCAAGTTGGTCACTCTCCTCATGCCCGCAGCTATCTTTCTCCACTTTATCTCCACCACCTGCCGACATCTTTTATCTCCACAGCTGCTAATGTCACGATCTCTCAACTAGCTGCTTCAACTCTTCTCCTGCAACGTAGCTGCTTCTTGTTTCATTGCCACCTGCTGCTCCAACGACGTCACGCCACTAGCTGCTATAACGTGATCACACCTTGCTGCCAACTGCTTCCCTCTTCTTTGTGTGTGTGTCTTTTTTTTTTTACTTTTCCACCAGCTGCTTCGATTGTTGGTGGAGAGAGTATGTGTGTGATTCGTGTGGCCTTCGAGCTCCCCTATGTGAGTTTAGAGTGTATCTTTTATGGGTCTATGTTCTGTAACGTGAATGGAGTGCGTCCATCTCCACCAGCTGTCTCCTTTTGTCTTTATGTCTTCATTTTCTCCTATCGTTTTTGGTCCAACACCTTTTTCACGCCACTAATCTCTCCACCGACTAGCTGATTTATTTTCTCTCCTTTCAGCAAGTCATCTTTTCACGTCACCCTTCTCACGCTGCTTTGTTTTTCTTGTTGTCTGCATCTGCTTTCTTCCCTTCATTGTCTGCGCCGCCACTCTCCTTTTACTCTCTTCATTTTATACTTTCCTGCGGCCACCAACTGTTGCTATTTGTTTCTTTCCTATTCAATCTCCACGCCTCTCTCTATTTGTTTTTATGTCTTGAATAATTCCAGCCCCTCTCTTTTCTCATGCACAACTCTCCTTCTTATCTTCCAAAAACGTTAACGTTTTTATTCATCCAATATATGCCTAAATTAAAAACGAATAACTCTTAATTAGTGCAATTTAAATATTAAATGCACAAGTGTTTAGCAAATTATAAATATAAAATTAATATAAAAATGCCCATTAACAGTTTGCTACAACCCAAATAAGGAGAAGATTAAAGAAAGGAGGAGCATTATTAAAGGTACATGTGCTGAAATTTCATATTCTTATAATCTGTGTATGCATGCATCTAATATTCTGGATTTTTGGGGATGTCGTGGGGTTAGAATTTAGATTCCTATACTTTCACTGCCTTGTTATGCATGAATCCATGACTACCAAAAAAAATAAAAATAACGTAAATAAAAATTATTTAACTAACTATTTATCATTGAAGTAAAGGAAAATAACTTAAATTGGTTTTACAAAAACGTAACCTTATTCTTCAAAGTCGTCCACTCCTCATTGGCATCAATTGTTTCTTTGTCATAGTCTCATCCTAATCTTGTTTCTTTCTCTTTCAACTATTTCCAAAGACTCCATTTAACTCTCATCCAATCAAACTTATTTTTAAGTTTATTTTTATCCTATGATAAGTTGGTCACTTTCTGAAACTTTTCCTTCACCTTCTCCCATGGTAACCTTTAACAAATAACTTCAACACGTTTTCCCTTACTCTTTTAAATATATTGGTTATAAATGTCACAAAAGATAAAAAGTATTTCTTTTGACTAACGAATCCTGCCTATATGATTCCCTCCTTAATTTTCTTTTTTGTTTCTTTTTTAAGATGTTGTCATCTAATCAGATAAGGAAAGAGAAGATTCTATACTAGTTAATCAATTTGCAACTGGTTATGAATCATATCTAACCAACTAATTTGGTTATTATTTTTGCAAGTATGACCTGATACAAATCAAATCCACACTACTATGCAAAATCATCATAATATCACAAGCTAATACAAATCAAATCGAATCATTATCAAAAAAAAAAAAGGAAATGCAAAAACGAAAATTTGAAAACAATTTAAGTTAAGACCATTCTAGAAAACAATAAATCAAATGGAAGATAAACGACTTAACAGAGCTAAAAGAAAACCTGGATGTGATCAGATAACACTAATTTCCTTTGGAAAGAACTGGACGCACAAATTGTGACACAACGCTTGTAATCTGTAATGCATGCAAAATGCATTCAGGAGAATGAATGACATATTATACAACTCCAGATTTTTAGGAAAAGTATTATGTGAATCATACTAAGTATGTGTATTCTAATTTATCTCAACAGTTTTTCTGTAACAGTATGTGAATTTTGTTCATTGAAACATACAAAATGATACGTTATGACTTATAGCACTAACAAAAGAATCACAAACATACAAAGCGGTAGAAAATATTGCAAAAGAGCAAAATGACAGCATTGGAATTATAATCAATGGCCTATGGTATGAACCCATCAGTAATTCCCGGGAAGATAAGTTAGCAGCTGAGAGAGCCCACGCTTTCTTCATGAAATGGCAAAGCATCTCTATCATTCATTTTCGCACGGAGTTCCATAATAAAGATGAAAAAAATGTTTAAATTATCAGTTTTCTGAAACCAATTATAGCTGGAAAATATCAAGCGGAAATGCGAGACGTTCTACAATCTGACTTGCCTGTGTTTTCAAACAACAAGCTGAAGATGCTGAAGAATGGATTAGACTTCATAGGGATAAACCACTAAAACAGTTTCTACATTAAAGACTTCTTGTTTGCTCCATGTAAGCAAGGACCTGAAGCTTCAAGGACGAAGGTTTCTCTCCTACAACTATCAAGGTACTCAAACAAGTTATCCTGTATTATTAATTCCGTACGGTCATCCATAGATCAAGCGAGTTTTGATCCATAGATGTAGTTGCTGCCATTTCTCAAAAAAATCCTTGTTCCAGGTGCCAACAACCTATGCTACGCTAATGCTAATTCTAATCTTAATATATAACATCATCTCTTCCACAGCTTAAAACCTTAAGAGTGCAACATCTTTGCAACATACATAACACCACATTCCTCCCATCTGCTTACATGGAGCTAGAGCTCCAGCTCATGGAAGATAATCATATGCATCATCTGGATGTGCTTCTTCTGGAATGCATCTGTCGGAAAATACAAGTGCAATGATTATCCTCTATCATGTTCATGCCAGGAAGAAAGTTAATATTTGTAATCACAACAATCTATATAACCTCAGTTGCTCGCATAGTTGAATTCCCTGAAGCCCCACTGCGCTAATTTCATCTGTATCAATACATCCGCTGCTATCTACAGTTACTTTTTAGCGATCAATTATGAGATCGCTGTATGTGAATGGAGTATCCTATCTACGATTTCAGGATAATTTTTCTTACAACTTATATGTATAACACAATCAACATCAAATGTATAAATGCAAAGCAGAACAAAGCACTACATGCCAACATCAGAATTTTTTCAGTACCAGGATAATCTTTATGTTCCATTGATGACATTCTTCCAGGAAACTATTGGTCAACAAGAAGTGATGAAAAAGAAAATACAATAGCAGTCTCAAATGATCAATTAGAATTACTCTTTGTCAGAAATGTCTATGCCTTGGTGGATCCTATCTCTTTGAGTTCCTGCTCAAACTGAACAAGTTTTTCACGTATAGGCTTCAAAAACAGCTTCAAATCTTGTCAGACCCGCATCTTGTCTTGCTGTAAAAGTTCCTTGTCATCACTAAGCCGGACACTGCTACTACGTTCTTCCTCAATACTTTGTATTGTTAACTTTCTCAACCAAACTCAATTATCTTTATCATCAATTGTTGTTGACAGTTGAATGTTATGAAATAGCTAAGTCTGTATCTGCCATCAAAAGAATGAAACTTATCATAATATGATAAACTTATCTCTATTTTTATCCCTGTCTCTATCTCTATTTATTTATATTTTTATCTATTTAATAATTTATAATAACTTTTAAATATAATCATCTTTTTATCCTTTTAACTTTTCAGCACTATTTAAAAATGCTTTTCATAATAGCGTTTTCAAAAACGAGTTAGGTTCAGTCCACGCTGATTATCAAACATAATTATTGTCAAACAAATAATTGATCAGCTATTTGTCAAATAAAGCCATAAGTTTCATTTGCTTCTAGCACAGAAGTTTGGCTGCATTCTGTTCTCACCTTTTTTCTTCAATGGTAAGGATGCCCTTTACACAGAAATGATTCCACTTATAATGCAGATCGTGGCTTGAGTATGAACAGAAACCCAATATGATATCCTTACGGGTTATTGTCGTATTTTTCTTCTACAAATCAAGAAATTCTTCGGCCCCATTAAAGTGGCAGGCGTGCTGCATTTTGTGAATAATATCTGCCTAATCATTTTGAAAATCACAGATGTCCAATAAGACCCCCTCTCTTGATGAAGAAATTTCCAAAACTAACAAGAATTTAGGGCAAAAGGATGAAAATTTGCAACGTTTCTTACGCACGAGTTCTTTCCAAAGTTTCAAACCCTACTTTTAATGGGTGCAGTAACAAGCATGTTCGATTAAGATTTGTCAATTCATGTGGGAAAGCAGTACATCCAAAAAGGATTTCTTTCTTTGTGCTTCTGAAATCATCCTGATGGACCCAACTTGAAGTCACTTGGCTATAGAAAAGAGCAAAGTCATGGCCGTCAGCAGAAGCACGGGATTAGTTCTCAAGTATTTTTGTCGAATTACCTTTCCCCATGAGTGCAGAAGACAAGTACTTAGGTTTAGACTTCAGCGAGCAAATATTAAACTAAATTTGGAACTGGCAATTTCCGTAAAACTGTTGTTTTCTTTCTGTTTCCTGTGGCTTCTTTTTCTATTCAGAAATCTATCAAATCTATATGTGGATCAAACTGGCACTATTATACAAGTAGTTAACAGTTGCTTTGGTCAAGTACACCTGATGGATACAAATATAAAATAAGTTGGCACGAATAACAGTTGATGCAATAGACAATAACAATTTCATTGATGCTTTATCAACTACAAAGTACCATGGGAATGACAGATCCTTGTGAAAGCCATGTTTGCTAAATGATGACAATTGAACTGATGACAGCATTTACAAAGGATATTGGAAGCTGGAAACAATCTTGAAGTTGTTCAGATGTAGTAGTGATGCACAAGAAGGTATATACGTAACCATCATCTTAATAATGTCAGTTCTTAATTCAACAATCCACGAACTTCTTTTGGTAACTTTAATCCAGGAAAGGAAGTGAGGCGTGATAGATTAGGAACCAAAAAGGAGGATCATTCACCACTGCCAGGGTTCTTCGATCAGCATATCCACCACTTCAAATCTTAAGCTTCTGTTTATGCACTGCTCTTCTTTTGTTGAGCTCCATGGGCAAAATAAGGCTTGGCAGGAATGCGTCTGATGGCCTTAACTCCTAATGGGTTGTTCTTACTCTGTTCAAAGATTTCACATTGGTAACCAGAAAACAAATAGATAGTGCATGGAAATGAAGAGTACAACGAGTGCATGGAAATTAAGAGTACGAGTATAGTTGGTCTTACCATCAAGCAGGTTCCTTCATTAACGTTACAAATAGGATACTCGTGAGGGCAGCAGCTATAATGATCATCACAGCAAGTGGCCCCCTCAAGTGGGCAGCATCCCCATTCGAAGCAATCATTGGCATACTCAAAGACACAGCAGCAGGTGCTGCTTTCAGGGCAGGCATAGTAACTATCACATACAGTCGGAGGCTTTATTGGAGAGGGTGGAGAAGGGCCAGGATTGGGTGGGTTTCGGCCTTTCTTGATAGGGTAAGAGGCCTCCATGGCAATCCCACACTTTCCTGTTGAACTAGCAATGTTTCGTTCCATCCTAATGTACCCGTGTTCTCCCCAGCCATCACCCCATGAGTTCTTTACAATCCAGTAATCCTTTCCATTTTCAGTGCCATATCCCACTGCAGCCACTCCATGGTCCAGAGCTGTACCACATCTTCCAGTAAATATGCCCTGAAACATGAACAAGGGAAACAAGTCCATAATTACCAGTTAACTAGATCGACACAAACAATGTTGAAGAAGAAGAAGAAGAAGAAGATAAATACCGAATTATACAACTGGAAAGCTCTGCCTCCTGCTTCAATAGCAACACTCACTGGCTGATTAGCAACTGCCTTTTGCAGTGTTCTCTCGTTATTGACAGGAACATCTTCATAACCATCGATAGTAACGACTCTGGCATTTTTCTGCAAATGCAAAAGATAAATATGAGAAAACATACTTCCCACAGTATCTATCATCTTTCCAGTTATAAAAAGAATTAAGACGGACCCTGTAAGGGTCACATGTGCTATCACGAGCAATGTAGGGATAATCTTCTTCACTATCAACGCCACCGTTCTTGATGATGAACTCAAAGGCATAATCCATGAGTCCACCATTGCATCCTTCATTATAAGTAGTATCACAATCCACCAATTCTTGCTCAGAAAGGGAAATCATGTCACCAGTAACAATCTTGTTTATTCCTTCCACGGCAGCAATGGTTGAGAATGCCCAACAACTCCCTGCATCAATCACTCAAACAGTTTCAAATGCGAACCAAACTCACCCTCCATCCTCTACTAACAAATCAGTTTTAAGCTCTCCTAAAATTATTTACAATCCTTATTCATGTCAATATTATAAAGAAATCTACGACCTATAGTAGAAATAATTATTTCCGATATACCAGAAACAAGTCATTTAATAATTTGTCGTGTTTCTAATAATATATCGAGGCCTAACAGAGATCTGGAAGTGGCCAGACCCCACACATGCTTATATGTTCAACTGTGTGTGGGTCCAGAAATTAGGCGTGACGGAACAAATCTTCCGACGCAGACAAAAGATGGTGGGAGTATAGCCGATTCACACCTTCTCCGTTAGGCGGATAGGTCGAACATACAGTCTTCCAAACTAGCGAACGGACTTAGTTCACTTCCCCCTGCTATCAAATACTCGTTTAACCTCCATAGTTTCCATTTTCCAAGAAAAATCTAAAAACTTCCAAGTCTGAGGATAAAGATGAGAAGATCCAGAATCTCAACATGTTTTTAACAACTAAAGAACAATCATAGACCATTAAGGTTGCTCAAATAGTTCTCCTTAATGTTACTCCGAATTTGTAGATTTAGAAATTAATTATAAAGAGGCAGAGACAAAATATCATTTTATTAAAACAAATAAAAACTTCGTTGACATCCAAATTAAAGTTCAACATTTAGAGAAACTCACCACAGCTCCCCTGGTCCTTGACCTCGGCAACGGCTCCTTCCTCTCTCCAATCAACGGAATCCGGCAAAGACTCTCCAACACGTGGCTCGTATCTGCCGGTTATCTTAGACAACCTCTTCTTACTTTCGCGTCGGGTACCCAGGTACGCAGCCCGGTACTCTTCATTAGTGATGTCAGCAAACCGATTCAACCCCACCCTGTAAGTATGGTTCTCGGAATTATGCTCATCGATGAATCTAAGGTTGTCCTTAAAAATCTGAAACCTCCTCTCCTTCTCCCCCAAACCGTTGTATGCTTTCCCGTGCTTGGCTAGCCACTCCTCGTAGATCGCCATAACCTCGTCATCAGTCCTCCAGCTCGACTTTGTACCATGTTGTTGGTCGTATGATATGATGGACATGTCCAAAGCCGATGATAAAGTAACAGAAGCAAGGAAAAAGAACACGAACATGGTTGTTGACGATGATCTAAACGACCCCATCTTGAGAGAATAATTGAGAAGATCAGATTAGTGTAAGTGTAAGGCGTGAAGTTGAAGTTGAAGTTGGGATGATGGGGGACTTATAAAGGCAAACGAAAATAGTATGTAAATTAATATTTCTATTTAAATTATAAGGAAGAGTACAATTGCGAAACTGTAGTGGAACTTGCATTCTGAACAGCTTGTGACTAAAAGACACTCGTGCAACTTGGAACCATGTCCATGTGGATTGGGTTTGATTGGCCGGGGAGGATAGGCAGCGGGACCAGAGCCCACGAACTAGGAACTGCGGTAATGGGGAGTGATATACACGCGATGGCTTACATGGTAAATTAGCAGATCGAGTAATTGCATTTACGTAAAAAGGTCTTGAAAACTGTTAAAAGGATGTGCGATGTGGAAGGGTCCACGTCATCTTGCAGAGTCCGGAGGGAGTTTGATGTCTTTTTTGGTATCAACAGTTCTGATAAAATTTTAAGATGCCAAACTAGAGAAAAGGAAATGTCTTTCTCTGTGAACGCGATTGGTAGAAATACATAAATGCCTCTCAAACAAAGGATTGGAAGGAGAAACGACAAGACGGCATGCTTATGAGGCTTTGAAATAACAGCCCCGTTGGGGCCCTTTGATAGATTCCTGTTGTTCTTTTATTTCCATTAATTTGGAGTAGACAAAAGCGATGATGAAATTTGAGAAAGCAACATCAAATTGAACCCAAGGGTGGCTCCTTCCCGTTGTCGGTTTAGAAGATATTTTAATATCTCGGAAAACTCGGTTAAGTATTTTTTAAAACAAATGCAATTTAACATACGGAACCAACCCCTACTGATGAGGCTCGAGCCCGAGGCATTGGACCTGAGTCCAATCGGAGATAGAGATCAAATGACAGTGACTCGTCCAAGACTTCAGCTGGCCGAATAATGGGATGCCCATCCTAATCGGAATAGTAACGGTGGTCCATAGAACAGTAAGTGGGATCACCTTATATTTGTTCGGTATAGGCAAATCAATTAAGGTATGATGTGATGTGTAGGGATTAGGGGATGAGTGAGGCGAAGATCCCGTCCAGATGCAATGTGATCCTCCTGCAGATCATTGATTCTCTTCAACTTGTATTTATCGTTTTAGTAATTGCGAGACCTACTCGTACAAGTTGAATCTTCATAATTATACGGAGTGAGAATGGAGAATGTTTGTATTTAGTTTTTACCTTTTCATATGACCTAATACCTTAACGTGTTTGCTTTTTTTATAAATTTAATAATCAAATACTATTTTTTAAATTTATTAATATATTTTTATTATCTAAAATACTATAAGATTAGGATATTTACTAAATTATAGACCACAAGAACTTTTTATCTAAAGCAAAAATAGACAAAATGTGATTGGTGATCAAGAGCATGTGGTCAGGCACCCATGTGAGCTTAGTGGCCCACAGCCATTAAGTGGGGAGTCTGGAGATGAGAAAAACAGTCGTAACTAGTTTGGTTGCAGTATGCGTCTAGGTGAGTGACCACACTCCCAGAAATAATACATACACTACAATTATAATTACAATCCATCCAATGTCTTCCATCTGCCATACACATGCACCTCTGTCGTCAGCTCTCAACTTCCTCATCTCCCACACTTCTTTTAAGCAAAATTCTTCAATGAAATTCCTTGATGTATGGGGACTGGGGGATTGGGGTCGTGCTTATACATTCATGCAAACCGCAAATTCTACTTTTGCACTAATGTCACCAACCTGAATGGCAACCGAACAAAACTATAAACCAAATTGGCCTCGAGGTCGTCATTGGTCGGTCACGAATTACTAGCCATTTTTTTAACTTCTTCGTCTGAAACCACACAATTCCTCTACTGTTTTTCCTGAATTATAAGTGGTAATATACATGTTAATATCTTAATTATTTATTTTTAGATATTATTTGATAATTGAACTTAGTTGATTTTTTGTAGGACTCTTCCAAGACAAGTTTAATAAATTTCAGATTTGATTGACAATAACAACGGTTGTGTTAATATGTTTTACGTATGTTGTGGGGTTATACAGTGTTGTTTTTGAAGGAAAAAATGATGGGATTTGAGTGACTTAAGAGTAGGGTTTTGTGGGCTATCTTGAATCATTTTTGGTAACTGAATTCATGTTTCTTCTTGATCCATATAATGCTGCTATGTTTTTTTGTTCTGTCTGATTCTGCAAGCTACAAAATCATTCATCGTGTATGAGTTGACAGCTACATTCTTCCTCTATTTTGAACATCTATTTTAGGCTACAGTTACCTTTTCCAAATGTCTTTATTGTTGATTAGGAGTCCGATGAGTTGTGGTTGTTGTCTATTGGTACTTGCATGATTTGGCTGAACGTTTGATTTGTTGGGCGTTTTGGTCACGTGACTTTGTGGGTTGTCGTTTATTGTGTTTTTGGTGAAATATTTTCCAGGTGTCTATGAGGTGTTGCAGCTCTTATGTTTTATGACATTTTTGATAAGGATAATACTTTGCTTAAATAATATTTAGATTATATTTGATTCAGTTTGTTGAGTCAATAGTTATTACCACAAAATACCAACATAATAACCAGTAGTTAGATATCCTTCTTGCATGAAATCATAGCTTTGTAACTCAATCGACATATACAAAAGTACAAGAAATTATTTTCCAACTCTTTCATTTGTTAAATCGTTTATGGTATCAGAGCTTTAGCGCCTAATGGCATTTTTTCAACTACAAATCATTATCGACTCAAAGATTCAACGGCACCTAATGCATTTCCCGTTGCCAACACAAGCTTTAACATCATTGCGCTTAATATGCAATCGGGAATTAAGTTAATAGGTTCCAATTTTCCTGCCTGGAAGGTTCAAATCTTGTCGTTTCTTATCAGCTATGTTCTCATTGGATATGCAGACGGCAGTCTACCATGTCCTGCTGCAACAGATCCATCGTATAAATAATGGATTCACCAAGACAAACTCATCCTTCGTGTAATTACAACTTCTGTTGATAAAACGATGGTTAATATGCTCGATTCGATGACTTCCTCTGCACAAGCCTGGGCGTTGTTAATAAGGATGTACACGAACAAATCTAGATCGCGTGTCATGTCTCTAAAAGAGAGACTCACCAGCTTTATGAAAGGAGATCTAACGATGTCTCAATATATCCAACGAATAAAAGGGATTGCTGATAAATTAGCTGTGATAAGTGGACTAATCGAAAATGAGGATCTCGTGATCCATACGTTGAATGGGTTGCTGGCAGAATATAAGGAAATATGCGCTGCAATTCCTACAAAAGAGAGTTCTATTTCATTTGATGACTTGTTTGAGAAGCTTGTAAATCACAAAGGCTTTTTGGCTAGGCAAGGAAGACTCAAAGGAACACTTGTTATCACTGCCAATGTTGCTCAGGTCTGCAAGGAACTTCGCAAAATCTGCCTAGATAGCAACAGGCGTCTTCGGCAAGGACAGGACATATCCAGACACATCGCTTCAACAACCAAGGTAATTATCGAGATGTGGTGTGTCAATTCTGCGAAAAACCAGGACATACAACCAAGGTTTGCCACAAAATGCTTCGAACACGTAGTGGACAACAACCATTCAACTCACTTGTACACTATGCAGGACCTTCGGCACACTTCGGAGCTGCTGGACACTGGTCTTTACCGGGACCCCCTACAGCTACAGTCCACTGGACCTACACACCTGGACCTATCGGAGCTCCCACTACACTCACAGTTACCTACTCGACTGATCAGGGCCCTTGCCTAGGCACTCTAGCAAATCTAGAAGCTTTTTACGTAGAAACTCTAGCTGCTACCACACCTGCTTCAGCACCATTTACTGCACCAGCACTGAACTCATCCTTACAGTAGTGGATTCTCGACTCTGGGGCCTCACATCATGTCACTAATGAGCTTCAAAATCTGAACCTAAACACACCTTACACGGGTAATGACCAGTTACAAATGGGTGACGATTTTAACCTTCATATCACCCACACTGGTAGTTTTCGACTCCTTACCTTCAACAAAAAAATTTTATTCCAAAATGTTCTTCACTTTCCTAACATTAGTTATAACCTCATTTCTATAAAAACGTTTTTGTACTCACAATGGTGTTTCGGTGGAACTCTTTCAAAATGCATTTCAGGTGAAAGATTTGCAGATGAGGGCGGTGCTTCTATCGGGAACGTGTCACGGTGACTTATACAACCTTCGTCTTCCATCATCTATTTCATCTGTTTTCTCTCCAGTGTCCCACATCAATATGTTCTCCACCACATTCTTGGTCACCCCTCAAATAAAGTCTTGAAGCTTGGCTATTCCCTATCCCAGTTTGCCTACCTATGTCTTGATTAAAAAACAAATAAAATCTACACCTCTCGACATGTTAGGTTTGTTGACAATCATTTCCTATATCCCATCTTGTCTCCCACCACTTCTGTTATGTCCCTCAACCTTCACCCTTCACCCTCCATCTTACCGTCTGCTCCTCACCAAGTCATTCCTGTATGTCCCGTGACAACACAGTCCTCGGAAAATCCACAATCATTGTCAGCAGAAACTTCACCTCTAGAACCACTAGACCCATCCCGTCCTTAAACCTCCATTGTACCCTCTCCTTCACACACAAATCAACCCCCCTAAGAACACATCCCATGGGCACTCGTGCTTAAAACAACATTTTCAAACCCAAAGTCTTCATTTCCACCAAATATCCCTTACCAGTTATAGAAGAACCCCGAAATATCACAGACATCTGACGAATACAATGCCCTTGTGCAAAATGGCATATGGGATCTCGTTCTGCCCACTAAAACATCAAATGTAGTTGGGTGCATGTGGATCTTTCGTATGAAGTGAAAATCGGATGGTACAGTTAACCGATACAAGACTCGGTTGGTTGCAAAGGGATACAGTTAGTGTTCGGGTATTGATTATCAGGAGACCTTTTCATCTATCGTTAAACATCCTACTATTAAGGTTGTTCTCACTATGGTGCTGACAAGCGGATGGCCATTACACCAAATGGATGTCAACAATGCCTTTCTTCAGGGTTATCTTTTTGGAAACAGTATACATGAAACATCCTCCTGATTTTGTTTATCCACACTATCCCTCTCATGTTTGCAAACTTCGTAAGGCCATCTATGGTTTAAAACAAGCCCTACGAGCATGGTACAATGAGCTTCGAAAATTTTTGGTTGAATATGGGTTCAAGACAAGCTCCAGTGACTCATCTCTCTTTTTCTACAAGGTTGCGAATGTAATGCTATATTTGTCGGTCTATATGGATGATCTCCTCCTTACTAGTAATTCCTCGACACAACTCTGCCATTTCATAGACACTATTTCCTCCAAATTTTCTCTAAAAAATCTTGGTACACCGAGCTACTTTCTTGGCATTGAATTAATTCTAAACAAAAAAGGATTTTTTTGTCACAGTAGCCGTACATTTATGATCTTCTGCACAAGTTCACTATAGTTGAGGCAAAACCTTATGTCACTCCTCTCTACATGTCCACTGTTTTGAAACTGGATGATGGCATAACAGTTGTTGATGGAACTCTTTTTCATAGAATTCTGGGTACTCTTTAGTATGTCACCATCACATGACCAGATCTATCATATACTGTCAACAAGCTCTCACAATCCATGCACAGACCCTCTAAACCCACTTTAAGCAACTCAAGAGGACGCTTCGGTATCTAAAGCATACTCATGATCATGGTCTACAACTCTACTCATCCAATCATCTTACGTTGGTTGCCTACAGTGATGCTGATTAGGGTGGTAACTTTGATTCCAAGACGTCTACCTATGCTTATGTTATATATCTGGGAAATAATCCCATCTCTTAGTATTCGAAACGATAGAGGACAATTGCTCGTTCCTCCACAGAATCAGAATATCGTGCAGTTGTCAACACGGCTGTCGAAGTTATGTGGCTTAGTAACTTACTCCAGGAGCTTCATGTTCGCCTATCAGACACTCCTACTATTTTCTATGACAATGTGGGAGCTACCTACGTCTACTCTAATCCAGTCTATCATTCACGAATGAAGCATTTGACGCTTGATTATCACTATAAGTTTAACAATATCAGCTTCAGGTGTCTCACATCTCTACTCATGATCAGATAGCAGATGTGCTCACCAATCCTCTCTTTTGGGACAAATTTGAACTATTCAGGTCCAAAATGAAGGTCTCTCCATGATACCTCATTTTGTGGCGGCAATATAAGGATAATACTTTGCTTAAATAATATTTAGATTAATTTGATTAAGTTTGTTGAGTCAACAATTGTTACCGCAAAATACCAACAGAGTAGCAAGTAGTTAGATGTCCTTCTTTTATAAAATCATAGCTTTGTAATTCAATCGACATATACAAAAATACATGATATTATTTTCCAACTCTTTCATTTGTTAAATCGTTTAGTTTCAGTGTTAGAACGCTTGTTGATTAGAGGTGTCTTTGGTGTTTGTTTTTATTAATGAAGTGTTAAGTGTGTGGTTGTCCTTGGTGATTTATGGTTTGTTACGTATAGTCGATGGTGTGACTTTTGTTGGATGATCGATTATTGATAGTGTGAGTTTTGGTGGCTGTCAAGAGTGGTGGTTGTTTGTGAAAAATTCCAACAGTCGTTGTGGATTTTGAAGCTATGATGTTTGCAATGTTTCGGTAATGAAACGTTTGGTCGTTTGTTGATTTTAGTGGCTTACTTTGCTTGAGATGTTCCAGTGACGATATTGAAGCTTCACAACAGATTCTTTTGATGGATATTCATTAATGAAGTTAAATTGATAGGGAAGTTGTTTTTTGTCTCAAGTATTTTTATTTATGTTTGTTGTTGTTTCAATCACTTGAGTTATTTAATTTTCATTCTTTATTATCAAATACTATTAAAAAAATCCTCTGTTAAGGTTAGTACGAGAAAATTGTACTATTGAATGTGATTTACTTTCACAGGTAATGAAGGCGAGAGATAGTGTCAATAGTTGAGTAAGTCGACTTTATAATGTCTTGAGTAAAACTATTGTTGTATCACAGGTGAAAGTAATTAAGCTGAATGAAGGCCTCGCAAATGTAAGTAAGGTATGCAGAAGTAATTTACCAAATCTCAGGTGTTAATTTGTATAATTTACATTTAATTTCTTTGTTTTTCATAATGTTAGAAATAACTAAAAATTTTGTGAAACTACTACGCTCATTTAGGAACTGTCAATATGGTTTTGGAATTCTGCAAGTACTGTCCATCATTTTAGTGGGCAAGTCTAGATGGATAGGTAAGTGGTACACCCGTCTCTCTAGAGTATAGATGGTAGTAACCAATCTCAATCATAATCTTGAGCTTTTTGTCTACATTAAATAAGTGAAGGTGTAGGATAAAGAGAGGGAGAAAGGAAACAGATAATCTGTTTTTATTATTTCTGTTTTTACTATATTCTATGAGCATTTATCTATTTATTTATTTTTTGTAGGTTTTATTCATTAAACAGATGAATACTCATAAAAAAGTGTAGAAACAGAATAACAAGAACTGAACTCGGGGGAGGGATCTTGGCAAATGATACTGAACTCTAAAGTTTCATTTCATCTGTTTTTTTAGCTTATTTGATATGGTATTTTAACTTTTAGGAGTCGACTTTCATTGTGTCTTTCTCATTTTCTTAAAATAAAAGAAAACAGTGCCCAGTCAAAGCACGTAGCCATTTTGAATTAGAAACAATATATGTAAAGATAAGATTAACCTCTTTGATATTTTTCCATTTGGGAAATGGCAACGTGGAGGGAGCTCAAGCTACAGATCTGAGATGAAAATGACTTTCCATTTCCTTTTCCCCTTTGGGGGATTGAGAAGACCATTGCAATTCTATAAAGAAAAGAAATTGACCATAGCCACTCAATCTTGGCCCTTTCTGTGTCCTCTTCTCTTCTCTTCTCTTCTCTTCTGCGGTACATACGTGGGCAGCTTGTCCCCTTACCAACTCCACACTCCGAAAGAACTAGAACCACGCCCAGATGAATGATGGATTTCACACCCGACAAATGCATTTATATTATTTTGACCAAATAATGCCTGTCAAGATGAGGTAATGCTCTCTTTAACTCCCGTAATGTTGCCCTTTGGAAATAGCTTTTTTAAGAAGGATGTTATTATATTAAGGTTTCACAAAAGCTCTCAACAAGACCTTTTCAAATCTTAATTCACAAACTCTTTACCAAATTATTGAACTAAGGTCGTTAATTATAAGTATTTAGTGATACTAAATTTCTATTTCAATAGAAGTCTAGCTTTATTGTAATTCTATTGTATATCTTCTATAGAATTATGCATCAGACTGCTCATTCAATCAAGAGGGAAGTGTGACTGTCCCAGGAATCGAAACTTTCCTGCTCCTGTTAGAACTTGTGAAGCTAAACTGGCCCTCACAGAGGAATTGGAAATTGGGCTTCATGTGGTGGGCTACTGGCTTCTGGTTCTCGCAATGAGAATGATAAAAATGAGACAGTCCACGGGGTTTGATTTCCAAACTTCCATCCTGCTCAAGGTCGAGACCCCTGAGAAAGACGAGATTCTGGTTTTCTCACGGCCAATCTTTGTCAAAAGACAAAATACTGTACTTTCATGCGCAAGTAGCCGAGTAACAGAGATCCAAGCACCACTTATATTTCTTGTTCAGAAAAACTCTACAAACGTCATAGGTTATGATATAACGAGAGCCTTGAGTTTCTTTGGCCAAGTATTTCAAACTTTCTTAGTAAAACTCGTTGATTAAAAGATACAAGCTGTCTATCTCACGGTGTAGTATGAACTTGTTATTACAATTTTTTTGTTTTATCCTGGGAACCCTTATTTCATATTTTGTTTAAATCAAACCTCTACTTAGCATTTGTATTGAAAAATGATTTAAAAAATTGAATAAATATTAATTGCTTTTTGATGATGTGTAACTAACAAGATTATAAAACTATTAGTAATAATCTAATCAAAATATGTTGAGAAAATTATTATAATAATAATCAACTTCTCACTATTTTACATAGAAAAATAATAAAAGGTATATTGATATTCAATTGGAGAACATGTATAATGCATTAAGGGTTAGATTCAAGAATTTACTCAAAGGAACAGGAATCTGTTACAACTCCTTCATCGATGAAGTTAATACTACAGATGAATGTTGTGAAAATCCATTTAAGATAAGATATATCTTTGTTTATTAATATATCATGTTATAAAATTTTTGTTCTCAAGCTTACTTTTTACAATTGTAGGTGCATAAATAAGGAGTTCTCAAACTTGTGTCATATTTTTGAAAATACTACTCCCACTAGTTTACATGCACATCCACAAACTAAATCTCCATTCAATAGTACAGAAAAGAAACATAGAATTGATGTTGATAGAGATCACTCATATAATAAAAAAGATCAAGTTACAAATTCTCCTAAATAAGAATAAATCTCTTGAGAAGAAGAATGCAAAGAAGACATGCTCTAACATTTTAGAAGAGGCCTTGATTATAATTGGGGAACAATAAAAAAATAATAAATTACTTAAGCAAAAACTGACTGAAACATCATCCATTACGGATAATAGATTTAGAGCTTCATCAGTTAATCAAAAGACTAATATAATGATGAAATGTTTGAATTCTTTAGATGAACTGAGTGGTGAGGGTGTTTAATATGAAAAAGTAGTGAAGGCTTTACATGATTCTCCAATTTATAGGAAAATTTTTATGAAGATAGTAGATGCGAAGAAATTGGATTAGATGATGTCTCTTTAGTGATATTTTCATGTTATTGCCTAATGAAGTCTTATTGGTTTAGACATTTTTATATTAAGAACTATTCAATGGTTTGAACATTTTAAGAACTATTCAATGGTTTGAACATTTTAGATAATATTGTTATAGAAGGTAGTTATGATTTCTCTAACTGAGGATGAGAACAAATATTTTCATTTACATAAACAACTGTGTAGAACTTCTACTCAATTAGGTTTGATTGAATATTGGAACTTTTGAATGGGAATCTTATAAGGATTTATAAGAACTTAAGAATGGGTAAGAAATTTTTCTTAAGCTTGTGCGATAAGTTTAAGAGTTTAAAAGGCTAAAAGCTAACAGACCATTTGATTATGGAGGAGCAAGTAGCAATTTTTTTGATGACTATAAGGCATAACGAGATAACTAAAGCCAATACATAACGCTTTCAACATTCAACCTGAACAATCTTGAAATACTTTTATAAAGTATTATATGTAGTTAATTGTCTTGCTACACTTCACTAATATGCTATAAGATTCATCATAATTGAATTTTTTTTCTCCATATTTTCAGGTATATTCATATACTTCATTAATATTTTCATAATGTACTTATGCTTAGTATAGTGTACTATTGATACCCATATTTCAATTGATGAACAAATGTCATATAATGGTTAAAGAATTGATCCAACTCAAAGTATTATTTGTTGTTGCTTATTTAACACGTGTTTTTACATAAGTAATGACTGGATGAGAAGGCACTGCAAATGACTTTTAGTTCTTTTAGAAACAATAACAATTTCAACAAACTAATTTCCTATGCTTTCACAAGATATTACATTATTTTAAATAAATATATTAATTTTGATTAAAATTTAGTAGCTTCTTGTTAATGTTATGTTGTTTATATGTCAGACAATTTCTATTTGGTTGATTTACATTGAACAAATATGTTTGGATTTATTTTACCTTGTTAAGGAGAAAGATATCACCTGCAAGATGATAGAGGAAGAGAAAGACCTCAAGGTCTACAAGAATTGCTTAATTACATACATTCTTCATTAAGAAATATTATTGAAAGATGTTTGGGCATTCTAAAAGTAATATTTCTTATACCTTCAAACATGTCAAGTTATGATATGAAGAAACAAAAATATATCATTATTGCTTATTATGTTATACATAATTATGTTAGAATGCATAGACAAAGCAATGAATTATTTGACATTTGTGATAAAAATGAAGAGCAAATTAGGAAAAATATAAATAGGGATGTCAATGGGCCGGGTCAGGCCCGGGTTGAGCATCGGGCTGCGGGTCGGCCAGTGGCCCGCGTGGGCGAGGATAGCTCGGCCCACCTATGGGTCGATCGGCCAGTGATCTGCCCGTGGCCCGACGGGCCGTCAATATTTTTTAATATAAAAATTTACAAAACGGCATCGTTTTAGACAAAACGACGCTGTTTTGTCGAGCCGCAGGCCATGCCGGGCCGCCCACCATGGTTGGCCCGCCAAACCCGGGCCAAAAGCGGGCCGGGCCGAGCCGGGCTGGCTGGGTTGAGATTGACATCCCAAAATATAAATGAAGATGCAATTTTTCAAATAGAGTATAATATCATTCCAACACAACTTCAAAATATATGTTTTAAAAGCGAGATGAAATTGTTAGACAAATATGGAATGATTAAATTACTTCTAATGGATTTATGCTTCTTTTTGTAAGTGATATTACTATTATGTTTTGAATCATTATAGTATGATGAACATCTTTTATTCATTCTTTTATTATATTGAGGACTTGACCCATAATAGAAAAATCTGGCAAACTAGGATACTGGTAAAGGATATCCCTTAAAGAGAGCATACGTAGAAGGTTTTATAAAGTCGGATACTATGTATCTCTTGCATCATATTTACCTCTTAGGAAGTCTCGTCTAATTGTTCAGTCTCTATCTATCTAATTGTTAGCTCTGGAAGAGTCGTTGTGTCTTACGACTTCGCTTTTCAGCTCAAGTTTATATGAACAGTTTTTGCATTTGAGGAACTCCTTGCCTTTGTCACCAGTCAAGATTGTAGCTTTAACAAATTTGCATATACCAACTGCCACTTATCGAATGTGTTTTGTCACTATTATTATTTTAATAATATGTATTTATGTATTTATTTACTTTAATTTTAATAGTATTATTTGTTTATCTTCATGTTTTTTTATTGAAGTTTTTCTCTCTGGTGGATCATTTAGATATGTTTTTTTTAAGTAATTCTTTTAATCATTGATTATTTCAATACAAGGTATATCATTTATCTTTTAGTGTTTGATTTTCCTTCTATTTTGAAAATTAAGAAGATTTATTTTTATACTTCAAATACTCTATAATAATATAATTTGTTCTTCTATTTTCATGTCATCTTTCTATATAAGTCTACCGGAAATAGTCTCTCTATTACGTAGGGGTAAGGCTGCGTACTATCAGATCTCCCCATATCTCGCATTGATGTGATATTTAAATTGGATGTTGATGATGATGATGATGAACATCTTTTATTAATTAGAATGGTTTAATCTAATTTTTTTATTTTATAGAATTTTATTATATAAAATTTACATGTAAAATTCTTTATTTATATAAATATTGATATATTTTCTAACCATAAGATAATTAATTAATTTAAGAATATAATTTGATAGGTTAAAATAATTAAATTTAACATTAACACCTAATAGTATAATTAAAAATAGAATAATAAAATCAAACATATTTTTGTTTTAAATTTTATTACAAATTTCAACTAAACATGTATTTATTTTTAAATAAAAATTAAAAAAATTTTAAAATAAAAACTATAACAAAAAATTAAAAGTGAAACTAAAGGAGTCCTTATAAATCTTCAAATATTAGATGTTTATTTAAATTTTCATGCAAAATTTAAAGATTAATGTACATATTTTGCTTTAAAATAACGAGTAAACAAATGCAAATATTTGATTAATTTGTTTTATATAAAAAAACAATATAAATGCTGTATTAATTTCATAATTTGTAGGTCCTTTTCATGAATATGGTGGCCTTACGCAGGATAGAAGTTTTGAAAGACTGTCTTTCTTTGGAGGTAAGATTTTTAATGAAATGTAATAAAATAGAATGGAATGAAATGATTTATAATATAATGGAATGTTAATGGAAATAATATTAGGTTTTTAATGGAATGGAATGATTTATAATAGAATAGAATGTAAATGGAAGTAATATTAAAAAATTATTATTTGAGAGGGATAAAGAGTTCATAATATAATATAGTAAAATATTGTTTGAATGAAGAATTTATAATATAATATTGTGTAAGATTGTTTAGCATTTTACATTATATCCTAATCTCTCTAAATTGGAAGCTTTTATTTTTATTATTTAAGATAAAATGAGATGTAATATAAAATCTTCGTATTCTATTCTATCTATTATATTCTATTATAAACTCTCCTCCTAAACGAATCCTTCGTTCCTGGTTCAGCCGGATTTTGACGAGGCTGTACATTGCCGTTTGGATCCATGGAAACAACTGTTAAACACGAGAATTCTGGCTTAAGGATTCCTGCAAAACAAAGAAGGCACGTCGGGGGTTGTTTCCCGATAGGCCTCTCC
>JANZXR010000006.1:4373242-4408097 GCA_027575705.1 Erythroxylum echinodendron | reverse complement strand
TAATTTGAATCCAATTTTATATAGTTACTTTCAAATCAACTACTTTTTCTCTAGTTCAGCAGTACATTGAAGTTTGCGATACTTAACTTTAGAAATGAGATTTTAATGAGATTTAAGAATAAAAATTCTAACTGAACTAATAACAAATAATTTGAATCCAATTTTATATAGTTACTTTCAAATCAACTACTTTTTCTCTAGTTCAGCAGTACATTGAAGTTTGCAAAATCTTGAGCTATCTCACAATGCCTAAAAATTTTCATCAAAATTAGGAACATGCTTTTTGAAGGGGGGAAAAAAGTCAAAAGATTCAACCGAGTCTGATGACAGTTCTTTCCGAACCTTAAGAAATGCAACATCAAGTATCTTCCTGTATCTAAGTGGTCCAAATTACTTAATTATGATTCACAAGTGAATCACGGGTTCTCGTACGTAGGAACAAGTCTTTCGATATTGCACTTCGTTGAAGGAGACTTTGACTTAGATGGATATTAATTAAGCACACAATGATTACAATGGCACATCCTTAATTACAAATGGAAGAAGATAACCGAGTGTGCAAGAACTAGGAACTTGCAGAGATATCTTTGTTACTTTGTTTTTCTTTAATTAGAGAACAATATAACCAAGAGAAAGAGTTACAAATGCATAAATTTTTGCCAGAAACTAGAAACTAAAAACTAGAAACTTACTACAAGAAAGATGTAATCCTTGACTTTTTAGCTTTCACTAATTGAGATTAGATGAGAACATTTAAACGGACAACTGAGAAATTAATAATCCGGACCAAATCTTCTCTAATACCATGTTAGAATTTTTAATAAGGATAGAGTCCATTAACAATAATTGAGATTGAGTCAACCATTGCCAAAATGACTAGAATTATTCATTTGGATAGTTGACCCGTATAACTTATAAACCTTTTAATATTTTCATGTTTAATCAATATTAGATTCTTTAACACTTCCTCTCAAGTGCAAATAGGACTGGACATTTAGTTGTCACTTGAAATAAACACAGTGGTAATTAGACCAGGTCGCTGGGATTGGACATCCAGACGGACAACTGAGAAATTAATAATTCGGGCCAAACCTTCTCTAATACTATGTTCGAATTTTTAATAAGGGTAGAGTGTAGAGTCCATTAACAATAATTGAGCTTAAGTCAACCATTGCCAAAATGACTAGAACTAATCATTTGAATAGTTGATCCTTGTTAGCAATAGTATATCGTTAGAAATAACAACCCTTGTACTATTATGTTATATTACGATCCGCTCATGGTTTCCTTACCAGATTCAGTTGTACATATGATGTATAAATATACAACACATTGAATGCCACACATAGGCAAATTCTCTCTTCTGTCCTTCGTATCTTTCATGGTATCATAGCATAGGTCTTGATTCCAAATACCTTCTCTTAATTCTTTTTCTCTCTCCTTCTTTGTCCCCATGTCTACTGCCTCCACCGATGAAGCTGCCTCCGGCACCTCCAACTCTAGCCCTACTCCTGCTCAATTAGCCCAAGCAGTGACCAACATTAGGACTCTCATTCCTGTCACTCTCAATATGAAAAACCCAAACTACAGGAAGTGGCGTGAATTTTTCCTCATCAATGCCACTCGTTTTTCCGTTAAAAGGCACCTTGATGGTTCCTCCACACACTCTTCTTCTACTAATGATGACTGGCACCGAGCAGACTCTACTTTTCTTACGTGGATTATAAGACAATCTCAGACAACATCTGCAATATGGTCCTCGCTTCTGGGGCCACTGCTCACCAAATTTGGACTGCTGTTGAATCCCTCTTTCGGGACAACAAGGACTTCCGTGCTACCCAACGCACCACTCATTTCACTTCCATCAAGAACATGAGCATCCATGAATATTGTGAGATACTAAAAAATCTCGCCGACAACCTTGTTGATATCGATCACCCACTCTCCGATCGACAATTGATCCTCCAGTTGTTCCAAGGACTACCAGATCCATACCGTGAGTTGATAAAAGCCATCAGCATTCAGACGCTTTTCCCGTCCTTCCTCAACATCCGGTCTCTTGTCCTCGTGGAAGAAACTCGTATCTCAACCATGAATGCCTCCAATCCAGACTCCTCCTCCATTGTCCTGTACGTTGTAACACGTTTGCATGATCATCCGCAGCACACTTGGACTGGCACTTCCAGACGTGGAGACTGCCACCAACATGACAATCGTGGACATCGAGGTGGATATGGCACCACCCGTAAGAGCTATCGCAACCACCAGTCTACAGGTTATGGATATTGGCAACAATTCCCATCTGCAGGTACTCCGACCAATTTTTCTCCTGCTGGTACTGCTGCTCCTGGCCTACTGGGTCAAAGCCCAACAAACCATATCCCCTGGATGTCTGCTCGGCCGGTCGACACTGTCCCTCACCAAGCTCACTTCATGGGTTTTGAATCTCCTTCCTATCTGCATACCCAACCTACTGCTCCACCACCTCCTTATTTCCAGCCTGCCATGCCTACATCTATCCCTCACATGCCACTCACCCTATGGACCAGACAACAGCTCTACAGTCCTTCCCAGCTTACAGAATTGTTCGCCAACTTATCTGACACACCCTCGCAGGACAAGCTTTGGTATATGGACTCCGGTGCCTCATCCCATATGAGTCGTACCACCTCTGGCAATCTCACCTGCCCTTTTAATTTTAGCACTGACTCTCCTATGTATGTAGTCGTTGGTAACGGGTCCATAATCCCTGTCACCTATGTTGGTAACACCACCATTTCCGATACCTCCTTTAAGCTCAATAATGTCCTTGTCACACCCCATATTATCAAAAACTTAATTTCTGTGCGTAAATTTACTCATGATAATAACTGTGCAATAGAATTTGACCCGTTTGGTTTCTCTATCAAGGACTTGTAGACCAAGACATTGAAACTAAGGTGTAATAGCTCCGGGCACCTTTACCCGTTGCTCCTGCCATACACTTCCCAACATACAGCACTTGCGGCCATCAACCCCTCATCCACCACTATCTGGCATCGCCCACTCGGACATCCTAGCAAACCGTTCTTTCTCCACTTGCTCAAACACAAACTCATCTCATCCACCCAGTCAGCCCTTCCTTTTTGTGAAGCGTGTCAGTTCGGCAAACACACTCGTCTTCTGTTCTCCAGTTCAGTGTCTAGATCTAGCGCTCTTTTGATGTTATTCACTCAGACATTTGGACTTTCCCTGCTATGAGCCTTTCCAAATTCAAATATTATCTTATATTACTTGATGACTATTCCCACTATTTATGGGTTTTTCCCTTACGAATGAAATCTGAAGTATCCCTTTCTTTTATTGCATTTTATCACTATGTCCAAACTCACTTTCACAACAACATAAAATCACTCGAATGCTATAATGGCACTGAATTTAAAATCACCACCCTTAAATCATTCTTTACGTCTCACGACCTCTTTTTTCGCATCTCTTATCTGTACATCTCTCAACAAAATGGTCATGCAGAACGCATGTGACGTACCATTAATAACATGATCCATACTCTTCTTCTCCAAGCCCACTTGTCGCCTACATTCTGGGTCGAGGCACTTCATGTGTCTGCTCACCTCCTCAATCTCTTATCTTTTAAACCCTCACGTTACCTGTCCCCTCATCATCTTTTTTTCGGGTCTCCACCATCTTACTCCCACTTATGAGTCTTCGATTGTGCTTGCTACCCCAATCTCACAGCCTCGTCTCCTCATGAATTGTCACCTCAATCAATACCTATCTCTTCCTCGGTTACTCATCCTCTCACAAAGGCTATTGGTGTCTCAATTTACACTCTGGTCGTGTTATCATCTCCCGACACGTCATCTTTAATGAGTCTACCTTCCCTTACTCATCCTTGTCATGGACCTCCCAGCCCTCTGTTGAATCCTCCTGTAATATGGAATCTAACCCATCTTTTCTCCAGCCTTTTTGCCAGGTGTCTGGGATGCGCACTTCCGTTCAACCACCTCCCATGCAACCCTCTCCAATTGAACTAGCCTCCCAGCCCACCATCTCACACTCTTCATGGCCCCCTCCCACCCACAACACCATCGCTTTGCCCTACCCCGCAACCCTACAACCTGCTCCCCATCCCATACAAACACACAGCAAATCTAATATTTTCAAACTACGTGCCCCCTTCTCCCTACTTACCGATAGCCCCTCTATCTCACCCATTCCCAAGACTTACCAACAGGCACTCTCGGACCCTAACTGGTGCTCTGCCATGATAGATGAATTAAGTGCTTTGATTAAGAATGACACGTGGCATATCATTTCCCACCAAGCTAATGCTAACGTTGTTAGTGGCAAATGGCTTTTCAAGCACAAATTCTGCAGCGATGGGACGCTGGAATGCTACAAAGCATGCTGGGTTGTTCGGCGCTTCCACCAACGACCTGGTATCGACTACGATGAGATGTTCAGTCCAGTCGTCAAGCCCACCACGGTTCGCACAATCCTCAGCTTATCCCTCACGTGCTCCTGGCCTATTCACCAGTTGAACATTACAAACGCGTTTCTGCATAGTTCTCTCAGTGAGACCGTCTACTGCTAACAACCAGCGGGCTTTGTCGATCCATCCAAACCAGATCACGTCTGCCGGCTCAACAAAGCATTATATGGGCTGAAACAGGCCCCTCGGGCCTGGTACCAACGCTTCGCCTCTCACCTTCTATGATTGGGGTTTACTTGCTGCAAGTCTGATCCGTCCCTGTTCATCCTCAGGAATATCCTTCACAATGCCTTGCTCCTCCTATACGTTGATAACATCATTCTGACCGCTTCCTCCAACAAACTATTACAGGGCATCATCATTGCACTCAGTACAGAATTCCCCATAAAGGATCTCGGCCCCCTTCGACACTTCCTTGGCATCTCTGTGATCCCCACCACCACAGGTTTGTTGCTCTCGCAACAACACTATACCGAGGAGATCCTTAAGAAAGCCCACATGCTTGACTTTCACTCTTTCGCCACTCCTGTTGATAAGAAGATGAAACTATCAGCCACATCAGGCCCCCCAGTCCAAGACCCTACATTGTATAGAAGTGTTGCCGGCGTATTGCAGTATCTCACCTTACATAGCTCGACATCTGTTATGCAGTCCAGCAAATTTATCTATTCACGCATGATCCCCCCACAGCTTGCTGCCCTCAATGCATTCTCTGCTACATCAAGGGCACCCTATCACATGGCTTACACCTCTATCGCTCCAGCTGCACGGATTTAATCTCCTACTCTGATGTCAACTGGGATGGATGCCCTGACATTTGGTGCTTCACCTCGGGGTATTGTGGTCATCCAAATGGAAATCCACCACATCAAGATTGAGTGATGAAGTTGAGTATAGAGGAGTAGCGAACGTTGTCGCAGAAGTCTTCTGGCTACGACAACTCTTGACTGAGTTACACTATTCCCCACTGAAAGCCACAATCATTTACTGTGATAACGTTAGTGCAGTCTTTCTCATCGCCAACCCCGTCCATTGTTAGAGAACCAAACATGTCGAGATTGACATCCACTTTGTTCGGGACAAAGTCGCTCTTGGCCACATCAGAGTTCTCCATGTTCCCTCCACATAACAGTTTGCTGATATCTTCACCAAAGGTCTCTCCCGCGACGTCTTTCGCGAATTTTGCTCCAATCTGAGCATTCAACCTCCTCCTACTCCGACTGCGGGGGAGTGTTAGCAATAGTATATCGTTAGAAATAACAACCCCTGTACTATTCTGTTATATTACGATCCGCGCACGATTCCCTTACCAGATTTATTTGTACATATGATGTATAAATATACAACACAGAGACTGCCACACATAGGCAAATTCTCTCATCTGTCCTTCATATCTTTCAATCCTTGATACTTATAAACCCTTTAATATATAGGTTCCTTACAGTAATTGAATGGAACTATAAGGAAAACACGACAAAATCAAAAGATTAAATAATTAATGTGCCATAGCTTTGAAATTTTAAGTTTTAATAAGAGAAAATTTTCAATTCTTAATAAGAGAAAATTAGGATTTATGAGTTAAACTTTGGAAATTCAATAATTTTCTCAAAATTTTAATTTTAATCAGTTATGAAAATTTTAAAATTTTCATCGGGTTCAACACTTACAAACATTTTGATTAAGTTGAAAAAAGAAAATATTCTTAACAAGTATATGTTTCATATTTAAATTTCTATAAAGTTTACTTAATTTAATTACTTATCTAAATTATCCTTGCCATCAAATAAATTTTATTTCCAGATCTTGAAAAAATACGTGGTTTACTTAAACTGATGCTAGAAATAAATCTTTGTCGTTACATATATTTTAAGGGCAGTAATACAAAGAAAGTATTAACGAATAGCATATAGAACTTAATAATAGACTTATAAAATTCATTGATCACTGAAATACATAGAGAAATATCTAAAATTAGTTTTTAGGTTACAATAATCCATGAACTTTGGATTCTACGGTCAAATAGATAATATTGGTTGATAGTGCTTATTGCTTCAAGTTTGTTTAATTTTTAGACCTGATCGAAAAGGAGAGACAAATTAACAAGGAGTTGTGTATTATTATTTAAGAATCAATCAAAAACCAAAGATTAAGGAAAAACATGTAATGCATGAACCAACAACTAATACAAACTGATACAATATGAATGTAACCATCAAGTTTACTAATGTATGCTTGGTATTATTATACTCTCAACGTGGCAACTTTGAGACATTGTTGTGTTCGCTGCCGCTTCAAAACAAAAAGAAAACCCTGGACCACTTGCTAATAGAGCTCAAAAACTATTAATCGCCCAGGAATGTCAAAGAAACATAACATCCGATCCTAACAACTACACGGGTAATTAGAATGGCAACGATTACTGCCTTTTAATGACTTTTGTTGTGATACTGTTCCTGATAGGAACATTATTGGATTGGCTGGTATTTACTTTGGCGGGGCCAATTTTCAAGGTAACTTGAACTCCTACTGATTCATTATGAAGTTGCCAGACATTGCTATCTTCCATTCAAACACTAACAACTTCACCGGAGTCATAAATTGAAGCCTCAATTCACTGAGATATATATATTTTTTGTTCAAAAGGAATAGAGTCAGAAATTAGAAACCGAATCTTGGGGTGGCAACACCCGCGATATCAACAAGAAGATTGTGTACACATCTTAAAGGAGGGGAAGAAAAACAAGTTACCCCAAAACCAATCGTTGTTTAAATTAAGAGAAGTAGTTATAAAATGTTTAAATATAATTAATGGAGAGAAATATGGAGAGGAACAAAATAAACCTGAACCTTCGTTGAAGCCTAATAATCTCATATTTCATTCCAATTTTCTTTAGTCACCTTTCCGGAATATGTCTCTTTACCTCTTTATCAAAAGGGAAAGACTGATAATATTTACGAAGTCGATATTGATGATCCCTCATTCTTTGTTTCAATAGTGAGCTAACATTGCTTGAAACCTCAGGCGTGTCGATATCAACGATATTGAGCTTCATCTGTGAAAAACGTATTAGTTAAGTTATTATTTTAGTTAAGTAAAATCGCAATACATATATTGAAATGAATTGAAATATTATTGAAACTTTGTCCAATGCATTTTGTAGCAAGTTGTCTTCCTTCAACTGCCTGACATGCTGAAAGCAAGGCAACTCACTCCTCACAATGATGTCCAATTCACTGGCCAATTTTTAAGTTTGGATCTTATCCACTAGGCGTTGTTTCGTGGGGTCAATCGTCACTAATAACTTGGTATTCATTGCAACATTCATCTGTTGCAACTCAGCTCCTTTTGTCTTACATCTACCTCATTTTCTAAGACTAGTATTGGAACCTGAAAAAAAACATGAGAAAAACACACTAAACATGTAATGAGAGCATTGATAAAAGAAAATTATCCTTATATTATTAGAACAAAAACTATTTATTTAGCATACAAAGCATTAGAAAATGCATTTGGCTCTTTTTTTCTAAAATTGATAATATACTTGCATATGACATTCCCAGAATTGAAGAAGAATGATACGAATGTTACACAATATCTTCAAAAGTCCAAAGCCTGAACTGATGAACTAGCTACTGCAGGTCATCTATTGCATGACACTAAATTTAATGTGATAATATATCCTAATATTGGTCTGTTTTTTTATCCTATAATTTTATATCTCAATTTGCAGTAAGAAACAATACCTTTTTCTGAGTTATATAGCCAATTTTTGTCTCAAGACATTCCATTACAAAGCTATCAAGAAACACTTGCGACGAATCTCGCCCATTGTCCTTAAGCACCAAGTGCTTTCATGCCGAGAAGACTTTCTTATCAATGAACAAATTTTTGCAACTCCAATAAAAAATGTAAATGTCAAAATCGTGGCTATCATACCATACCACATTGAATTGTCAAAAATGGTATACATCAAGGCAAAATTTTCATTCTTCACTTCAAGCTAATGTAACTTGGTACTCAGATTATAATATTATTGCTCCTATGGACTCGACTCCCACTATGATACCTCCTTCATATGCAACACCTAATCATTCTTTGATGCTTGTGCTAACTATACATTCTCCTATACTAATTTTGCAAGCTTAAACCTAGTATCCAGACACTAGAGCTACTAACCATATAACTTTATAACATTAAATGTATGGTAATCCATTTAATATTATAGTTTAATGGTACGCAAACAATTGGTCCTCCATTATTTCAATCTTTGGTAAAAAAATTTCGCATTTTCATACCAAGTCGCATATATATGAATATATTATTAAAATTAGTAATTTTATATTACTCTCGGTATCTAACTTGTTAATATTGATTAACCTAACTAATAATTTACATAATTTTTGAACTAATTACATGATCATTATTTAGTGGTTGTTAGTGATTATTATTAAAAAATAAATTTATTTTATTAAAATAAGATTTTTATTGTTATAATATTGATGATCATAGATATTCAGTCATTGTATTCATGAAAAACTATTATAATGTCCTAAATTTAAAATGACCCATTAACAATTCTAATTCGAGTTTAAGCTCCAAAATAACTAGGTAAGAGTTGATTAGTAGTCTTTTTCATTGGGTTTATAATGACTTTCACCTCTCATCTATCTTTCGAAATGAGATTTGACATCCACTTTCCATGTGAAATGTCACTATCTCTTTTTCTTGAACCTTTGATGTTCTTATCATGGCCAATTCACAATTCACAATTTCCCTTCCTTTTTTGATGTGGATTTGAGTTAGAAGCCTACTAGGAGTTTTTGATTTTAGCTAAAGCTTACAAAATAAAAATGAATTCATCTTAGAGTTTAGAGATTATAAATAGTTTACATAATGATGTCTTAAGGATTGAAAACAACGTAAATGCATAGAGTAATGTTTTCAATAACTTTTCACTTTCTTTTTTGTCCTTATCATAATCGATCATCTTTCCTGAACATAAACAGATTACATGTTAAAACAAATCAAATTTCAAACAAAAAATGAAACAGAACGTTGGAACAAGACTTTCAAAGAACAAGTTGTAAGCAAAACATAAAAAACATATTTCTTTAACTATTCTTTCATTCTGTTATCTTTTTTCACCATCATTCACACAATTCTATAGAAACCTAATAATGCCATAGTTCAATCTATGCAAACAACTCAAGAAGTCAAAGAAACCACAATAATTTTAGATTTGATATCTTTAAGACATTAAAAAATAAACGCACAACAAATGAAAGAAAACTTACTAGGTTGAGCTCAACTCCACGAGATGATAGATGGTGGGAAGATAATAATAGAAAATTGAGAAGAACAACAGAAGAGGGATTGAAAAAACGAGGGAGAATATTCAGTTCTTTGAGAGAAAACGTAGAAACGACAGAGAGAGAGCGGGTAAGGGCTGTGGGTTTGATTTTTACTCCACAAATGATGTCGTCCCAGCTAAATTTTTTTTACCGTTGTAATATTTAGCGATGAAAACAAGATTCGTCGTAAAATGCAAAACCTTTAGCTACGATAAATGATAACCGTCGCCAATACGTTTGAAACAACGCAAAAAATGACATAGTTATATTATTCTGATCTCCCACATTTTGTGACGAAACAAATATTCGTCGTAAAATGCCACGCTTCAGCTACGGAATAACTATAGCATTGTGAAATGTACAACATTTTGCTACCAATATGTTAAATCGTCACAAAAAATGTTTGTTTTACCTTTTCTGATGATGGCGGTTTTTTTCGCCTACAAATATAATTTTGCTAGGAGTTTTAGAAAATGTCGCCAATACCCTAGCATTTTCTTTACTTCTTTATTGTTCTTAAAAAAGTTTTACCTTCATTTTCGATCAGTTCTTCCTTTGTAGTCTCCGTTAAGTCTTCCCAAAACTAGTGATCTCAGACGTCTTACCCACCTATCAAAGCCATTGACTTGATCAAAACACGGTCTGTAATTCTGTCACTTCTTTTTTAATATCTGTCATATTTTCACTTATGGTCTTCATTTCTACATCTTTTACTGACTAGCTCGACTTTTTGTTTGTCAATCTTGGTTTGTCACAAGTTTTAGTATCTCTTTAATCGATTTTCGCCTGTTTGCCTGTGATATTTGCATTTGGCTCTCCAGACAACGAGAGAAAGAAAACAAGTGTTTTACTATTGTTAAATAGAAGAGTTGTGATTTTTATCCTTCTAAGGTAGATCTGGACGTTCTTTATGTAGATCTATACATAGGGTGTTTTTTACGGTGCTAAAGTTGATTTCTTTTTGTTTTGTATTTATTATTTGATTTCTTTGTGTTATGTTATTTGCATATTGTCGTTAGAGAGTTTGGATTTTGCTCAGCTAGTTATCGGAGTCGAATCAGTTTAGTTGACCTCACTGTTGCTGAATCTTCTCGAGTTGTTTCTAGATTTTGCCTACTGAGGAACTTATCTTAATGCGTCCTACTTGGCATTTATGACATTGGGCTTTCCTCTAGTCTTGTGAAGCACACGGGTATTTGCATATGGGTTTTGCAAAGATTTTGGAAAGTCCAAAATCCTCTCATAGATAACTTGTTTGGGTTTTGTGTTCTACTCATCACTGTCGAAAAATGATTATTCACTGAATCGGTATTATTCTTTAGTTCTATTGTGAGTTATTGTAATTATTCTTTTGTTCTTTCTATCTATTGTGATTATTCACTAAAACCCTTTAGGTGTTTATTGTGAGTTCTTAATTATGCATTTGATGTATGAGTTGTATTTATGGTTGTGATGTGAAGATGTTTTACTGTCTATCTTTGTTATTTCTTTATATCTATCTTCCCACTGAAATTTAACGTTTAATCTCATGAAAGCTTTGTTTCTGCATTGATGAAATTGTTTCAAGAGTATTTTACTTTTTTTTCATTTCCATTAATAGTAATATAGAGACATATAGATAGTACTATATTAATGTATATAAAGAATATAGTTATGTCTATTCTACTTTAAATTCTATTTTGCATTAAATACAAATTACACAATAAAATTTTGAAATTTAATTAAGGGTAACTTTCATATCCTTAGGCACATTGAAGATGTATAAGTGCTAAACTAGAATAGTTTCAGTTGTCATCGAAATTGGAGTTAAACATATCATCGTTTTATTCTAAATTGACTTTTACAGAATTTACCTCTTAACATTATTAATGAAGGAATGTCGACATGGAGACTAGTTCCGGATGGCCCTAATTCATTTCGTTGGGAGGAATGTAGAAAAATTGTCCTTACTGAGAAAACCAACAATGCAAAAAAATCTCCACTTCATATACTAATCATCGTTTGCCTTCTACGGCTGGTCTTCTACTCCAAGGTGTTTAGTATCATCTAAATAACGTCACTTTCCTTATTATGTGCATCTCATTTCTATATGTTGTTTTAAGCTTCCTTGAGTCTGGAAGATGACATATATGGCCATGGAGGCAGGACCAATGTCACAACAGTCTGTAAAGGATTAGGAAAATCGGTTGTTTTGGAAAATTCATCAATTTCAAATTCTTCGTCTGCTCATGCACGTATGTATGTCACTCTAATTTCAGTTCATTTAATAGTTTACTAATATGACAATATCTAACTTCTATACTGATTGTATTTTAGGTACTAAATCTAACGACTTATTCACTGCATTCTCTACAAATTTAGCTATAGCGGAAAAGCTGTTACAAGAGGGTGTAAAAAACCCTACACTTGAGGGAACAATTGTTACTGTTCCAATTGATGCGTTCAAATGTGCAAGGACCCTTATGAGGAATCCAGACATTGAGGACTCATTTACCTTTACTGACTATCATGTTACTTGGAATCCAAATAAATAATTATATCATTGTCAGTTAGTAAGTCAATCAACTGAACTCAACTTTAAAGTATATTTATTGTTGTATCTGTAATAATTTGTCAAGCAACATATCTACTACTTAGGGGTCAAGTTACGTACTATTGAATGTAGACTATTATTGTTCTAATTCTATGACTATATAAATTGGGTAACTTCTAATTCAAAGTTCGTACTACTCCATATATCATATTATTATATTGATAAAATTATTTAAAATTTTTATAACTAAATTTTGCAATGTTAGTAAATAATAATGATTAATTAATACTACTATTTAACACTTAAAATTATGTTGTGTCTTTTTTGAATAATACGTTGTAAACATACAAAACAAATCTCCAATAAAACATATCTTAACTATGACAGCTTATAAAAATGTTAGTTCGATAATTTATGAAAATGTCAATCATTTGGTAACGATTTTTAGAAATCGTCACCAAATGTATACATTCAGTGATGTTTTTAAGAATTCGTCACTGCATGTGCAACATTTGGTGATGATTTATAAAAATCTTTGCTAAATGCTTGACATTTAGTGACGATGAAAAAAAATTGTAGTTGAATGTATAAGCTTTTGCGACCAAATGAAACTTTTGTCACCAAATATAAAACCTTTGGTGATGATTTCCAGGATTCGTCGTGAAATGCTTGACATGTTATGGTGACATTTTCAACAATCATCGCCATTACATTATTTAGTGATGAATATCTGAAATCGTCACCATTGTGCAACATTTAGTGATGATTTTTCTTAATCTTCACTAAATATTCAACATTTGGTGACGATTTTATCTATACGTCGTTAAATGCCTTCCCTTGTGCTATGATTCTTGGTTTTGTCACTAAATGGTAAGTTTTAGAGATGAATGCTTTTAAACGTCGCAATATGTTGTCTTTTGGCAATGAATTTCATTTCATCGCAAAAGAAATCGTCGGGAAAGGGTATGTTTGTTGTAGTGTTCACCAGAGTCATAAATCCAAGCCTCAATTCATTGAGATATTTATATGAGCTTGATTTGAGTAACAACAAATTCATGGGACGTTTCCAATTCAACGTTCTCGGAGCCACGGAATTGACTTTTGTTGATATTTAGTTCAACAACTTCCTTGGTACCCAAATCTGATTTGGTGTTCAACATTGACACCGATATTCTCTTCATGAACAATAACGAATTCAACCAGAGTATCCCAGTAAACTTTGACAACATTCCAACAAGTTATCTCACCCTCGCCAATCAGTTTCCTGTTGATTTGTTCAAGATTGTTATTTAATATTTTATTTCATTTGTCTAGTCTATTTCAATATGTTAGTGGTTTGTTTTTAGGGTATTTGGTTGATGTGTAAACTCTATAAAAAGCCACAAGCATAAGTGAATAAGGTGGTTCGGGTTTTCTCTATTTTATTATTCTGTATGTTTTAGCCTTTTAGTTAACATATTTTTGGTATCAGAGTCTTTATTTTTTCAAACTCGTGAGAGAAACTTGCACCACAACTGCAATCTTTCTTCTTTCTAACACTCAACCGAAAAAGCAGAGGTACATAGTAGGCAACATTAGTGTGTAGCAACACAAAAGCATACTGAGGCAAAGAGCAACAACAGTTTTTTCTTGTGACGATCACGAACCAACAATAAAAAACTAGAGGCACAGACTTAAGATCTTTAAGCCACGCATTCATCTTTCATGGTAGTTAATGGTACGACAACTTCTTCCTAACCATTGCTTCCTCTGCTCAAAGGAGAAAATTATGAATTTTAGAACATCAAGATTAAGACTTTGTTTATATCCCAAGAGTTATGGGATTTGGTGGAGTTTAGGTACAAAGACTTGAATGATGAGTAGCGATTTCGTGACAATTGAAAGCAAGACATAAAAACTTTGTTCTTCCTTTAACAGGCAATCACTGATGAGATTTTCCCCCACATTTCATCTTCACTACTTCAAAGGCAACATGACAAATTTTACAAATAGAGTTCCAAGGCTCCAAAAAAGTAATTATGGTAAAGTTTCAACACACCCCTATCTACTGAATTTAATGAATTCTGTGAAGAATGTGCTATTCACAGGGAGCTTATTGCACATGAAAGTAAAATGACGTTGTTGAGAGGAAGAATCGACAGTGGTGGAGATTGTTAGAAGTTTGATAAAAGCCAAAGGTCTTCCTACCTCCTTTTGGGTTAAAACAGTTGCAATGATTATATATCCTTTAAATATTTCTCCTACAAAGGCTGTTATGAATAAAACACCATATGAAACATGGAAAGATGTGAAGCCCCTTGTCTGTCACTTAAAAAGTTTTTAGATGTATAGCCTATTCTTTAGTTAATTATTAATCCTGCAATAAACTTGATGAAAAGTCTAAAAAGTGAATTCAAATAAGAGGGCAAACTAGAAGTTGCACCATTTTTGAACTAAATTTGGTTTAGGATGATTCAATGGGTCTTCTATAGATGTTTTTCTTTGCTTATGATGTGGATTGTTGGCTTTGTTTATATGCTAGGCATTTGTAGATCTTAAGTTGTAATTTTTATTAAAGTGACTGGTATGCTTATACTTGTGTTGTGATCTTCTGTATTTGTTTATATGCTAGGCATTTGTAGATCTTAGATTGTAGGCTACAAATGCCAACAAAGTACAATTCATTCACTATTGCTCATGTTGAGACTTTGTGGCTATTTAGAGTCATTTGGCTTTGGTTTGATAGTTTATGGTCTTGATAAAAAATAGGTATTTAATGGTTGAATAAATAGGTGGAAACCATATGACATAATAACAACAATTTTTTTCTTTTTCCCATCCCTGTAGTGAGTTTAAGTAACCTTTTTAGGTAGTGTCAGTCGCATTAAGTGATTATATAGAGCTCTTTGTGGTAATTCATATGGTGCAAAAAGGGGTGATATCATGCAATTGCTTATTTTATGCAATAAGATTTTATGTTTGCACGTATGTCATGAGAAGATTATGAGTGATGCTTATTGTGATGCAATTATCGGGATTTGAACATTACAACTATTGGTTAAAAGTTACAACTAGCAAAATGCCACTTTATACTAACAAAATTTCTCCTCCTTTTATTGAGTTGCTCATCTTTAGGTTACACTGGTCATTTTCAAGGATATAGGATTCATGCAGGTTCAGGTTCTTATCCTATACGCAGAAGAGATGCAGATCATCGTTATGATTCTGATATTGGTCATTCGTGAGGTTTTCCTTGAAGCTGTAAATTTACAGGTAGAAAAGATCCTGGTACATATCAAGACTCTTCACCTCCTTATACTAGATGAAGGGGTGGTGGTAGACCACTCAAGAGAAGTTTTAATGGGTCTAGATTTGGTTTAGGTCCATTTAGAGATGAGGGCAGTCGAAATAATCCAAATGTACATCTAAAAGAAGGGGACTAGATTTCCTCTGATACTAAAAATATGTTGGTTAAAGGGCTAAAACATGCAGAAGAATAAAATAGAGAAAAGTTGAACCACCTTATTCACTTAAGCCCATGACTTTTTATAGAGTTTACATATTAACCAAATACACAAAAAATAACCCACTAACTTACTGCATGGACTAATCAAATTAAATTAAATTAAATAACAATCTTGACGGAATTAATAGGAAGTAAGCTTAGACTCAGTAAACAACACATGCACCACATGAATAAATGATTTTGAATCAATTTCAACATTAAAATATATTAGTTAAAAGGCTAAAAAACACAAAAGAATAAAATAGCAAAAAATTAAATCATTTTATTCACTTAAGCTCGTGGTTTTTTATAGAGTTTACATGTCAACCAAATAACCAAAAAACAAAATACCAAAAAATACTAACTAAAGACAAAAATCTGATCTAATAGATTTTTCAACCGGAAAAGACTTTCTACTTTGCTTACCTAAAACATATCCTTCACAAATCTCAAAAGATTCAATTGTAGGCAACCCAATAACCATGTTCTTTTGACTCAACAACTTCAATCCATTTTCATTCAAATGCTTATGACGCAAATGCCATATTTAGGCTCATCAGTTTCACTAACAACAAAGGTAGAATTATACAACCGAGAAATTTTAAGTGGGAACATATTGTTACTCGTCTTTTGGACAATGACAATGATACAACCACACTTTTTATCAATAATTGTACATGCACCATCATCAATCACAATTCTATAACCACAATCCATCAATTGTCTAATGATTAATAAGTCAAAGTAGGAATAAATTGTACATTAGAAAAAAGTTTAATATTACTATTTGTCTTAATGGAAACTATACATCTCCATTCAAAATGATACACATTGTTCTTACCCAGCTGTACTGTTGACTTTTTCATGTCATCAAGATTTTTAAATGATGGTTTGTCTGCTATCATGTGATTAGAACAATCACTGTCCACAAACCAAATATCATTAGTAGAATTTTTATAATAAAGGATTATAAATAAAATATTTTACTCTTCTTCTTCCACAATATTGGCATGCTTTTCTTTATTATCAACATTTTTCTTCTACTTAGCCTAACAATTAGCTTCTTTGTGACCTAGTTTTCCATAATGATAGCAATTAATAGGAGTTTGAATACTTTGCCTTGGTTCATCATTTTGTACTACCTTAGTTGGTCACTTGAATGTCCTTCATGGCCTCTACTGCGTCCATAACCACGACCACAATTGTTAGAGGACTGGCCTCTCACGTGAAAGGATTTTTCTTCATGCAATGCTAAAGTTTTGTTAATATTGTCCACATGAGCTTGCCAAGAACCCATTAAATCATCAAAATAATAAGTAGATAAATCTTTAGACTCTTTTATGGCGGTAACCATGTGATCAAATTTAGGAGTGAAAGTACACAATATTTTTGAGACTATAGAATGATCAGAAATTTGTTCACCGTATGACCTCATTTGAGAAATAATAGCAGAAGCTCTAGATAAATAAGTTTGAACTGATTCAGAAGGAGCCATTTGGAGTGTTTTTAAAGGACTTACAGAGTGATTGAATCTTTACTATAATTACTTTTTTTGAGCCTTGGAACTCTGTTTGTAAAATCTTTCTTGGTGCATTTGAAGTAATTGAAGATGAAATACGGGAAAATATCACATCATTGATTGCCTGTTAAAGGAAGAACAAAGCTTTTGTGTCCTGCTTTCAGTTATCACGAAGCCGCAGCTTATCATCTGGGTCTTTATACCCGGGCTCCATCAAATCTTATAGGTTTTGGTATATAAACAAAGTCCTCAACGTTCCAAAATTCATAATTTTCCCTTTTAAACAGAGGAATCAACGGTTGAGAAGAAGTTATCGTGCCATTGACTGCCATAAATGGTGCGTATGTGGCTTAAAGATCTCAGTTCTGTACCTCTGGTTTTTGGTTGCTACTTAGTGACCGTCACAAGAGTAGATAGTTGTTCTTTTCCTCGGTATTCTTTTGTGCTGTTACACACTAATTTTGCCTACTCTACACCTCTATTTTTTCGATTCAACATTGGAAAGAAGAAAGCTTGCAGTTGTAGTGCAAGTTGCTCTCACGACCCTAAAAAAAATAAAAGCTTTGATACAAAAAATATGTTGGTTAAAAGTTCAAAACACAAAGAAGAATAAAATAAAGAAAAAATGAACCATGTTATTCACTTAAGTTTGTGGGTTTTTATAGAGTTTCCTCATTAACCAAATACCTGAAACCAAAATACTAACATACTACAACAGGCTAAAAAAATTAAATAAATTATTAAATAACAATCTTAACCTAATCGATAGGAAGTAAGCGTGGACTCAATAAACAACGTATGCACCATATGACTAGACTGATTTTGAATCAGTTTTAACACATCTCCTTAATTCAAAATCACATACACCTAACTGCTGTCTAAAATAAACATGTTTGTGCTGATAAAAAAAAATAGTAAATAAGTCAACAACTCGATCATTTGTATTGCTGAACTCTAACTTGATTTCTTTACTTGTTACTAGCTTGCGAATGAAATGATGCTGGATTTCAATATGTTTTGTTCTGCCATGAAAGGCTGGATTCGTTGTCATTGCAATTGTAGCTTTTTTATCACACGTAATTTCAGTTGCAGTAGATTGTTCTTGGCCCAAATCAGCAAGTACTCTTTTTAACCACATAGCTTGACATGCAGTAATAGTTGTAGCAATATATTTAACCTCTTAAGATGACAATGCAACAATTTCTTGCTTTCTTGAACTCCATAAGACAACCCCGAGCTAAAAATATAACTCGAAGTGCTCCTTCTATCATCCAAAGAACCTATCTAATCACTATCAGTGTAACAAAACAATTTGAAACTTGATACTTATAGTGTACAAGTTCCCAAAGTTAGATGTTCCAGCAACATATCTCAAGATTCTCTTAGCTGCCCCAAAATGGTGTTGTATAGGATTATGCATGAACTTGGATAAAATATTAACAAAAAATGCAATGTCAAGACGTATGTGAGTCAAATAATTCAATCCACCAATCAATTTTTGAAAATTGGTTAGATCAGTCTTTTCTATGCCATCTTTAGATTGTAATTTCTCATTTGAATTCATTGGTGTGGAGCTTGTTGCAATTCAGCATATTGAACCTTTTAAGAAAATTTTTAACATAATTTTGTTGAGAAATTTAAATTCCATCTACACCTCAAACCCATTCTTCATCATTAAAGACTTAAAATTCTTCAGCAATGATTCACAAGATCCAAAATAAATCATGTCATCAACATAAAGGCAAAAAACCATAAAACATTTCCCCTTCCTTTTTCAAATATAAAGTGGGCTCACTGTCACTTATTTTAAACCCACATTTAACAAAATAACTATCAATCTTGCTATACCATGCTGGTGGAGCTTGCTTATACCCATAAAGAGCTTTCCTCTAAACTTAAAGACTTTATTTTCATGACCTTTTAAGACAAAGCCTTCAGGTTGAGAAATATAAACTTCCTCTTCCAATTCTTCATTTAAAAAATTAAACTTTCCATCAAATTGGAAAATAGGAAGAGATAAATAATCGGCTAAAGAAAGTAAAATTTTTACAGTTTCAAGACGAGCAACTAGTGAGAAGGTTTCTTCAAAATCAGTGCCCCTTTGTTGAGCATACCCTTTTACTACAAGTTGTGCCTTATGTTTTTGTATATTTCCATAGCATGATACTTAGTTCCAAACACCCATTTGAGCCTAATTGCTTGTTATCCTTCAGGCAAATCTACCAATTCTCATGGTTAATTTTTTCTAAATTGTTGTCGTCATCTATGACTTTGCACCATTCTTCTTTTTTTGATGCCTCCTCATAGCATAATGGACTTGCAACACACAAAGTAAAAGCACTAGATTCATAAATTTCCTTCAAGGAACTAAATTTCCTTGGCGGAGTTTTATTAGATGAAGAGGAATTTATGCTTTTAGGAGATGAGGAGCTACAACTTGTAAGAGATGGTAACGAATTTTCTGGTTGTAATCCATATAGGTTATATAATCCTTTTGAACAAAATTTCAGCATAATTTTATTGAGAAATGAAAATTCCATCTGCATCTTGTTTCACCTCAAGCCCAAGAAAGTAGTGCATCAAACCCAAGTCTGTCATATCAAATTTCTTCATCATAAATTATTTTGTTAAATTTTTTCATCATAAAATGTCAACTTTTCTCTCTAAAAAACAAAAAAAAAACAATTTCCACCAAAGGATTTTGTATTTATGGGTTCACACAAATTATCACAAACTAATTAAAAACAAAATTTTGCTTTAATAGATTTTCTAACCGAAAAAGACTTTCTAGTTTACTTACCCAAAACACATCCTTCACAAAACTCAAAAGATTTAGTTGTACTCAACCTAATAACTATATTCATTTGACTTATCAATTTCAATCCACTTTAATTCATATGTCTAAAATGCAAATGCTATAATTGAAGCTCATTAATTTTACTAACAACAAAGGCAAAATTATGCAACTGAGAAACTTCAAATGGGAACAAATTGTTACTCACGTTTTGAAAAATAGCAATGATACGACTAGACTTTTTACCAACAATTGGACATACACCATCATCAAATACAATTCTATAACCATTATCCATCAATTTTCCAATGCTAAATAAATTATAAGTCAAAGCAAGAACAAACTGTACTTTAGACAAAAGTTTAGTATTACTATTTGTCTTAATGATAACTATACCTCTCCCTTCAATATTATATACATTGTTGAAATTTCTGATCAAACTATAGTCTCAAAAATATTACGTAGTCTCACTCCTAAATTTGATCATATCGTTGTTGTTATAGAGGAGTATAAAGATTTATCTACTTATTCTTTTAATGATTTAATTGGTTCTTTGCAAGCTCTTAAGGATAGGATTAACAAAACTTCATCATTGAATGAAGAAAAAGCCTTTCAGGTGAGAGGTAAGTCCTCTAATAGAGGTGGTCGTGGTGGTCACCGTGGTTGTGGTCATGGTCGTAGACGCAGTAGAGAATATTGAGGACAGTAGGCAGTACAAAAATGATGAACAAAGGCAAAGTAATCAAACTCCTATTAAGTGTTATCATTGAGGAAAACTAGGTCACAAAGAAGTTGATTGTTGCTAAGTAGAAGAAAAATGTTGGCAATGAAGAAAAACATTCCAATTTTGCCGAAAAAGGAAAGAAAAGTATGTTATTATGGTCCATTCTTATAAAAATTCTACTGATGATATTTGGTTTATGGACAGTGATTAATCTAATCACGTGACAGGAGACAAACCATCATTTAAAGGGCTTAATGACATAAAAATTAAACAGTGTGGTTGGGTAACAACAATGTATATCATGTTGAATGGAAAGGTATAGTTGCCACTAAGACAAATGGTAATACGAAAATTTTGTTTGATGTACAATTTGTTCTTGCTTTGACTTATAATTTATTGAGCATTGGACAATTGATGGATAGAGGTTATAGAATTGTATTTGATGATGGAGCCTGTACAATTATTGATAAAAGTCTACTTGTATCATTACCATTGTTCAAAAGACATGTCACAACATGTTCCCACTTAAAGATTCTCAGTTAGACAATTCTACCTTTGTTTTTAATAAAATTGAAGAGTCTAAATTATGGCATTTTCATTATAGGCATTTGAATGAAAGTGGATTAAAGTTGTCGGGTCAAAAAAATATGGTTGTTGGGTAAGCAAAGTAGAAAGCCTTTTACAGTTGGAAAACCTAATATAACAAAATTTTGTCTTTCGTTATTGCATGTTGATTTGTATGGACCCATGAATACATAATATTTTGGTAGAAATCCGTATTTTTTTTTTATTTTTAATGATTATAACCACATGAATTGTGTCAATATTTTGAAGACAAAATTTGAAAATCTTGTCCACTTTAAAAAGTTTGAGGCCTTGGTAGAAAATGAAATTGGCAGCAATATCAAGTGTCTTCGAGCTGACAGAGGAGGTGAATTTACATCTACTGAATTTAATGACTCCTGTGGAGAACGTGGAATTCGAAGGGAACTTACTGCACCATAAACATTAGAGCAAAATGGTTTTATTAAGAGGAAGAATCAAACAATGGTGGAGATAGTTAGAAGTTTGATAAAAGCCAAAGGTCTTGCCAATTCTTTTTGGGTTGAAGTAGTTGTAATAGTTGTATGTCTTTTAAATATTTCTTCTACAAAGGCTGTTATGAGTAAAATACAATATGAAATATGGAAAGGTATAAAGCCCAGTGTCTGTCACTTAAAATTTTTTAAATGTATAGCCTATGCTTTAGTTTTAAATATTTCTTCTACAAAGGCTGTTATGAGTAAAATACAATATGAAATATGGAAAGGTATAAAGCCCAGTGTCTGTCACTTAAAATTTTTTAAATGTATAGCCTATGCTTTAGTTAATTCTCAATCCCATAGCAAACTTGATAAAAAGTTTGAAAAGTGCATTTTTATTGGTTATTTGCCTCAATCGAAAGCATATAGGTTGTATAATCATTTAAGTGGAAAATTTGTTATTAGTAGACATGTGAAGTTAAATGAAGATGCAATATGAACTTGGGAAATTGCCCAAGTAAATGAACATGTTCTAGTCCCAATCAATAACTTGGGTGATACTCAGCCTTTACAACCAGGAAATCCATCACCATCTCCTATAAGTAGTAACTCCTCATCTCCTAAAAACACAAGTTCCTCTTTAGTTGGTGAAACTCCTCTAAGGAAATTTAGATCCTTGAAGGAAATTTATGAATTCGATGCTTTTTCTTTGTATGTTACAGATCCACTATGTTATGAGGAGAGATGAAGAGGTGACATCAATTCCACAAAATCAAACATGGGAATTGGTAGATTTGCTTAAAGGAAACAAACAATTAGGCTCAAATGGGTATTCATAACTAAGTATCTTGTTGATGGAAGTATACATCATCATAAGGCAAGACTTGTAGTAAAAAGGTATGCTCAATAAAGTGGCATTTATTTTGAAGAAACCTTCTCACTAATTGCTCATCTTGAAATTGTAATAATTTTGCTTGTTTTAGGCACTCATTTATCTCTTCCTGTTTTCCAATTTGATGTGAATTATGCTTTTTTAGATGGAGAATTGGAAGAGAAAGTCCATATTTCTTAACTTGAAGGTTTTGTCTTAAAAGGTCATGAAAATAAAGTCTTTAAGTTGAGGAAGCTCTTTATGGGCTTAAGCAAGCTCCATGAGTATGGTACAATAAGATTGATAGCTATTTTGCTGAATGTGGATTTAAAAAAAAAGTGACAGAGAGCTCACTTTATATTTGAAAAAGGAAGGAAAAACGATTTTCTAATTGTTTGCCTTTATGTTAATGACACGATTTATTTTAGATCGTGTGAATCTCTGCTGAAGAAATTTGAGATGACAAACTTGGTTTTGATGTACTACTTTCTTGGGCTTGAGGTGAAACCAGGTGCGAATGGAAATTTTATTTCTCAACAAAATTATGTTGAAAATTTACTCAAAATGTTTAATATGTTGAATTGCAACAAGATCTCCAACCAATAAATTCAAATGAGAAATTGCAATCTGAAGATGGCACAGAAAAGACTGATCCAACCAATTTTCAAAAGTTGATTGGTGGATTGAATTATTTGAGTTACACATGTCCTAACATTGCATTTTTTTTTAGTGTTTTATCCAAGTTCATAGATAATCCTACACAACACCATTTTGGGGCAGTTAAGAGAATCTTGAGATATGTTGCTGGAACATCTAACTTTGGGATTTGGTACTCTATAAGTATCAAGTTTCAAATTGTTTAATTACACTGACAGTGATTGGGTAGGTTCTTGGATAATAGAAGGAGCACTTCAAGTTATATTTTTAGCTTAGGGTAGGGAGTTGTCTCATGGAGTTCAAGAAAGCAAGAAATTATTGTATTGTCATCTTCAAAGGTTGAATATATTGCTACAACTGTTATTGCATGTCAAGCTGTGTCATTAAAAAAAGTATTTATTGATTTGGGCTAAGAACAATCTACTGCAACTGAAATTATGTGTGATAACAAAGCTACAATTGCAATGACAACGAATCCAGCCTTTTATAATAGAACAAAACATATTAAAATCTGGCATCATTTCATTCAAAAGTTGGTAGCAAGTAAAGAAATCAAGTTAAAGTTCTGCAATACAAATGATCAAGTTGCTGGCTTATTTACTAAGTCTTTGTCTCGGCACAAGCATGTTTATTTTTGACAGCAACTAGGTGTATGTAATTTTGAATCAATGGGGTGTTTTGAAACTGATTCAAAATCAATCTAATCACGTGGTGCATGTGTTATTTATTAAGTCTAATCTTACTTTGATCAATTTTATTATTTAATATTTCATTTTATTTATTTAGTTTGTTGCAGTATGTTTGTGACTTGTTTTTCAAGTATTTGGTTGATGAAACTATATAAAAAGCCACAAGTTCAAGAGAATAAGGTGGTTTAGCTTTCCTCTATTTTATTCTTCGGTGTGTTTTAGCCTTTTAACCAATACTATTATTAGGAAACAAGCTCTCGGGTTGTCTCCCTTATGAAATAAGCTATTTGACCAAGATGACAGGGTTCGATGTTGGAACGAATCTATTAACAGACCCCATCCCACAATCATTTGGTTGCTTGGAAAGCTTGCAGTTTCTGAATTTGGTACGTAACTTGTTTTGGGGATCAGTACTTGAGGTCTTGTGTATGCTGCCTTGGCTTACAACTTTACTCTTTATGACTTACAATTACCTTACTCAAGTTGGGGCCAGCATGCTTGGACCTGATAAAAGCAGGGGAGCAGGGGTGCTGGTCCTCAATATTAACAGGAACTGCTTATGGGGCTTCCATTTCAAAGGCCTGCAGCTGAGTGCACTCGTTTCTTCGCAAGAAGGCGTACCGTCTGTGCCTACCCTAAGACTTTTTCCATTACACCTTGTACACCTCCTACTTCCCCCTCAGATCCTTTGGATGGATGGCTGAGATACAATGGGACAAGTTAGGGACAGAGTAAAGGGGCCAAAGGATCATGTCCCCCTACTTCAACCATAAAATCTAGAGTGGCTCCTATGAAAGCTGTTCCTACTCCACGAACCTATAAAGCACTTGTACTGCCCCCTTCTCCTCCCAAGTGAATACCGATGAAGTGATAGTAGAGATGATACATGGTGATATTGTGTATATGCTGTTTCTCTCTGTGTTTGGTGATTGTGTCATGTTAAGAGTAAATTGAACGAGGAAGGGAGCTCGTGGTCTCTGCAATATTTGTGTGCATATTGAGTTGTTGGAGTGACCCTGCTTTGAGTTTCAAGATTAATAAAATAAAGGTATCTTATTTATATTCTTAATATGAATATTCCACATCAGTGTTTGAACATGTCAAACTAGTCATAATATCCGACAGTATTGCGTCGATATGTTTTATCGCACTGATTAGTCATAATAAAGAAGAGATAAATACGACACAAGGAGACGCCGCCAAAGCAAATAATAGCTGAAAAAGACGTGGACTTGATGCCAACTAGACCCAGCACTGCATTCGCCTTCAGGAAATGGAAATTGGAATCCAGTCGCAAAAGCCATCCTGGGACATAGACAACCACTAAACTCTACTGTAGCCCACTCAAGAAGAATGTATTTTCTTTTACTGAATTCTGTACCTTTACTAACCCTTATCTGGAACTGAAAATGAATACTCCTTTGTTCTAACAAATCACAGACCGGGCTACCTACAACAGTTTCTTCAACAGACCTCTAAAGTATTTCGTAATGTTGTTAATTGTTAAGTTAATGCCAACTAGAAAGGACGTATTTGGGATAAGAAATCATGATAAAAAGGGCACAGGCGTGCGTCTAGGTTGTTGAAAAATTTTAGTAACATTTTCCGGTCTGAGATCAGAAAAACAGATAAAGAGTAGTGCGAAATGGAATTATTGTAGGTAGAGAAAAGTTCTGGACGATTCTGTATGGTATGTGACATCTTTTATTATTCTCCTTCTGAGTTGATTTTTCCTCCTGGCACTTGCTATTGTTTTCCAGCTCTTCAGCAGATTGAAGAAGAACAGCATCCCATATTTCAACCAAGAGAGACAAAACCAGGCAACATGTCCTCCATCCTAATAGTCTCACTTCTCTCCATAAGTCTCACTTCTCTTGTTATAAAACTGTAGCTATTGACACTACCATCGAAAACTTGGAATTAACCGTTGGAGGCAGAGGTAGAGGACTAAGAAAAGGCTGTAACAGTGAAAAGTACAGGACACCCATTACTGTTCAGTGTCCAAAACCACCACTTCCTCAAGCGCCACCACCAAAACATTTGCCTTTGGAAACAGAGGCCTTGGTGTTTGCAGACCAAAGGTTGGCTGTTGTATACACCATAATCCAAAACTTCAAGTCCACGATCACCTCAGATCCTCTTAACATCACTGGAACCTGGGTAGGCGCTGACATATGTAATTATAGAGGCTTCTTTTGTGATAATCCCCCAGACAACAAGTCAGCGATAGCACTTGCCTCAATAGACTTCAATGGTTTCCAACTAGCTGCCCCTACTCTTGACGGCTTCCTCGATCAACTTCACGACGTTGCACTCTTTCATGCCAATTCCAACTTCTTCTCTGGTACTATCTCATCTAACATTGCAAAGCTTCCATACCTCTACGAGTTTGACATAAGCAACAACCTCTTCTCTGGTCCATTTCCGACAGCTGTTCTTGGAATGGATGGCTTAACATTCTTGGATATTCGGTTCAATTTCTTTACAGGGTCAGTACCACCACAAGTGTTTACGCAAAACCTGGAAGTTCTATTTCTTAACGACAACAGTTTCACGACAACCTTGCCTGATAACTTGGGCAGCACTCACATTCTATATCTCACCTTGGCTAACAATAAGTTGATAGGGCCACTACCAACTGGTATATTTAAAGCATTTTCATCCCTAACTGAGGTTCTTCTCCTAAATAACCAGATAACAGGCTGTTTGCCGTACGAAATAGGCCTTCTAAAAGCGACCGTAGTGTTTGACGCTGGCAACAATGAGTTGGTAGGTCCATTACCGATTTCGTTGGCATGTCTAGACAATGCAGAGCAACTGAATTTTGCGGGTAACCAATTGTTTGGTATGGTACCAGAGGAGGCTTGCAAGCTTCCAAATTTGGTGAACTTATCATTGTCCAACAATTATTTCATTGAAGTGGGTCCTTGGTGTAGGCTCTTAATTGAAAAAGGGGTTCTTGATATTAGAAACAACTGTATTCCTGATCTCCCATTCCAGAGAACAGTGTTTGAGTGTGCTGATTTTTTTGCTCATCCCAAGTACTGTCCCAACATGTGGTCTGAAGCTTTTATTCCGTGTAAACACGTCTTTACTTCTCGTTCCAGGATCCCTTAGTCGTCTCCTTCACCTAAAGCTATGCTCATGTTTGATGGCTTCTCCGTTTGGAATTGAATTTTTTCTTTTGGTTTCTTCTTACCAGCTCGTGCCAAGTCCTTGAATTGTTATAGTATCTTTGCCATTTGCATGCTGTTAGTCTTACTTGCATAAAGTAATACACAGTTACAGGCCAAAATGAAAGCTTTCTACATTTTTCTTTAAATCCTCTACTTTCCAATTGATGAATCGTGCACTTCATGATTACATGCTTCAATTTTTGTTGAAATACGAGTGACCATTCACTTAGTGGCAGTAACCAGAAGTAACACGTACAGTCGAAGTAGCATTGACCATATACTTCCTTTCAATTCCTTCTGTCTTCGTTACAATTACATTAGGGAATCGAATTGGAATGACATGGAGAGCATTAAGACCTCAAGGCCATCGCAGATAACGATTGGTCTCCAAGGTTAGACTGGTCGCCAATAGATTCCATATTTACTGTTAGCACCTCCTAATCTAACCCAACCATGTGTTCCAGCTCAAAACTAAAACTATAAACAAAGTTACTGGCCGCTGTTCTTGGTTTTATTATACATATAAATGAGACTATATAAAACTGCTGATGCTTTTTTGCACGATCAGATACTGGAATGCCTGATCGGACAAGGCCCTTTCATTATTCAGTTCAATATTGGACTTGAATGGTATGCTACATGACGTAATGCATGATTCATTTAGAAGTTATGTCCATGATTGCCATACCCAACTTTTGGTTCTAGATCAACCGATGCCGACTTATATGTGTTAGCGAAAATCGCAATAATAATTAAATTAAAAAGGTTTATTTGAGTGCAAGGCGTCGTAAAATATTACTGCCCTAAGCTGAAAATTTCTCCTCTACGGTGCAGCAGAATAATGAGATTCGATCCTAGAATTAACGCCTTTTCCACCAACTTCGATGCACTTCAAAGAGCAGAATAAGAACTATCTCTCTAACAATGTATAAAGAGAAGGAGGGAGAGGTGTGAGAAGTCGAGTAGCCTGTGTCAAAACAACACAATATATATACTGAAATAAGAACGTTGGTGGTTAATAATAATGAATAAAAGAGACATTATGGTAATCAAGTGTAATAAAAGATACATTATGGTAATAAAGTGTAATAAGATGATGGATGTTGCATAGACGTTGGTAACTCAAGTTTTGGATCAACCAAAATATCAACAATCTCCCACTTGGTCCAAAACTTGAGAACCAAGCCCTGATGTCTTGAACAACTAGGTGAACTAAGTCTTGAACATGATATCCAAGAGAATTAGAGATAGAATTTACTAGAGAATAACAGCCTCAAAATGCCCTGATCTCATGATCGCTCTAGAGAGACAACCTAAATACTCTCATAAGAGGGTGGCTAGCCCCCATAATCACCTAGGTGAGTCCATCAAGTGTGTACTGCTCACACCACCCAAACTTACGCTATGGAACTCATTAAGGATTAAACAATCCAACCTCATCAAATACAGTAAAATCATGCTAAGGGACACAATTCAACAACTGAATGTGTATCAATATTATTCGACAAACAATGTACACATAAGTAGCCATCACATAATTTCATTTGATCCATTGAACTTGGTTTTCCAGGATGGGTGTTTATCACGAGGTTACTACACAATTGGGCTTAATCTCATCTCTTAAGCATACTCTGAAACTAGTTTCCTACTCAAAGCTTTTGTAAATGAATCCGTTAAGTTTCTCTCTGACTTGACATAGTCTAGAGAAATTACACTATGTCTAATTAACGTACAGACAATTTTATGTCTCAATCTGATATGTCTACTTTTGTCATTATATGCCTTGTTCTTGGTAACATGATTGGCAGCCTGCGAGTCACAATGAAGAAACTGCTTTTTTTCAAAGTGGGATATCTGCTAAGAGATTTCTTAGCCACTCAGCTTCCTGTCTTGCCAACTCCAAAGTCACAAATTCAGCCTCCATTGTTGATCTCACAATACAAGTTTGCTTGGATAATTTCCAAGACACTGCAGCTTCTGGCAAGGTAAAAACATAACCACTGGTAGAGTGTATATCATTACTCTCCATAATCCAGTTAGCATCAAAATATCCCTCCAATACAAGAGGATAACCACTAAAAGATAATCCATAATGTATAGTACCTTTTAAATATCTCAACAAACAAATCAATACATTCCAATGCTCTTGACTAGGATTTGAGTATACCTATTAAGTCTGCTAACGTAGTATGCAATATCAGGACGGGAATAGTTCATCAAGAATATCACACTATCAAGAATTTTAGCATACTCAACTTTGTTTACACTCTCACCAAGATTTTTCTTTAAAGTAACACTAGCATCATAGGAAATTTTGACTGGCTCAAGATCATAGTAACTGAACCTCTTTAAAAGTTTCTCAACATAATGAGTTTGATTCAACTTAAAAACAGAGTCGGTTCTATCAACTTTGATTCCCAAAATAAAGTCCCCAAGTCCAAGATCTTTCAAATCAAAAGAAGACTTTAGCAAACTCTTGGTAGTATCAATGATAGATAAACTAGTATAAAAATAAACATATCATCCACATAAAGAGTTATGATTACACAACTATTGATATCAAATTTTACGTAAATACGAAAATCAGCATCACAAGAAGTGAAACCTTGTTTGAAAATCTCATTTTCAAATTTCTCATGCCACTGTTTGGGAACTTGTTTAAGTCCATAAAAAGACTTAACCAACTTACACACCTTTTGTTCTTGACAGGCACTCTAAATCTCTCGGGTTGGATCATATAAATTTCCTCATCTAGATCACCATTCAAGAAAGTGGTTTTAATATCCATTTGGTGCACATGAAGTTTAAATACTAAAGCAATAAATAACAACATCCTTATAGATGCAATTTTAGTAACAGAAGAGTAAGTGTAAAAAAAGTCCAATCCTTCTTTTTTTTTAAAGCCTTTAATCACAAGTCTTGCCTTGAACCTCTCAATGGTTACTTTATGTCTCAATTTCTTTTTGAAAATCCACTTACACTCTAAAGGCTTACACCCTTGAGGTAGATCAACTAAAATCTAAGTTTTATTAGACATGATTGACTCTAACTCATTTATCTATGGCTTCTTTCCAAAATGTAGCATCCACAGATTTCATTGCTTCCTGATAAGTTTTAGGATCTTCCTAAGTAATATAAGTCACCACAAAAATATCATCTATCTCCTTAGGTTTTGTCACCAAAAAGGAAGCAATAAAGTCAGAACCAAAACTAGTGGGTACTCTAGCTCTTTTGCTCCTCCTTAGTTCATCGATTTCCTTTTTCTCTATGTCATTATTAGTAGAAGAACTAGGGACAAATTCTATAGGAACTTGCACACTCACTTTCAAAGGAAAGATATCCTCAAAGAATACTGTATATCTTGACTCTATTATTGGTCCATAAATGTTAGATCCCTCTTTTTAAACCATAAATCTATAAGTAGCACTATTAGAGGCATATTCCACAAAAATTTAATCTACAATCTTTGGTCTAATTTTCTTCCTTTTATGTTCAGGTAGAGCAACCTTAGCAAGACATCCTCACATTTTCAAAAAATGCAAGTTAGGTGGATAATGTTTCCAAATTTTATAAGGGATTTAATCTAGTTTCTTATGAGGGACTATGTTTAGAACATAAAAAGCTGAAAGAATAGCTTCCCCCATATAAAATCAGGTAAACCGGAAGAAATCAACATTGCATTCATCATATCCTTAAGTGTTCGATTTTTCCTCTCTATTATTCCATTTTGTTCAGGTGTATAAGGAGCTGAAAGCTCATAAATAATCCCAACCTTTGCACAATAATCAACAAGGAAATCGGTACTATACTCACCATTTTATAAGTAAATCTTAATAAATCTAGAATAATCATCCACAAAGGTAATACAATATCTCATGCCTCTTTTACTCTTACAATTCTTATAATCACCCAATTCTGTGTGCATTAAGTCCAACAATTGTGACTCTCTCTTAGTCACTAACTTAAAAGGTTTCTTAGAGTGTTTAGAGGATCAACACAAATTTGATATTTTTCCATTTTATTAGTGATCTTGTTAGGTAACAAGTTTAAGCTTTGCATGCTTTTAATTGACCTCACATTCACATACCCAAGTCTTGAGTGTCATAAGTCTAAAGACTTAACAGTATAAGCAGAAGACGTAGATCCATTCATTCCAACATCAAGTACAAATAAGCCTCCATTACAAAATCCTTTTTCAACAAAGTTCTAATTCTTAGCTAAAACTAGCTTATTAGAATCAAAGGTCAGTTTAACTCTATTTTTGTTAAGTAATGCACCAAAAATCAAGTTCTACGTACATCAGGAACAAATAAAACATTTTCCAATGCCAGCACTTTTCTAGAAGTGAGTTTGAGAGTGACCTTCCTAACTCCTTGGACAAGAACTTTGCTAGACTTGCCCATGTATACGAATTCACCATAAGCAGCATTATTCAACTCCTTGAACAAGTCCTTGTTGGTGCAGATATGGCGTGTAGCTCCTATTTTAACTATTCACTCGACCAAATTTCCAGCAAGGTTAACCTCGGACACCATAGCAATAATAACCTCCTCGTCATTACCAACTTCAACCATATTAGCTTGAGTCTTACCAAAGTTGTTCTAGTTACCCCGTTATACCCCGTTTGGTTTCCTTTCTTGAACTGTCGCGGTTTCCATCCTTAGCCTTTCTTCTCATAGTTGATTCTAGCTTGACAATTGGCAACAAGATGGCCAGGTTTATGACACTACCAACAGTCACCATCAATCCTTTTGCGCTTAAACTGACCCTGTTTGTTATTGAAAGACTTGTTTTGCCCACCATTCTTTTTGAAGTTATTAACATTTCTATGTTCTACCACATGAGCCTTAACAATAGGGACAAGGGTGAGTGTTTTGATCTTATCTTGTGCACGATTGACATCCTCAATCTTTATATGTCCTATCAACTCCTGAAGCTTCATATCGTTTTTCTTATGGCTCAGCTGGTTGTTATACTCATTACATAAGGTAGGTAGTTTTTCAATAAAGGCATTAACTTAAAATAACTCACACATTTTCATACCTTCGGCAAGGATTTCGGCAACTAAATTTTCATACTCATGTAATTGGTCTATAATAGGCTTATCATCAACAACGATAAATTTTAACCACCTAGCAACTATATTTCTTAGTACCGGAATCATCCATCACATATTTTACTTTTAAAGCATCCCAAATTTCCTTGGCAATTTTGTACTTGCAGTAGATATCAAACAAATGGTTGATCATATGGTTGACTAACACTCTCCTAATGGTACAGTTATCCTTAGTAGTCATAGAATCGGTATTATCACTAAGAATCTCTTGAAACAGCACATAATCGATTTCGCATTGCTAAAAGTAAAAAAGAATTTTCTCAAACCATCTTTTGAAGTTTCTTCTATCTAGAGGCTCTAATCTAGTAAGGTCAGGCATAATTTTTGGGGCCATAGTGAAATAAGCAGAACCTACGTTTGTCTCATTCGCATACGACATAATTTCAACTTATAACGAAATTAAATACACAGCAGAAAAAACAAAATGCAGAAATTTCCAAAAACCTGTTGCAAACCCAAAAATAGTAACAAGTAGAACAACACAATTTCCGACAGCAATAGTAATGCAACAAATAGAAATTTCCAACTTAGATTGTTAACAAAATTAACAGTAGTAATTAAATTGGAAAGGTTTATCTTAGTGCAAGGCATCGTGAAATATCACTACCCTAAATCTGAAATTTCTCCTCTACGGTGCAGTAAGACAATGAAATTCAACTCCAGGATTAACGCCTTCTCCATCAGCTTTGGTGCACTCCAAAAGAAGGAATATGAACTGTCTCTCTAATAATATATAAAGAGAAGGAGGGAGAGGTGTGAGGAGTCAAGTAGCCTGTGTCAAACCAACACACAATGGGTATACATATATATACTAAAATAAGAACGTTGGAGGTTAATAATAATTAATGAAAGAGACGTTATGGAAATCAAGTGTAATAAAAGATACGTTATGGTAATCAAGTGTAATAAGATGATGAACGTTGCAGGAGACATTGGTAACTCAAGTTTTGGATCAACCAAAACATCAACAATATGTGCTATTACCATTAAATTCATCAGTGAATGGAAGCACGCTCTTTGCCCTGTATGCACCACCCCTATTTGGACTTTGAATTTCCTTCGATTTGTTTTGTTTTGTGTCTCTACTTAAGAGGACCTAAAATAAGTTTGAGAATCCTCTTTTGTTTTCTGAGTAAAAATTTCCAGTCATTTTGGTCGATCGCTCATTAACTCCATGCATTCTAAATACAAATGGTGATTAAAAATGATAATTTTATTTATTGTTTCTTAACCGTAACTCTGTATCTAAAGGTGACTCCTCCGATACTTGGTTGCAGCACTGCTTGAAGCACGTGGAACACCTTAGAAAATAACTTCCTGATGGTCCTTGCTTCGCCGATTTCTTCATGTCATACGCAAAGGAGATTCTGCAATTGTCAATTATCTCCAGACTCTCTCATCCACGGATGAAATTATTGCTGCCATCAGAGATCCCATGGCTGAAGAGGACCTTGTTCTCTTTGCTTTGAATGAAGTTCCATCAGATTATGAGGCGTTTATCACGGCTATGAAGAATCGTAACATAGCTTTGGACCAAGTTCCTTCTCCATGAATAATGCCTCTCGTTCTTCCATCAACCAGTCGTGACATCGCCATACCGACTCTGGCAGCTGAAATCCAAGTGGCTCTCATTCACACGAATGACATCCTAACAATCCAAAGCATCAGCAGAACCTTAATTCCTAAATCAGGAAATTCTCAACAAGTAAATAAAGTTGGGTTGAAATCTAACCCATTTTATTCAGGCCAATTTAACTAAATGGCATCAACCTAATTGTCCCAAATTCATCACATAAAAATTAAAAGAATTTTCAAAATTGAGAATTATGTGTTTTAACCGCTAATAATTCGATATTTCAAAAAAGTAATCTGGGAGTAGCAGGGATGGGCATTCATGGGTCTATCACTATCAGCTGCTGAATGCATATCTGTAATGAGTGCACTTAACATGGAACAACCGATCAAGGACCTACATCTCAGCACTGTACCCGTCGATGTCGTTCCAACCCTTTCAACCATTCAAAACACCAACAACTATTGATTATTGTCTCAAACTCATGAAAGTAAAAAATGGTGGTTCAAAAATGGTGGCTATTTCGGTGGATGCATGCATTATCCAGCTATAACCCATTGACTTCTCTATATAAGAGAAGCAGCAGCAGCAGAGAAAGGAGAGCAGAAGAAAAAACTAAGAGAGCCTAAAGGGAGAGAGAAAAGGAGAGAGAGTTGCATCAAAATTTCGGAGAGAGATAGTTTTGTATTTTTCTAGTTTTTCTCTTCCTAGTAGGAGTGTGTGAGCTTGGGTTAATTTGGGTCTTTGTAAAATTTAGTGATAAACACTATTGTATATTCTCATTGATTATAGTGAAATACTCAGTCGTCTCCAAACTGGACGTAGGCATTGCCGAACCAGTATAAAAATCTTG
>JANZXR010000006.1:4330862-4347011 GCA_027575705.1 Erythroxylum echinodendron | reverse complement strand
GTGGATTAGGGGAGCTAGCATGCTCCTGGTCAGCCTGAGCAAAATTTGGTATTCAGTTTCAGAAAGAATGGAAGTCACATGCATGTGCATATACAAATAAAAGCCAAGTGAAACCAAGACAAAATTCATGCTGACTTGATTAAACGTGCAGAGTAATAAGAATTATAATAGGAAGATAATTACGCACCATCGCATGCTTGCTAATCTTCCAGATTTTTGGTTGCATTACCTCAAATTTACAACTTATAAATGATGCGTGAAAAGAAAAGTATGACAAAGTGAGATCTTACTGTGGCTGATGTCGCCAAAGCAATTGCGACAGCTTGCTCTCTCAATTTTAGCTCCTTCTCTACTTCTTTTCTCTGTACTTCACTCTGTCGCAGTAAAGTTACAAGTTCCTTAAATTGTTTTTTCATTTCTTTGATCTCCATTTCCTTCTCCCACAATTGGCACCTTGCATCCCCAAGAGAATTAAACATATATTGGAGTAAGTTCTTTGCATCTCCCATTGAACGCAGCTGATTCCAACGTCCACGATTAGTGAATGCACGCTCCCTCTCTTCCGCCTCTGAAAGTTGTGAAGCCATAGATACAAGTGAATTTGATGATATGCCTAGCATATTCTCTAGTGAAGATATTCTGGCCATTCTGGCATTCGGTGACATCGAAGATGCCCTGATGGCAAAACAGGGAAAAAAAATACAAATTGTGATATTAGAACTCTGGTTTCAAGCATTTCTATACTACTTAATGATTCCATTGTATTGATAAGAAGGATTGTTAAAAGTGAATTTTTTTGAAACTAGTACCTAGCAAATCCATTTTTCCCTCGAGGAGGACTTAGGCCCTTTGAAGCAAACTCATCAACCTGCTTCAGCACAGCCAGTTCTTCCGCCAGTGCGGCCCTCCTGTAAAACATGGCATCAACAAACACAAAACTAGACAGGCTACATGACTTTAAGAAATGATAGGTATAGGAGTAAATAACATACACTTGGCTTTGCTTCTCATACTCGAAGCGAACTTCATGCACGTTCACCATGACTTCTAGCTCATGATCAAGCCACCGCTGTAAGGACTTCTCATTGGTCTGCATATGCAGAAAAGAGAATAAGTTGCTTCATAAGGATAACCAGAAGCATCCATTGAGAAGATTATCCAAGACAATTACCTGCCCGTTTGTCCCTCCATTGCCGATAGCTGGAAGATGGCACACATCAGCAATTTGATTTATTAAAGGAAAACAAATAAGGGATCAGCCCCATGTTTTCAGAAAGTACAGAACCTCCTAATATGGCACTCCAGAATTTAACCATCAATAGCATAGACTTAGATGATCATAACTGTTCATTACATGTGCTTCCCGTAAAAAGTACATCCATTTCCGAAACAGAGCATTTGCATATAAAGCCCATTACGGGGGATATATATGCATGAAATCTACCTGAGTTATCACGCAGAGAAGATTTACGGGCTTCAAGCAGCTCTTTTAGCCTCTTGGTGGCCATTGCAGCCTCCTCTGTCTTTCTCTGGAGAACCTGAAATAAGGTAGAATGGCATGATACACATTTTCATAACAGAACAGTGATGCTACAAGAATAAATCTGAAAGATCACAATTAATATCACAGTTCGACAGCTTCCAAAACAAGACTACATTTGGGAACTCTTGACTATGAGTATATTTTTATTATTATCATATTTATCAACCGGAAGATTGGGTAGTCTGTGATCGGTATATGGGATGGAAAATTCAGTAACTATTCACGCGAACTAAGCTCACCAATTTCTGGCGCTGGTTTAAAGCTTGCAATTTATGTCTTTCATATTCATTTCTTCTCCCTTCTTTTCGTAACTGCATAGCAAATGTATAAAGGCTGTGAAGAGTAGACGGAATCTAAATATAACAGCTAGTGCAATTATTAGTGGCATGAGATGCATAAACCCTATGCTTATAGATGCAAATGAAACCAAATAAGCAAGGAAAGGAGAAGCACCTGGAGCAGTTCCTTTTCACGGGAAGCTTTCCATTGTCGAAATTGCTCTGCTTCTTGTTTCATCCTATGTTGCAAGTGAACCTACACGCTCATAAGGGGAGGTAAATAAAAAAAGAGAACTATACAGATGAAAGAACGCAACGAAAGAGACCAGTAACAATAAAAGATGCAATATATCAAAATGCAACACAAACAAACTACCAGATGATTACCTTTTGGGCTTTTATAGATTGAATTTCCTCTTGTAACCGCTTTGCTGCTTCATCACTCTTTTGCTTTTGCTTTAACAGCTGGACCTGATTCTCTTGCTTCTTCTTAAGTTCCAGAATCTAGGAAACATATAAGAATACTAACAATGAGAGTGCAATACCAACAACAAAGATGCAATATATAGGTGCTTATTTACCTGTGCCTCCAGTGATTTCAATTTTTGGGAATGAATATCTTGCAACCTTTGTGCCTGTCCATCAGAACCGGCTGAAAGATTCTCAATTTCAGCCAATAAATGATCCCTCTCTTGCTGCAACAATAGAACAGGTGAGTGAATAAAATTTCCTGTTTTCAGAGAAACTTGGATAAGTTTTTATGGCGTCATCTAACCTGCACAGCCTTTTTTTCATCCTCCAATTCCACGATTTTCTTGCCAAAATGTTGCTTGAGTGCTTCAGTATCAATCCCTCCAAAAAGTTTCATTTCTGACTGCTCATACAAACATGAAAAACAGGATCACATTGTGAATCACGAAAACCATTCCCGCCAGATAATTCCTTATCACAATCTAAGCACATTGCTACTGCATACTCTCATGGATGATAATTGATTACACTAACAAAATTCATGCAGATGCTCTAAGCTCCATAGCTTCTCACACTACTCCCTGTCTTATTCTACCCTCCTACATTTTCCCATAATTATGGTTATATAGTTAAAGATGGCAGCTGCGTGTAGCCACAAAACTCATGTAATCTTCAGAAATTTCGAGTTCTCAGTTATACCCATTCATGAATTTGAAGCTCTTTTATGATATTGGACTTGGCCCGATAATAATTATTCGGTGCTTTTGATTAAGAAGTCTTAACTATAATTTAACAAATATATGCTTCTTTCATCACAAAAAAATGAAAACTTCATTCTAACCTCTTTCTCCTCCAACCTTCTGTTTAACTCATGCAACTCTTTGTCCATTGTATTCTGCAGAAGCGTGTGCTCCCACTCCTTTGCTACTTCTTCATCAATTTCTCTCTCTGCTAAGATAATGGATTTTAAACGGCCAGTGAAATCAAAGCAAGAACTAAAATCGAAAAAAAAAACCATTTTAAATCTGAAGTTTACCTGCTATTGTTTCACCCATTTGATAATCTGACGTCTCTATAGTTTGCAAGCTCCTTTTAAGCCCGTCACTTTTCACAGAACAAGGACTATCATCCTGAATAATGTAGCATAAGATTAACTAATGCTAGGTCTAAACTTGCAATAATTCACATATACTATTACGACGGAATCACAGACATATTGGGCGAAGTGGAAAGGAATAATTGGTCTAAAAACATCTCTGGGGCAGTAGTTACATACTTGAAGAACATCTGTTTCACAGTGCTCTACAGAAGTGCATCTACTGCGGTATTCATGAAGTTCACGGCAGAGATCCTCATTATTAGCTTCAAGCCAAGCAATCCTTTCCTTGAGAACCTACAAGAATCGCTCATTACATGTACAATCCATCCACAAATTACCAACTTTGCAGAGGAGCTGTAAGAGGATCAATGGTTTCCTTGGTATTTTGGATAATGTATTGAGATTAGCCTATTGAGTAGAAGACAACAAGGCACATTTGTACGTACCTGAACTTCGTCCGGTGAACATCCTCCTCCTCGGGCACAAAGTTCTGCTTGCAAATACTCTAGCTGTTGTCGCATCTTTAGCATTTCACTGAACATCGGGTCCCTGTTGACCTGTCAAGGATATAAACAGGAACACGTTATACATAAAACCTTGATGAAAGCATTATGTCCTTGCAAGTATGTCAAAGCAATATGGAAACTATGAAGAGAGTCATATCCTAAGAAAACTTACAACAGGCTTATTCTGGATATTTCGAGCTCGATTTGCATACTTTAGCGTGTTGAGCGTTTCCTCAGCGTTGATATCAGCAGGACTAATGCAGGCTAAGAGATGGAATTAGACAATCAAAAAATCAACCAAGTTAAACAAAGGAAAGGGATCAAACGGAAACGGAATAAAGCAACAGGAGCTATCAGCAAAAGGACCAAGGCAAAATACCTATCATAACAGTTCTGCTATTTCCACCTAGTGAATCCTGCGAAATAAATGTACGTCGTTCAGGTGTAAGCCTAAAGACGTAATCAATAGAAAAGACATGAAACTGAACGAGTGTAAATCGTGGGCCTCTAGTGTTCGTTCGTCTGGGCAGGTTGTATATGAGGCAACATGTTAATTTTGGTAGCCATGTTTCATTTTCATTAATGCAAGACGATGCTTAGACCAAAACCGGATAATAGCTGTATAAAATATATGATTGAAGGAACATGATTATACAAACATCATTTATAACACATATGCAGGTTCAAAGTGGTTTTTGGGTCAATATTCAGCATCAATTTTGGCCCAATAGACGTGCAATTCTACATTTCTCAAGTTTGTCGAACATACCTGCAAAAGCCGAGTAAGTTTACTATCCCGGTAAGGAACATGAACACCTTCTTTGCGCTTCTTTTCATCACCAAGTGCACTGATAACATTGCCAAGTGCAAGAAGGCCCTTGTTAATGTGAACTCCTGTTAAAACGTGAACTATCAATCAGCTATGATTTTAGAACTAGAATTCATTTGCAACAATTTGTGAGCAATGCCACCAACCTTCTTTGAATCTCAAACCATCAGAACCTGTTCTTTTGGCTCGCTCTGATCCAGCAAGATCTACCAAATGCAATTTTGCACATAGATATTCTTCATTCATACTTCCATTAACACTGTTATCACCTGGGAGAACTGGACTGAGTTTACGCATTTGCTCTAAAGTGATGGTAAATATCGCGTGTGAACGACTACAAAGATAAATACATGAAAGTCATGAGTCATACTATATCTCTGATAGTAAGGGTATCTTTAGATGCAGTATATCTTCAATTTTATCTGTTTTTAAGTATCTATATGCACAGATAAAAGTCCATGACCCACCTGGACTGATTGTTCATGTTTGTACTCCCTGTTGACCTGCTCAAAGATCCTTGTTCCAGGCATGCGGCCATTTCCTTAAACGTGCTGACACTGACCTCAGTAGATCCTGCCAATGTTATCACGCCGTTTGATGATTCACGAATTTGTATTGGTGGTTTGCCCGGGAGACTTGCTTTTCCTGTGTGGCCATTAGCAGCGTCTGATTTGTTCACAGAAGTTGAATCCAGCAAATCTTGAACTTCTTCTTTGTGAATCTTTCAAGTGAAAAATTTTAATTTAGAAGATCTTACAAGTTCGAGATGCATACATTTGACACAGATGAGTCACTAATAAAGCCATTCAAAGCTGTTTGCAACCGCAGGCTTATAACTTGCCAGGAAATACATTCGATTGTTCAAAGGTTTGAAGATATTACTCTTAAGGGAAAGTAGCAATAATTGAGCAATCGTTCCAAAACTGGACTAGTTGCAGACAAATAAAAAAAAAATGGACTCTGAAGGGTTACGTTGGGAGACTGGAAGAATAAAATTATCTTGGCAGCATCTGCATCACTGCACGCGCATTATTGGAAGGTCTATGGCTGTTGAATACCACTACTGCTAACCAATGATAAGTTGAAGGAGACTGCTGAACACTAGCTGTGCTGAATTCAGGTGACGAGTGTTTGATTTTGGGGCATTAGGTCAGAGATTTCACGTAATCTTTTTATTAAACTTAAATGGGTTCCTGAGTAAGTTTGATGTGTTTCTCCTCGGTTAGCATTCTCTGTAGAACTGCTTTGTATGACAGTAATATTTAAAGCCAGATATCCGATGTACTAAAGATATTTTCTTCAACTGCTTCACAAGAAATGCCGATGTGTTAACTATCTAACATATCCACAGACAGACGTACAAACTCTCATAAACAACTGCATTGGGGTTAAGGAAGGAAAAGACATGCTTTGACGAACCTCGATAAAAGAAACGTGCAGTTGGAATTCTGTCTGATGCTTTAATTCTTCAATCTTGCTGAACAACACATTCATGACTAGGGGAATGATTCCCGTTTGATGACCATCTTTGAAACCAGTACCCATTGTATAAGTCTTGCCAGAACCCGTCTGAACACATTGAAAAGTAAACAGAAGAAAAAGAAATTTCAGTGCATTTATATTCCACTTGGCTCCATTTTTAACGGAAAATAAGTTCTCACCTGACCGTAGGCAAGAACAGTAGCATTATATCCTTGGAAAAGGCCATCAACTAGGGGTGCAATACATTCTTCAAACATGGCAGACAACGGGGAACCAGTACTCCCATAGACATGATCAAAAGTAAATGAATGTATGCCTATCTGTACCTGCACCATAACCAGAGCCGACAGATACTCTCAGACATTCAACTTAAAAATCAGGGATAGAATATCCTTCCAGAAAAAGTGAGAGTGCCTTGAAGGGGATTGGAGATGACACAACTGATGGAAGAAACGAAAGAAAAAGTTACACATATTCTACGGTATTAAGAAATTAAAATGCCTTGATATTAAATTATTGTTCACAAGAAAGTACAAAGCTAGTTTTTGGCATTCTTTGGTTAAAACTTCCTGAGGAAGGAGAAAATAATGATGGAGACCAGTTAACCGAAATAAACAATAGAAAAATGAACTAGAGTACAGCACTGCACTTTACATTATGGTTTACTACTCCTTCTCAACGAAAGAAATTATTTTTCTTCACCAAGTAATTCATCAATTCGTTCACTTCGACTCTTTAACATTGGAATTTGGCTAGACAAACAAACAGGAGCTTTTTAAGGACAAGTGCAGCAAATGAAGCAATTCATAAAACATGTTAGAATTTGATTGTAACATGAAAACTGGCCGACCGACCTCCATCACCGAACATTCTCAGAATAAGAAGGGCAGAATACCCAGTTAATCAAAAACCCAATCTCAAAATTCAATTCGTTGAACTGATTAGTTAACTGATTCCCAGGAACTTTGTGCTGTATTTCGAAGAAAAAAAAAAGTAGAAATTCGATGACAGAACAAATGGATATCCCAAGAAGTTTTCTCTACAGCAAACAATACCCAGGTTACGAAATTCATGAAGTATTCCTGGAGCTGCGGCTCATTACGATCCTATAATAACAAGTAGACACCCCAGTAAGCTTAGCTTGTCCTCTCAACAAAGACGAAATAAAATCTCACTTAAGCCAACGAAAGAGGCGTAGCATGAAACTGTCTAAATCGTCTCATAAATCATAATATCATCAAAGTTTTTTAAGTTAATCTAATATTCCAGTTTAAAAATTCAATTTCCAATGCCGACAATTAAGGAAATGTCAGGCGATGACTGACTTCTGATCTAAAAACAGGTATTAGTAAGCAACCTCTTCCAAGTCAAACATGCAAGCCTCTCAGATTTCCCATTTAGAGAAAGTAAACAGTAAATCTTTAGGCACTATTTCCAAAGATCTAGATCTCGCAAACGGACTAAAAATTCCATCTTGATGACGGGGAAAGTCAAAGGACCATAACTTTGGACAACCATGAACCAACCAATGGAAAGCACAAGAGTGAAAAAGCCAATTGTAATCCTCACATTCTGGAGAGGAAGCGTACCTGAGGCTTCCCCGGAATAACAGTGACACAATCTTTACATCCCTGAGCACGCTCATCGGCGATGAGGGGTCTGACATGAACGGCAACTTTGACACAACAGTCTTCTGCGGCACCATTATTGCCGTTCGGAGAAAGTGGCACAGTAGGAGAAGCCGGCGAGAGAGGTGGTTCCATTGAGGAAGAGGGGAAAAAGTTAAGAAGCTTTGCCAAAGAAATTTACGAGATGAAGTGAAGAGAGTTATTAAAAAAAAAAGGAGATGGTGTGGAAAGATCAGTTTGGTTCTCTGGACCGTTCTCAATATCTGCAATTTTGAAGAAGAATTTATGACAGGAAAGTGATGTTACAACAACAATAACAACAGTAAGGTGTGACTTGGGTTTTCCTTTTCCTCCGGCAGTATGGAATGCAGAGTGCGGGCGTGTGTATACGTGTGTGGTTAGAGGAAGAGAAAGGGGCAGTTGGGGAATTATTAGAGGTGTATCAGTATTCAGTAGTAGTAGTGGTAGAGGAGTATAAAGGAAAAAGAAAATTAACTGCAACAACAACATGAACAACGTAGTACTACACTATACATTCATTTTCCTTAGTCTTGACTTCTACTTCTTACATAGACATTTAACACACACGCACCCATCTCAGGCTCAGCCATGACCGAGTTGTGTTTTGTTGTTGGTTAAGAAACTTTCATGACACTCTTTCCCATTGTGCCCCCCTGGCCTTTTCCATTGCCCTTTATTTTACTTATATCAGATAGTTATGGGAGGCAACTGGTAAAGAATATGTATAATGATGTTTGTGGCTGATGATTGTACCCTCAAGAATGGGGTGGGAAAGAAGAACAAGCACGTGATATCCAGCCAGTCAATTCTACGATTCTGGCACGAGCAGTATATCTATTCCACATAATGTTTTAACGTCTACTAAAACCTTTTCAACCATTCATTTAATTTCCAATTAGACATTTTATTTATTACCATCTGGCATTGAGAGTCTCACCGCGGAAAGAGGCTGAGACTGGGGAAGAGAAGAAATTAAAAAGAGAGACCCACAAGGTTGGACATAGCCAGCTGGTGGTCTCACAAGCTCACATGACAATCCTCCAGTGGACCCCCACTCTTCACTTGGTCAGAACTCGCAACTCTTTATGATCTGGTCCCATACTTACTTGAGAGATTTTGTGGCGTTTAATTAATTAGGACTGCGCGTATATTATTGTATAAGTGTCACCCAGCACTTTTAGGATGCTCATCTTTTCTATGAAAAATGAAACGACCCATCCCCATCCAGTCCACGCACACCCACTGCCTGCCTTCCAGTCATGAAACAACTTTTCTTAATTATACTAGTAATTCCCATTTCTTTTGCTTTGCGAGGTCTCAAAAGTCTGGATGTGATCCTCCGGCCGATGTGAAAGAGCAATCTCATATCAAATCTCCCTTCCTTCACCAATTGGGTCATCCCGATGATACGGTATTTTGAACAGATCAAGGGAAATAAACAATCGGTGGTTGTATCAGCTGTTGGATCGTTAGGATGTTGTTAAAGGAAGTGTGTTCAAATAAGATGAGCAAGCTCAATCAGTGATAGCGAGAAATTGTCGGCTCAAAACAATTTCCTAATTTGGGTCTAAACTTCGATCTTACTTGCATGCCTCTTTTGGTTTTAGTCATAACAACATTGAATTAAGGTTCAAAAGTCCATATCATATGAGGCTGATGATAATAATGACAACGAGCTTTACAAGTATTCCTGTACTGATTAGAGATAATATGAGTTTATAGGAGTCTGATAGGCTCTTCGCACCATACCATAATGGAGCGTGCCAAACCTTTTCTGTGGGCCGTGTCTGGACCATCATTTCACAATTTTCACATTTCCCTTTACCCTAACAACCGAAAACTAACCATACCAAATTAGAAGCATCAAAATCTTACACCACAATTTAATAACTAGAGGTAAGAACATATTTATGTGGTAGACTGCAAGTTAAGCAAACTTTCAGTGCAGTGTAGGCATCAATTTCTGTCTGCAACTGTCTTAGCTGCTTTATTCACAAGAAAGAAGAAGGAAATGGAACAAGAAAAAAAAAAGCTGATACGAAAGTCCAAAACCCAGCTTTCCTTTTCACAACCTAACTCTTCACTCATTGGATTTTTCCCTATCTGACCGTTGCCTTAGAAGCAGACCAGACAACTAACTGCGTGGAGGCCCCTTCCTCCACTTATTATGTGGATCAGATTATGGCAGTCGTGTAGTTTTTCTTAAGGCATACCAGTTTACTTTAAATCCCCATGCTTCAAACTCCAATGAGTTTAAGACAAGTAATTCACGTAGCTTCGTGTAGCAGTCGTGTTTAGTGTCGGTATCGTGATCTTGCTTCTTGGATCCTTGGGTTTGACGATTCTATGTTTTGTTTGTCTGCATACATGGACCAATCAAGACAAAAGAAACTGTACGCGTTCGGAGCTATTCTAGAACATGAATCGTATAAGAAATGAAGCTCTTGTACTATGTGGTGATACAAATCATTTAGTCCACCGACTTGTATATTCAATATTCATATATGGTGTTATAAAAACAAGTTCTTTATAGGAACGTGTGATATCTTGTTCCCCAACTTTGGGGTAGGGGATGGAACTGTCATATCTTGCAATCTATCCTGAGATAGGCCAAGGACAAGAATCTCATTTTTTGTATCACACTTTGTTGTATCTACCTGCCTAATCAGAAGCTGAGAATGATGATATATATGAATCATTGCAATTTTCTCTCCTACAAACAATTTCTTGTAAGTTTATTGAACATCATGAATCATGAAACTAGCCCTTTCCTCAGGACCTACACCCATTCTGCCAAGCTTTTCCCTTTCCTTGCCTGTGAATCTAGATTGAGGTGAAATCAGTTTTCAGAAACACAAAATGCCTCCTTCAAGTTACAGGAACCCAGCATAGCTTTCTTGTTAGGCCATCAAGGATATCAGCACATGATTGGATGGAACTGATTCCTATTTCTACCCAAAGCAGTAGCTTTTTTTATTGCTTGAGTTTCAGAGAGGAATAACTAACTACTTGGGTAGTAGCTGTTTACATATTCTTTATTCTCGCATGTGGAACACTTTTCTACTTCTTACTTTTTCTACACCATGTTCATTACACATGCTTCCACTGAACTTTACACCGGGACACATATTCCTAATCCTTACTTTTTATCCAAACTATCCTACCCCTTTCTGCCCCCTCTCATTCTGTCACTAATCACTCTTTATTAACCAAAGAATTATTAACACCATTATGAAAACTAACTTGGCCATATCTTATCATCCAATCAGCTCAGATTCTGCTAATCAGTGCACTGATTGCTTTACACTTATTGGCATAATCCCAAAGGTTTTTTTTTTTCAACTTCATAGAAAACATATGACTCCAATCGTATAACCATCACTTGGACCGTTTTATTGACTTCTCAATCCAAAAATGTGCATGTGATGCTTTCGTTTGTCTTCCATCATCAAATGTCTGTGATAAAAACCTGCTACAAGCCACGTAAAGGTGTTTTTATCCAAAACTCCTAAGACTGGTAGGGAGACACAGCATGATGGGCATGGGGTAGGTGCCTCTTGATTTGGACTTGGCAAGAGGTATGCTACTTAGCTAGTAATAGTCAGTGGGGTTGGCTCCTCTCTGCGGGCAAATCGTCCTCCTAAGTATACGCTCACTAATAAAATGACAGGACAGTCCCACAACTGGAAAGTGCCACGCAACCCATTGAGAATTGTGACCGCTTTAAACTTCGCCTTTTTTTATTGTGCTTTTAAGGTCAGTCACTGTTGTTTTCGTTCTTGTACAATCAATGCCGGGATTTATTGGTCCAACAAGCAAATAGAAGACCACGTATGTATTGATACCACTTGAATGTTCTCCTAATGTCTGAATCACCTGACCATGGACATGGAGCATCACGTAGCTTTTGAAGCAGCTGCATGATTCTGGGATTTGTAGACGAAACAATTGAGCCTGCACAAATTGGGCCTTCTCTATGTTTCTTGGATATTAGAACTCAGATCAGTTGTAGGTATGAAATTGATTAGGGACTGGTGTAGTTTCGTCTGGCTTGATCCACAATGCTCGGCCACGACATTATAGATTTTAGCTCTTGGGACCATGTCTATATTAACTTTAAACATAACCGGGTAGGTACTTTAAATGTCACTAGGACAACATTGTACTTTTGGTCACCATAACTCTATCTTCATCTTGTTTCATTAGACTTGCTTGTTCATTCGGATGCAAAGCGATTTTCATATATTACATATACTTAACGCAGTACTCTCCTAACAACGTACCCAAAACCTTACCTTTCTCTCACTCCATAACTCGTACTTTGCCTTTCCTCAGTTGCTTCCTTTGTTATATTGGGGGTTATTTTTGCTTTTGTTTTGTTATTGTTTGATGGATTGGGTCACTAAATGATAGACAATTAATTGAGAATAGCTCTTGCAACACTCAGACCTCAGTAGTGTTAGTCGCATTAAGGTTCTGGAGCTACATAACCCTAAGTTATAGAATATCAAAGTTGAATGCAACATTATGATAAAATATAAGTTCATTCTTCATGGAGATTGTTCACAAATTGATTAATGAAGAATGAAACTATTAATTTTTTAGATTAGGTTATAAAATTGTCGAGGGATGCAATCTAAAAATACCTTGAAAATATTCTATAGTTCAACTTCGTTACCATAGGAAGATGAGACAAAACTTAAATGCTTAACCACTTCTCTAAGATAACTAGAAGGCATTAACTCTATAGTAAGGAAGAACTTATATATTACAAAAAAAAAAATCAAATCAATATTGTAAGTTCACTAATTTATATTGCAAATATTAGAACCCTATTCAAAGAATACCATAACCCTATGATGGTGATGTTATGAATTAAGTTGTTTTATCCACAAGTGCATAGTATAGCTGAAGTTAATACTAATGAGTACGGGTCGATCTTATGAGGACTGTAAGTACTATTAATAACTTTTGTCTATTATTTAACAAACAATCAAGGTGATTTTGATAAATTATGTTTTAAATAAAAGAAAATAAGTTAATGACAAGGCAACACAATCAAATAAACTAGAATAGCAAAAGAATAAAAACTCAACCAATAAAATGACGATACTTACAATTTGAAACCCTCTAAGACTTGTCATGCAGTCATGATTTCATTAATCAATTTAATCTAAAGTTTATTACACTACAAAAATTCTCAATTATGCTAATATCTTTCTCAAGACTATTAATGCTTAGTCCTAGGTTGATAATTAGATTCTCTTTCTAATTAAAACTCTTAGGATTGCATTAATCAATTTATGAATTTCACTATTAGGTGTAACTCTAATCCAAAAGATTTATGTCAACATATCTTTAAATTTGCATGCAACTCTTTTCAATTATGCTAGATTTATTTATACATTAGATTTCTCAATCTTAATTGCATGAAATCATATATGAATCAATATGTCGACAATATTAATTCAAAAATAAAGAAAAATAAATAACTGAATCTCATTAGAACTAAATGATAAATTAAATTAAAATAAAGTCACTACAAGATCTATCATGAGGTTCATATAATCTAAATGCCACAAGGATTTTATCTCATAATCATAGGAAACAAAACACCAAACATAAAAGAAAAGCTGAAAATCAAGGATGATATAGTTGAAGTCCTTAAAATCTCTAAAAACCTGACTCTAAATTGCTAAAAATCTGCTCTAAAGAGGTTTTCTTAGTTGTCTCTCATGCTTTTTGTCAGTCTAGGATTTCCCTTATGTTTCCATAACGTCTTCTCTCTTTTATCACTCAATCTTAGCTATTAAAATTAGAAATTCAAATTTTGGGAGATATATGAGCATCAACACAAGCTTAATGATGATTGTGTTCTTTAAATAAACACATGGCACTATCTGAAGCTAGCACGTGCACAAACACTGCCATGTACCATCAATGTGGCCTTTTTGCTATTCAACACAAGTGTGTTCCTAACTAACACAAAAAATACTCAACATGCTTATAGACTATCAAACCAGACCATGTTGATGTCCTACACTTCATAACTTGATTAAAACTGCTCCAAGCTTGATCGAATTCATTTTTTTTTCTCCAAGTGAGTGAATTAGATCTAGAAACAAAATATGAATATCTTAAATACCAAAATCAACAAAAATACTCAAATAAACAAGTAAAATGCATTAAGTATGAGACTAAAAATAACACTAAATTACCACTTATGAATGTCCCCACACTAAAATGTCCTCAAGCGAATAATAATTCCAATTCATTAACTCTTATTAATATCTCCATCCTCTTCAGTTCAACCTATCTATTCACATTTCAAATGTCATGTTTTAAGAATCAAATCAAATTACAATTAGACTCAAACAATCATATAATAAATTTTCACAAACTAAAACCATAAATGATATTTTGATAACCCTTATAAAATCAGGTGCCATGTAATTCAACACCCTCACACCAAATATTCACTCAAAAGTATTTAGGATGAACATTAACAAAACTTTCAAATTAATATATAGAAAGATTCTCAACCATAAGTTTGCTAACATATCACATTTCCACCATTATAAAATAAACTAAGGTAAATTTCAAAAGATCTTTCAATTAAGGTGAGATGAGGTTTTAGCAAGGTATGGTGAAGGATAGATTTTGGGTTAATAAACATGAAGGCAATTGCATAAACAAAATCATATAAAATTTTGATTCAACCAAACTCAAATCTCCTTATAAAGATTAAAAAAATACTTGAGTCACAATGAAATCCATGACCAAAATCACTATGCGCCCCTTTACCCATACTTAAAGATATACATTGTCCTCAATGTATATAATAAAGCCTGGAAAAGAATAGAAAAATAATAAACATAAAGAAGAAGTAAAGAGAACTAGTACTTTCTTTATTAATTTTCTAAAAGTCTGTATTTTCAGGGACATTTTTGTCCCTTATCATCCTTAAAAAACAAAATAAAACATTAATAATAAAAGGAAAATAATTTAACTATTTATATAAAAACTGTGATTTAATATATCTATAATAAACAAATAAAAGAAATAAATAATATTATATTATTTTTATTAGATAAAGAATCTAATATATAGTCATCCATTTGTTCGTTATCTACCTTTATCCAGAGATATGTCTGTGTAATGGGAGTGTATGCCTCTAAAGTGTCTTGGGTGGTGCTATCTCTGTAGATGTTAGAGGATTTGGATGTTAAGCAGTCAATGAAGATGTTGCGGCTCGCATAAGTCGATATGGTAGCTTGACTCCTAAATGTCCTAGGATCTATACTAGTACCTCTGCCATCCATCGATCATGTGCCTCTAGATGTGCTACATGCTCCGTTAGATCCTACTATCCCTCTTTGATGGTATATTGCACTCTTAGAATCTACCCCATGCATCAAAGTAGTCTTGATGTGGAGGTGGAGACTGTCTGCTAGGGGTGCCCATCCTGCCCTTATTATCCTAACATTCAAGTACTATCAAAGGTTACTATGAGGGATCCTGTATGGGTTACTGCTCTCTTATGTTAGGGCGATCTCCTTTTGCTCCATTTGCAACTGCAACCTTCTAAGTTCCGACTAGGATGTAGATTGATCCCTACTGACCCGACCTCCTTAGAACTATCCCTATTGCTTTTAATGTCTCAAGGGTGATAGGTACCATCTAATGTGTCAGTATCATCTTAAGTAACCGCTCTAGTATTCCCATGCCTCAGATCAACCTCATCATGTATGGCCCCACATAAATTGCTCCCAATCTAATATCATACATCTAATGTTTGAAGAATTAGGTAAAGGTGTATCTTAGATGGATAGGGACTCTCTCTATCATGGTATAGAGGTAGAACATATCCACCTTCCCCACCACTCCAATCTTATATATATATTGACTTATATGACTACTCTCGTCTAATGCTTAATTAAAATGTGTTCCCATTAACCCTATCGAGAAAATAGAGCATATTCCTCAGTGGTGACATAATCTTATGAGTAAAAATCTATGCAAGTGAAAATATAGCGCTCATATTGTGCATTTTTTAAGCACTCGTTGTATTTGATTTCATAAGTGTAATGTTGTGTTTCTATAGTGAAGGTTGTTGTGCCCCGTTTTCGGAGTCCAACTCCTACTTACTCTGATACCATAAATGTTGGGCCTCATTTTCGGAGTCTGCCTATCCATACATAAATCATAATTGTCTACTCGAATTTATTCATACATAAATCATAATTCATTAACATCAAATATAAGAGTTTTCACAAAGCCATAAAGGCGTTT
>JANZXR010000006.1:4279020-4323617 GCA_027575705.1 Erythroxylum echinodendron | reverse complement strand
CCGCCAAAAACAAAAAAAAAAAAAAAAAAAAAAAAAAAAAAAAAGAGGTCATGCTTTTGGTGTTTGACGTGAGCACTTCTAGAAAGGCACAGGTCCCCATTACCAAGTCTTAAATTCGGCTTTCATGTCTTAACATTTACGGGACTTTGATAATCAACAAGGGGGTGATGAATCATTTTGAAGCAGCTGCAAGACCCAAAAAATTGAACGCCGGCACATTGGATTTTTGTCTTAAAAGTAGTTTTGGGTAGTTAATTGTCTAACTGGCAGTTAATCTTATGTTGTTAACTCTGTTTTGCTTTTGGGGGAAAGCCAACTCAGTAGTAATGATTCTATCAAGTGGACGTGTCACCCCCAGGGTGAGGAAACTGTTACACAAGGTATAGTTACGGTATTTAAAGTTTATTTGTCTTTATTAAGGATAAGGCATATAAAAACTTGTCTTGTTAGACGACGAGTCCTCCATTTTCGGCATTTTCCAACCTCAGGATCCACCTGGCGGCGAATGAAAAGGACAAGGAACTGTGACATGCTATTGCTAATACGCTATGTTATACGAAAGGATATGTATTGTCAAAATACAGCGTCGTATTAGTCCAAGTATCGGTGTCAATAAAGCGAGACGTTGGAAGCGTGACTGACCCCGGACCCGGAGAGCCCACCCAGGTTGAACGCTTGAACGGAGGTCAATGCCATTCATCATTAATATAAAAATAAAACAACATTAATAATGATTTCTGTTTGGCGTTAGCTGATATATCATAATTCGGTAATTTGAGGTGGGAGTGCATTCATTACAGCGAAAAGACAAAGTTGAGGAAAGAACAGAGACAAAATTGGGGAGCAATGTAAGCGAATAGAACAAGATTATGCTCTTCTATGTTTTTGGTTGGATCGAACGCAAACATTTTCCATTGTCCATCAAAGTATTATCTGATCCGAGTTAAAAGCTCGTCTAGTTTCTGGGAAAGATCAGGCCCTTGAACACGTTATGGACTGCTACTTGGATGGGCTTCTAAAAAAAGGGTGACACCGACTTAACGACAAATAGGCCCATTGCTTCGTCCTCGTCAGAGAAGAGTTGGCTGTAAGAAATGATTGGTTGATGGAGTTTGCTCAGGGGCACGACTCGGGACGAATCGAAGAACGTTGGAATTGCGTCAGAAAATAAGTAATAGTTCGTGGTTAGTTTTGCTAAAATTAAAGGTAAAATAAGAGTTATGAAACATGACATGATGATAAGGTTTATTTAACTAATATAAGTTGTTTGTTTTTAGTTAGCCGATAGTTAGAATAGATAACCTCCTTAGTCCTTATCCAAATAGAAAGTCTTTTTTGTGTAAGATTTTTAATAAAGAACACACCATCGTCGAGCAATAGGAGAGGATAGAAGATTCAAACCATCGAGGAGCTGAACATCATCCGTAGAGCAATGGCTGGAGGTATTTATTTTGTTTTAGGCTTCCATTGCCAACACGTTAATATGCATGTATCTTCATGCGTAAATAATGTTGTGACGATGGATGCTTGTGTTTCTGGTTCATTATGCCATGTTCAACATTTTGAACTCGTTTAGATAATATGGTTTATCCTAACAAACAAATGCAGTGTTTTATTGAACTTTACGAGTAGAATTCAGTTAGTTTATTTATTACTTTCAATTTTGAAATAAATGATTTTAATTTCATTGTCTAAATCTATTATTTTGAGAAGTAGAATTTAATCATATGAATTAATTGATTAAATATCCTTATTTTAAATAATAAATAATAAAGACGAGCTGGAGCTTGCTTACAGTCGTTGCAGCCCAAACCCATTCATGTGATTATCAGCAAATCCAAGCAGCCGGTACGGTGGTGTTAAATATCCCACTCTAGCCCACAAAAATCTGAAACACAGCACCTGATCCTAACTCCGCTTCTCTTTCTCCACCAACTTCTGCATGGCTGGTCGAAGAATGACAAAATGTCTCGCCGTTCCGTCGCAGCGCTACGGAACATGTCGAGCAACATCACCAGCTCGGGAGACAGAAAGACCCTGAAAGGAAACGAAGACAGCGCCTGGGGAGAGGTCCTCTTTGGTTGGGATTGAGAACGGGAAGTTGCAGATATGGATTAGTGCTTAGGAGTAATTGGTTATTCACGGTTACTCGTTTGTACTAGGGCTTTAACGGCGTTGTTGACGTAGAGGACAGGAGGATGGGTAGTGGGTGGTGGGTGGTGGGTAGTGGGTAGTGGGTACTTATAAGGAACATCCTGGGCTGGTATACGACAAAATCTGTGTACAAGGTTGTTGAGGGATCAAATCTACGCAGCGGGTGAAAACTGAGAAGTAGTGATTTCTTTAACCATTATCTGGTGCATTTTAACTTGCCTGCTGCCGACAGAATCGCCAAGTTGACCAATTAGGGTAGGAACAAATCTATTCGGCCTGATTGCAAACATCCCCTCCTGCCTCTGATGTAAACTTCCACAAAAGTCCAAAACTTTGGTTGCGGGAAGAAAATAATTGTTTTGCAAGCTTGTTTGATTGGTAGTTTAAAATTGAATATAATATAATATTATTTTATAGTTTAGGAGGAGAGTGTATAATAGAATAGAATGAGATAAAAAGGAGAATTTTATATTATATCACATTTTATCCTACATAATAAAAATAAAAAATTTTCAATTTAGAAAGTTTAGGATGAAATTTAAAATAAATAATAACTTTATATTATATTACGTTGTAAATCTTTCATCTAAATAATATTTCACTATATTACATAATGAACCCTCCATCACTCTAAATAATAATTTTTTAATATTATATTTCATTATATAATAAATTATTGCATTACATTCTATTTTATTATAAATCATTTCATCATATTTCAGCTTATTAAAAATTCTAAGTCCAACTAAACTTAGCCTAGCTATTTTGTAGGTAGTTTGACTTTATGATTTATGTTGCAATTGCGCTGCTCTAACAAAAACAAAAATAACAATAATGACACTTATTGTAAATCTCCCACACGTAGGCTTATTTTAAGTAGTATATAGACTGTTTCTAAATAACTCATAAGAGAAAGAAGGAGAAGAGAGAAAGAAGAGAGAAAGCAAAAAATTAAAAAAAAAACTTAGTAAAAAAAATATAAAATAAATAATAAACTAAATAATATAAAATAATAATAATAATAATAATAATAATAATAATAATAATAAGTAGAAAACAAAGCTTAGGCTAAATTTTGGAAGAAACAAGTATTTACAAGAAAAAGCTAATTACAAGAAAAAAAATGTTAAAAGATGAAATATCCTTTATGAGTATTCCACTTCGTCAACGAACTATACGGTGAGTTATTGATGTCCCGTCTACTCGAGTCCTTCAATTATGCCGGCTACATGACAAAACCGACCTTATAGATTAAGTAATTAATATGGAGCTCCAAAGTCTGACAGTGGAGACACAATCAATGGATAGGTGCTCATCTTATGCTATTTATTGCTTAAGACAATCCCTAACAACAATTTCAACTCAGAATCTCCCGAGGTAACACAAATATTGCGTTTAGATTTGTAGCGTGATAGAAATAAATACTTATTTATTATAATTTTTAAATGTAGTTAAATGTTTAGATCTGTAGTCGAGCAATCGGAAGTTAAAAAAAGTATAGTGATATCGCAAAAATTGATAAGCAAAAAGAGGGTTACGATAGTAACGTGCTTATATGATAGAAATTTTACTTTCCATTAATAACCTTATGATAATTATTATTTTCTATTATATCCTCAACTAATCGAAAGCAAATTAAACGTATCGTCTTTTTCTTATTTGAAATTTGAATTTATATGACTAATAATATATTTAATGAAATATTTTATTTACTAAATTTATTTTATTTATATTTTCTTATTTTATTATTTATAATTTTAAATTTATATGACTAATAATCTATTTTTAATTATTTATACAACAATTAATAGTTTATTAAATCAATGAACTTTTTAGTTATTTTATCTCTTTTTAGCAAGAGTACCCACGCTTGCTAAACACCTATTTTCATATTTTGGTAGTTACTAAAACAACAATCCCAAACACATAAGTACTTGTTGAGAATAAGTACTTATCATTTCAACAAGTTGATTTCAGCAAGTTATCAACCTTCACCCCTCCCCCAAACCTAGCCAAAATTAACTTATCGCTTTTGGGTTAATTAAATGTTAATTACTACAAATAAAAATATTTATTTTATTATTATTTTAGTTATTTCTTAAATTTTAATAATTTGAAAATAATTACTTAACACTCACATTTGTAAGGATTTTTTTTGTATGCATAAACTGAAATCATTTATTATTTGATATGAATATGAAATGTTAAAACACACTAAGAATATTCTTACATATACAGCTCTAACGTTGTATTATGATTAATATTTTTGATAATTATTAAAAAAAGCCTAGTTTCTAAATTATAATTTCTTAATTCTTAATTACCGTTTTAATTAATGGTGCAAATGAAATATTGTTAAAGTTGAGAAAGAAAATAAAAGAAAAAAGGAGAGGGAAAAGCACCCTCTGAGTTAGTGCTGTCACTACAATGGAAGTAAGAACGAATGATTCAGCCCTCAGCTTTTGATATTGTCGATTGTGACGGTTAAGCAATTTTCTTTTAGCTTTGTGGTCTGGCAACATATAAGCTGAGGTGTCCGCAAAATTTCAAATATGGAAACTATATTTAATACTCTAATTAGATGAAGTGAGTTTTTACTTTTTAACAAGCAAAAATTATCTTCCAGTTAATCGTATATTAAAATGAACAGATTTACTTTTATTCTCTATGTTTGGTTAATGATAATAAATAAAATCCGGAATAAAAAATAAAATAAAAAATTTGAAATAAGAAGTAAGAATATTATTAAGATATTAATTCTTATCATAATATTATCATAAAAATCACATATTACGATTCTTTATATTAATTTTTTAATAATTATTTTATTTTATTCCATTGATGCTTTTATTCTTATCATAAAAATCAGTCATATTTATTTTAAAATTAAAAATTTTTGATTAATTAATTATAAATTATTAAATATTTTAATTAATTATTAACTAAATATAAGTGAAACATTTCTTGTCAATATTTTTAGTATTTAATACAAAATATTAACATAATTATTAACTTTATTTAATATCATACATAATTAGTAATTTTATTCTCACTTTTTATTATTATTATTATTTCTATTTTTTATTTTGATTCTTTCATTAATGGTTATCACCCGAAACCTAAAGGTTATATTTTAAACAAAAAATAATACCAGCATGTTATTAACTTTTTAAAATCTCAACCATAACTCATTTGGTTTATAAATTTGCAATCTCATAATCTCTTTATTAACTCAAATGATCTCCTTTTGTACTTATTGTCTTTAAGACTAAGTTGAAACTATATTACAATAACAAATGACACATAAGATCATTACATAAAAATAATTTTGTAATCAATATAAATATAAATTATAGAATTATATTGTTGTCATTGTGGAAATAAGAATGTTGCAAGGAAACTTGTATCCCATACAACTAAGGATTCGAACTTCGTAGGGTTTGTCACAGAAAGGAAAAAGCCAATTCATTATACTTAAAAAAAGTCGAACACGTAGTTATTAGGAATTATTATAAATCTGTAAAGTGAGATGGCAACAAATCCCATAAATTTACGCACCGAAACTCACGACGGTAAGTCTTAATGTCATTTTCTTATAATTGCTATGACCTAAGACTAAGAAGCTCGCAAGAAGAACAAACAAAATCTTCTAACCACTAGCTACGACGGTACGACCACTACCTTGAATCCTTATTGCGTGAAGAGAAAGAAAGTCAGGTTCGTACACTAAAACTGCCAATTCATTGATGCATCCATCCACCACCGACCCTCCTCTTATATAATATTATTTTTACCAATTTACCCTTCGACCCAAACTCTCTTTTCTCGTTCTATCTCATCTCTCGCTTCCACTTGTCCACAACCTAGAACCATCATTGCCATATCAAGCAAACCAAATGTGTTGTCTTAATTTATGATTGACAAACAGAAGGAAAGAGGGGGCTCTTGTAATTTGTAGAACCACGTAGGTGTGACTATAGCTCAAGCGTTTGCGTGCTGGAGGCGTAAACATCCACGTCGGCACTCACCTCCCCACGACAAGCTACGTCGGCATCTTCTGTTCTTTTAATCTTTCCTAGACTCCGGTGGCAGATTAAACTTGGGAGATCAAAAGCTAGTAACGTTCATAACAAATCATGAATTCCATGACATCATATAAATATCATAATTTAACTATTTAATATGATTATACTCCTCCAAATTCCATAATTGTAAAAATATTATAGATTTTTATTTCAAAAGAGTTAATTTTATCTGTAGGCTTACATTTTAAAATAAAAAAGATTTAGTATTTAAGAGCGAGAGAGTTGTGGAGGTGTAAGATGATGGAATATGTCGGCCAAATTTGGATTTATCTTAGAGAGAAGACCAACGTGGCGGCCTTGCCCAGACGACAGACTAGCAGCCAAGTAGGAAACTAGGCTTCCTTCTTTCTAAATACATGGTTATTTCTTATGTGTTTTAACTTTGTTACCACTCCCTCCTATCTCCTATAGTCCTATATATAGGAGGAGTAGCTTGTTAAGCAGCCGTTTTAGTTTTCTAGGGTTGGGAAAAAATCAGAATCTTTCTGGGTTCAAGGTACCAAAAAGGTCCAAAACTGAACTCAAAGCTTTTCATAGTGTATGGTTTGTTAAGGGGGGAAAAAAGGAAAGAAAAGCATGGAAGGTGAGTGTTGTTCAAGTTCAACTTCATCGACGACAAGCACAGAGAAGCAAAAGCACAGACAAGAACAACGGCAACAAGAGAAGCCATATAGAGGAATAAGGATGAGGAAGTGGGGCAAGTGGGTAGCTGAAATTAGAGAGCCTAATAAAAGGTCAAGAATATGGCTTGGTTCCTACTCCACACCGATCGCCGCGGCTAGAGCCTACGATACCGCCGTTTTCTATCTCAGAGGACCATCTGCGAGGCTTAATTTCCCCGACTTGTTGTACCAAGAAGACGGGCTACGTGACATGTCGGCTGCTTCCATACGCAAGAAAGCCACCGAAGTTGGAGCTAAAGTCGACGCCTTGCAAACAACTCTCCATGCATCATCAGAAAGGAACAGTAGTCGCATGGTTTCAGAGAAACCTGATTTAAACAAGTTTCCGGAAGACTCCGACGAAGACGACTAAATAGATGTGATCTCCTGTAACTGTTTATAATCTTTATTTTTTGCATCAACAGGGGTTCAATATGTTCTTATGATCTTTTCAGCTACATATCCACCTTTTTTGCCGTAGAAAATTTCTGGCATATAAAGGAAAGAGATATAACTACGTGTTGGGTGTGTTAAAAAAGGGATAGAATAACCACAAGGGTTTCTCTCTAATGAGAATCTGTTTATGTTCGATAAGCAAGTAAATCTGATCAGTTGTAACGAAGAGCCTAAGAGTTTCAATAGTATTTTTGATAGCTAATAATTGTTAGTTCAATCAGCCATCGATATCTATTCTCTCTATGTTCTTTAATCTAAGTTCTTCACCTGATTGTTGTTTAATATATACGTAAGAGCGTTATAAGAAAAGAGGAAGATCTAAAAATAGCCAAAGTGGACGAGAGATTGGACAAAGGAACAGCGATGGCCTACCTTTCGTTTTCTTTTTGCCATACTTTCTCTCGTTCTACATGAAAGACTACATATTTTCAGTTGGAAAAACTGAAAACAAAGGAGATAAGGAGATAAGGCAAGAGTTGGGCACCAAGAAGTGGCCCTTGTGACGTGCCCGTGGACACCACAAAACACAAATATAAGTAAATGAAAGTGTGTGTGTGTGAGAGAGAGAGAGAGAGAGAGATCAGGTGGGGAGGTGAAGTGGTCCTCAATCAGGGAGGTTGTCACCGTCATGGGATGGTGGGAAGCTTACGAAAATTTGTTTGCTGGAAGTTGATGGGTGATGAAAGGTGGGCGGTGAGTGGCTTTTCCTGCTTTTTTCTTATTAATTATTATATGTCACGTACAATATTAAAATTGAAAAGGCCTTCGTATTGATGTTGGCTAATTAATTAGTTCTATTCTCGAATAATACGCCAGGCTTTGCCCATGATCCACTTAGATACCTATTTTATAGTCTTCATCTTCTGTTTCTTAATCGTATTTAGACGACTTGGACGGTTAGTTCAAATTGCTTCTTTCTCCAAAGATCATGTCTATGTTAAACAAGCAATTATTATAAGTCACCTCATGACATTAGTTCGGTGTTTATGGCCGATTTATATATTTATATCTCTTGAAACTACTCCATTTTTCAACAGTGGGGGGTCAGGGAAAGGGAAACCAAAGAGGACAACCTTAAAATTACAGTACACATACAATAGTAGCAATACCAACGAAAGCTCCAGTACGTGCTCTGGCCCAGATGGAAAGGAATGGTACCTAAAGAATTGACACTGATATTTTGAACTTCCTCCGACATGGTTGGATAATTACAATCACCTGATCATAAACGGCTTTGGTCACTTCTAATCAATTCTATGATTAAGTGTGAGAGACTGAGACCATTTTCCGTTGGATAGTCCAAAATTTTCTTTTAAATGTATTCTCCACTGCCACAGTATTATGTTATGTTCTTACTTTCATGCGTCTTCCGATCTCGTAAACTGGATTTGAGATCAGAAAAATATCATCTTCCGTCTTCAAAATGGGATCCCTTGGAATTCATGGAAGTCACCCACCTGCAATTCTATATAGCCAGGTTGTGAACCTTGTACAAGGGAAGTTATGAATTTATTATGCTTATGGACCACAGAAACCAACACGGGTAGTGTGTGATCACCTACACAAGTTCATATTATTAGAATATTGATGCACATGAGAAATCACACTCTCAAAGTCAGTTATAAATGCCATACAGAATATATTCCTCAGTAAAATTATACTGCACATTGATTCTCCAAATCGACAACGAGTTTACAGTTGTTAGTCTTATTTTATAGATTCCAATTTATCGTTCGCAAACCTTTTTTTCTATTATAAATATATATATAAAAAAGGACTTGGTCAAATATTAGGCATATGTTGTTGAAACTTCAAATTTATTAACATAGTGTGGACTCCTTTCTAATCATTTTCTTCAACATTTTATGTTAAGCATATATCCTGTCGAAACTTTGAATTCTTTTATATGTATAGAGTCAGCTCTTGTTTAATTATCCTTTTTAAGATTAAGATAAGTTTGCACTGCATAACACGAGTCTCGGTTACACATCCAAAATTAAACATAAAACAGAAGAAGTGAAGAAAATGCAAAAAATACTTGAAGTTTCATGACTTTAAACGAATTTTACGACAACTTTTACAAGAGTTGCTTACTGCCTCTCAATTAATGACTTTTTTTACTGTTTTCTCAACCCGTGAATCATTGAATAAGTTAGAGAATCCGTACGTTCACGACTGCAAAAAAACCTTAATCATGTATATATAACATTTATATCGAATTTTTCCATCGTAGGCTTAATATAATAAATTTTTTTTGAACTATTTTATAATCTTTATCCATATTAAGTTAAATTTGATTAATTGTAAATTTATTAAAACTATTAAAATCATAATTAATTGTTGTCAATCCTTAAGGAAAATTTCCAACAGAGTTGAGTTGCATTTTTCGTCTTGTCATTTGAACATACAGCCTCTTATCAAATAACCTTGCTTCACCAGGTAGACCATTCTTTATCTAACTATACAAAAAAAGCGCATTAAATTCACATCATTACAGAAAGAGTCCAAAGAATGCCTGGTAATTTGGACCTCGTACGAGAGTGCTTTCTTTAGAATAGAAGACAATGCTGTTTGCAGTTCCTAACGTAAGAACGAGCCTTACTTGCGAAGAGGTTTATATGTATTATGCATGTAATAATTATGATAGAAAGAAGACACCATAAGAATTAAAAGGGTTCTGTCAAGCATTGGGATGCGTGAGGCCTCTTATGGTTCACAAGCTTTTAGCAGTTAGAGCACTTGTTACTTAAAGCTACTGGAAGTCTCAATAAGCATGTGGAAAATGTAAGAGGAGACAGACTGGAAAAGTGGAAGTTAAAAGAGAGAAGCAAACGAATACTTCAGTTAATGAGACAACACTTGCCACACTTCACTAGTTGGCCAAAGCACGCCGGTTCACACCAGAAATGAATACGAATGTCCATTTTTCGTGATGGGGAAGAGGCCTTTTCTTTTTTTTTTTTTTGGGTGAAATTTTTTTGTCGGTGAGACCCCTTTATCGTGACCATCATAAATTATTGCGATACTATTTGCTTTTGGAGGACAAATGTTGCTATGCATGGGAAGTTCATGCCACTTACGAAGGGTATTGGGCTCAAGTGATATTAGCAAGACCAAAGCATCTCTAGCACTTAGTCGAATCATCACATTAACGAGTACTATATTAGGCCCAGAGATCGGTGGCATGTATAGAGAGCAATCCTAAGCTTTCTAAATCATTACCCCGTATAAATTTTACTAAAACATGTAGCCTAGTTCATGACAACATACAAATTTGGCAAGATTTGGATACTAGGATCATAGTGCAAGGAAAAAGATCTGGTTTAAGAGTCGCGTTAACTTTGCACAGGTAGTAAGTGAGTTGCACCTTAAATAAGAGAACTAGAATTGAAAGTTTAAAGTCTTATTTATACAAAAGGTTTCAATTGTTTTACTTCCGACTTCAAAAAGGACCAATAGAACGAACGCCTTAAAGTAAATCAAACTTGTGAAACTACTTCTTCAGCAACAATAACACAAGAAAAAAGACTAACTACAATAACAATTTTAATGCATAAGGCTCCCTACTTTACGAGAATTAATAGATGGACATCAATTGTATAAACTTTCTAATTACATTTTACAAAGAAGCTATTTTTATAACTCCAAACTACGAACTTTTAGTTGCAAAAGAGTAACTAAAAGACTGATTTGATTAAAAAAAAGAGAGCTTTGTTTCAAAAGCTGAGATTGAAATCAGATAGTTGTTTTTAGGGTCAACATTCTCATGAAAGCATGCATATATGTGTGAACTTATAGACGGACAAAGTTTCTAGATTAGACTGACATTCATGATCTCATCTCCGCAAGAGTATACAACTATTTGAATATGTAGTAAACTGTGGCTCTTCTACTCCGAGATCATGGCAATCTTGAAATGAAATTCTAGTCTTTGGTCCTCTGTCCATATCTTTCTCTCTTTTTCTCTGGTAAGCTGAGGAAGTGAATTTGCAGTCAATTCGCGACTGTCCCTCACAAGCAACTAATGCACAGATCCTGAACAGTTGTTAACAACTCGGAACTGGCAAAAAGAAGAAATTTTTATGTTCAATCAAACGTCTACTTCTTTGTTGACTCATTTTCATAGAGAAATGTGACTAGTTTTACCTTTCTTGCGGTGGAGTACAGTTTTTGTCAACTTGCATTCTTTAAGGATACTGAATCTAACCCCAGACTTCATTGGTCGAGGACTTTAGGATCTACCGTAGTTAATTTAAGTTCAAGAGGATCATCATCATATGTTGATTATCAATACACCATGTCACCTTTAATTCTGTTCATACATTCAGAAAATCCAAGCGTTAATTCCATCCATTCTTTAGCCTGTTATGCTCGGTGGGTTCTACTTTATTAGCCATCATTAGTATTTGAAAAATGTTTTGGACGTATACTGGAAATTGGGTCATAAGATCCATTCTTTTCATAAATTTTCTTTTTCTGTCAAGGAAATAATTGAAAAGAGGGCACATTGTGGTGTATTTGTGACAAAAAAGTTGAACTAGCTCCTTTTATTCTGTGTCCTTTGGCGGGAAACTTATCAAACATGCATACTTCCACTAACGGGGCATGAAGCACTTGGGGCTTTGGGTGCTGAGTGTTTAGTTAAATTCTTGACATTCTATAAAAGGTGTAAAATGCTAAGAAGCAAAAGAAGAATACGATGGGAAAGGGACATTTGGACTTTCTATAAGAGGAGTCAAGATTTGGAGTTTTTGTGCAGAACAAAGATCGCAAGCAGAGGTTAAGTATAAACATTATGTAGGGAAATAAACACGAAAAGTACTGAAAAGGAAGAGAATGCATAAATGGTAAAGATGAAAGGGAGTATAGTGTAGTGTAGTGAGGATCTTTCAGTGCCATCAATTCAATTTAATTGTGCTTGGACTGTCATCCATTCACTCTCTCAAAATACAAAAATCCCTTTCCCAGCACATTTGCACCCACTTTCCCTTACAAGACATGACAATTTTCTCACCATGCGATCATGTTTCTCGTTCTTCTTTTCTTTTAACCCTTTGTTCATGGCTCTCTCTTTCTCTAGAAAAAAGAAAAAGAAAAAAGGTGGAGGAAAAAGCGAAGATAATTACACTGTAGAACCATAAAGTCATGAGCTAAGTATACATAAAAGATGCGCACCCCTCAATCTCAATCTTGTTGGGAATATATTTTCAATCCAAACAATGATGCCTACTGCCCACAAATTCACTTTAATTGCCAGCAGTCAATCATAAGTTTTAAAGGGTGAGTAAGGAACAATAGCACCATCCACCAACCATCTTTTTCTATCAAATTCCAAGCTAAAAAGGCTTCCAAGCAAAGATGAAAAGTAAAAGAGTACAGAAATATAAAGTGATTAGGTGAAGATGACCCTTTCCCCATCTACATATAATTTTTGTTGATTAACGTCTGATGACATTGCTTGCCACACGTCTCATGACCTCTTTTGTGTCTACCAACATCTTAAGCCTCCGACCAACCCCTTCGACATGATCTTATGAACTTCCAATTCCAAACGCTCCGCATAACATTTGATACGACTGTAACTGTAATTGGTGATTCCATCTTCATAATTTATTGCAATTATAACCACATTATTCAGATATTAGTATTAAGTATTCACTCATAATCACTATGCAATCTTTGTCATGTATTGGCCCATAAAAGGAAGAAGCACTTCACATGTTCAATTCCTATCAGAGACAACATGCAAAGCACATTGTGCAAAGGCTGCTATATTATTGATTGAAATGATCATGTTTACTGTTAAATGCGCAAAAGATGTAGTCATCACATGCACGTAGTAACTTTGTCTTCGGTGGACTTCAAAAACACATCAAACTTACTATTTTCTTTAAGAACAATCTCTCCAAAGAAAGACTGTGTATTACAAAACCTATCTGTATTCAATAAGATATTTATTGCTGTATAAACTAAAAGTGTAGGAACATTTATGAAGAATTGATTGAATCTTATAATATGGCAATAGTTAAGTAAATGGGAGTCCTAGTTTTTAGCACTAGGCTGGGAGAAGTAGAAAGGAGCTTTAGAGGGTGTTAAAGCGACAGTAGTTCGTAGAACAAAGTTAAAATAATATTGATGATGGGTGGTGGCCCACAGACACGTGCAAATGATGACCAATGTCTTCCCTAATGATGGATTCCCACCGCTTCTTCCACTGTGTGGGCGCCACTCCTTATCATGCAGACTCTTTTCTAATTGCTTCCTCTTTTATCTTTGAATCACTTGTGCGTTTTTTTTTTTTCAAACTCATTAAGTTTAGAAGATTTCAATTATGAGAACGTATCTGTAATTCAAATTTAAACGAATTAAATATTATTTACATCATAATTCAATTAAGCTCTTACACTTGAATCAAATTAATTAAACTCAACTTAAATTTATGATTACATCAAATGTAGACTGACTAAATATTATTTATATGATAATTTAATTCAGCTCTTACACTTGAACTAAATTAATTAAACTCAACTTAATTAAATTGTGAATTTAAATCGAATTTAATTACTTCAGGTGAGTTGAAGACCTAAATTAAATTATTATACTAGTAACATTTAATTATCTAAGAAAAGAAGTTTTTTGAAAAATTGAGAATTAATTTCTTTTTGAAAATTTTAAAGATGATGGAATCTTTCTAAAAAATTTTAAACTATAAGGGAGTTATGTTTCTTTTATTTTTTAAAAAAACGTAAAGTTTTTTCATTTATTATATTATGGTTGATCAGAACATAATTAATATTTTTTATAATTACTTGTAATTCTCATGAAGCATTTTAATTAAAAACTCTTTATCACAACATGAGCACACAATATTAGTATAAATAGAAAAAAAAGTAATTCATGGAAGCAATTAGATATCATATCCAATTATATCTAAATTAGAAAAAGAGTACTAAAAAAAGTAATATTACATTTTATCATTTCCCAAAATGGAAAAAAAAAAGGAGTGAAACGAATATGATTGCTACGACATTTTAAGCAGCTCCAGCATAATTTACTAATCTACGTGGTACGTAGCTGTTTTCATTGAGTTGTTCGACTGTCGAACCTATCAAGCCCAGAGAATATATGGAAAGCAAAAGCATAACAACTCGTAAATAAGATATTATTATCCCCACATTTTTACCTTTAAGACATACTAGTAAAGAATAAGGAATGCTAGAAATTTCAAAACGAAAATAGTCACCTCTAGCACTTATTCATAACCGTGGAAGGAACCGAAAGCAAATAATCTGATTGTTACTGGCTGCTTAAGTGCAAGATAGCAATAGAGGTACAAAGTTATGAGTCCCTATCAAACTAGGCAGGGATTTATGTAGGAAATTTTGTAGCTTGTCGTGATTGAAGGTGGTGTAATCACTTGGGAGATATGCTTAGTACGTGAGGCCAAAAACATGGACTCTGGACTCAAGCTCACAAATCTTGATCATACGTCAACATTTTCCATCATTGTCCCACGCATTCTCGTCAAGCTAGAATGACACCTGGCCAATAGAACTTCACCTTCTTAAACATGTCACTTTCGTACGAAATTAATCTCTCTAATTACTGTTAGCTACTAGAAAAAGGGTTTTTTCATCCTTGTAACTTTTCACTTTGGAAGCAATTGCGGACTATTACCGCTCATGGCTAGCTGTCAAGGATTCACGGTTTTCTGTACTAGCCTACTAGGACCGAAGCTGGTAAATCATGTATGGTAATTAACATAGCATAAAGGAGCTTTAAATGTTGGTAAAATGGTACCTGAAACAAACCAACAAACAAACCTGGGGCAGTCTGCCATGGGTAAAACCCGTCAGGAGTTTCGGAATGAGCTGTTCAGCAAACGATCAAAATCCAAATTTCAGGCAACTTTGTCAATGGAATAATTGAATTATTGAGTAAATCGGAGGTCGAATGGGATAGAGGAAAGAGTCACATCAGCCCGGCAACCGTATCTTCTTATTTGAATTCTTGTTCACTAGAAGTCTATAAGATTAATATACATATATATGTGACAACCTTTTTAATAAATGAAAGGAAAACTGAAGAGAATTGGCCAGTTAGATGCAGGAAATGTACGCTAGAGTCGTGTCTCAAAGAACTTTTGCGACATTCACATGCATCAGAATGTTTCTTCAACTACTTCTTGAAATCAGTGATTTTTCGAGGAAATTTTGAAACCCCTGCAGGCTAAATTCCACACATTCATGGTTCATCCCCCAAAATCAGTGCAAATTTTGATTGCTATGCACATAATTTCCATAAAAATTGTCAATCTGACAGTCTGGGACGTTGTTGATATTGCTGTAGTCTGCCATCAATAAGCTATATAGCAGTACAGAATTAACACCGCGCAAGGTACAATATTAAATGAAGTCAAGATTCCCAAACTGCTTCCAGATATAGCTTTGGCGACAGTTTAGTTCTTTATTTCTTTGAATGTAGCGTCGCATCAACAAAGAAAACCATTTATCTAATTTCGACTTTCATTTCATCAACAACTTTAAATCCCTACAATCAAACGGACGTAGGAGGTTTTGGATGTGGGGTTTAAAACTTGAAAAACAAAGAAACTGATTAAGGTTCCCATAAACGTTCACTCAATTCCTGTCTATCCAGACATAGGGCCCTCAAGAGACAAGAAGAAGCAAATTATACAAAATTTCATTTTAGGTGAAAACTGGAGATCTGTAATTTAATTATGGCAATGATTCTGAAGGGAGAATATTGCTTCTTTCCCTGTCTAGCCTCAAATACCAATTGCACGTGGCAATGGCAATCACTACTTCACGGTCAAAAATGTCCGTGATTGAAGTCATCAATCCAGATCCTCCTCTGCAATGCCAAGTTCATCATGTTACACAGACAGACTGAGCTAATTATCATTTACCCTTAAGTAATCATGATAAACTAAACACTAATTTAAGGATAGATACGCCATTTCAAGGCTTATGTTATTTGTTATAAACGATTGTAATAATTGTGAATCGATAACAACAGAACTGAAAGAAATTGTTAAAACTCTCCAATCATATATAAATGTTGCAGGTTTGGCAAAGCATATACGCGTATATGGATAAGAAACGGGGTTTGGTGATTTTTATAGATTTATATTTAAAAATATGTTATTTTAGAGCAACAGTTCCTATGTTATTTTAGAGCAACAGTTCCTACAGTAGAGGAATCGGATATGGCATGCACTATATAGAGAAGTAATTGATTATAGTACATGCTTGGTTTGGTTTCTCGACATTCTCTAGCAGTTAAAAACGACGGCATTCACCAATTGTTTAACACACTGACCAATATCCGTATCTTATAAAGGCAAAGGAAGTTCCCATTTTCAAGTTTTGGGATTGGAGGAATCTTTTATCATTCCTCATCTCTCTCATTATACAATCTCCACTTAAATTGAGAGGAAGAAAAAGAAAAGCTTGAGAGAGAGCCACCGAAAAGGGTGGACACCTTATCATGAAAGCAAGAAAAAAACGACCTGACTAGACTGGCCAACCCACACGCATATACACTCTCTCCCTCCCTCAAACCCACACGCCCACACAGCCATCATCTCTATCTGTCTCACTCCTCTTTGTTACTGTAAATGTGTATATATGTGTGTGTGAGGGCTTTTCTTTTAGCTTTTTGTTTATTAAAAATGGAAGAAATCTTCAAGTCAACCTGGCCTCATGATTTGGTCTTTGGGTTCTTCTAAGCGCATCCCGCACTTCTCTCTCACTTCCCACTTCACGTTGAGCATCCTCTATATAATCACGCACCACTCTCTCTATCGTATTCAGAAGTCTTTCAATATCGGTGGGAATGAGCATGAAGGTGCATCAGCTGGCACGTGGATTGTGGGAGCACGAGCCCTCCCTCTCCCTTGGTTGCAAGCGTTTACGCCCTCTTGCTCCCAAGCTGCAGTCCGAGACCATCGCGAGCGCTGACAGTGTTTCCTCTTTCGATCTCAAAAGCTTCATTAGACCCGACAGTGGTCCTCGAAAACTTCACGACAAGAAAGATACAACTCAGGTGATCATCATCATTCTCTGTTGTTACTTACTTCCCTGTCCGTACAGTTATTCCTTCTTGAGGAGTGAGAACGCTTGTAACTATGGCTTTTCTATTTCTGGTTTGCTACCTAGCTTAGACTCACAGCCGCAATTTCAGTCAACACATGTGATCACACACTCTTGTTATGAAACTGTTCAGCATATATGTACAATTTACACTGAATAACGTAGATAATTGTAATAATTAAGCTCCACTACTTCCAGGTGGACACGCATCCCGGAGGCACGCGGTGGAACCCGACGCAAGAACAGATAGGAATACTGGAGATGCTGTATGGAGGTGGAATGAGAACACCGAATGCGCAGCAAATTGAACAAATCACAGCCCAACTAGGCAGATATGGCAAGATAGAAGGCAAGAATGTGTTTTACTGGTTCCAAAACCATAAAGCCCGCGAGAGACAGAAACAGAAGCGCAACAGTCTTGGCATAAGCCATAGTCCGAGAACACCAACGGCTGTTAACACCATATCTTTGGACACTAGGGTATGTCATAAATTTTTTTAATCTTGATTTCTTTCGCTTCAATACCTACCAAGCTAGATTCTGAATGTTGGTGTTACTTTTGTATATATCACAGGGAGGATTATTGGAGAGAGAGGAGGACAGTCCATACAAGAGAAAGTGCAGAAGTTGGGGATTTGAGAGCTTGGAATTAGAAGAAAGTATTAGGTCATGCAAAGACGAAGGAGATAGAACTCTGGAGCTTTTTCCGTTGCACCCGGAAGGCAGATGAAGGGGTGTGGAGAAAGAAAAAAAATCTCATTCCCAATTCCTTCTTGGTTCATTAATTGTGATATGATGCTTATAATCTGCTTTCAAGTGATGATAATCGATGTGCTAGCTTTTCTTTATTTCTTTCTTTGTCTGGAGAAAGAAGAAAGACAAGTTGTCTCTTTGTACCCTATTTCTGACTCGGAACCGAATCCCTTTGTTCATCTCCTCTTTATTCCAATCCAATCCCTGTAATTGATGTGCGTGTCTGATCAACTAGAGGCGAAAGAAGCTTGTTAAGGCAGAGCTTTTAGGTTAAAAGGAGGGAGTGAAGCTATGGACACTGAAGTCCACGTACTTACGTTTCTATTCTTAAGCCTATAGATCCCCTACACCTTCTTTTGAGATTCAAAATTAGAAAAGAGAAGCATCTATCTTCCGCCGATACCAAGAAAAAGAAAATGTGAAATCCAGCACTATGTAGTAGACTTTCATAAAGTAACATATCAAATTTATCCACAGATGTGAAAGTTTTATATCGTATTTTCTTTGAGGGTGATAGCGATTGAAATGCATTTTCCGAGAAAAGAAAAGGTACCAGGGAGTTGATTGGTGGGGCTTCTATTCATCAACCGTAGCAATACAAAACGTTAGGCTTGGAGGGAAAAGATGGTTCACTTCTGAATTTCAAATAAGCATTGAGATTGGCCTCCGTGTGCTGAACAAAGATTGATAAATTGAAATTGATAATGCCAAAATTACGTCATTATAAACTTGTCAAATAGAAAAAAAAAACCAATGGAAAGTTGGAAACACTTCCGAATATATAGACCGGCACAGTAGAAAAGATAAGATTGATTCAATCGTAAAAATTTAAAAATATTCAACTAATATTAATTCTAAAAATTTAACCGGAAGTTAAATCATTAAAATAAGAGGTTTAAAATTTAAAAGGTTCAATCAATGTTTTAAAAATTGGGCTGAAAATTAATCACATATAAGACTATCATAAAATTGGTTAAAGATTGAATAAAATTTAAAAATTTGAAATATGATTGAAGTGGAAAGTTTAATTGAAAAAATGAATTGTTAAATGAAAATCATCTAATTTATAAAAATTAATTAATTTATGAAATTGACTAATTAACTAATAAATTAATCGGATTTTAACAATAACGGTTATTAAATTAAATTAAATCAAAAATTAAAAACCAAACTTGAGAGTCAATCAGTGCAAGGTTTTTATGGTAAAACCGGTTGAATTTTTTAATCATTAGGTTCAATCAGTATTAGACGGCCATAAAATCGGTTAAAATTGATTATATTAAAGAATTTAAAATATAATTGAAAGAGATTCTCCTTATTCATCGAAGAATTAGAAATTTAATTGAATTTTTAACAACAGTTATTAAAGTAAATCGAATCAGAAAGTTGAAAACTGAATTAAAAAGTTAAAATGTTCAAGATTTTTACGCTTAAAATTGAGTTTTTTTTAATCATTGAGTCCAACTATCCAGTTAAGTTTTTTATTTTTAGTTCGATTTACTTTAATAACTCTTTTTGTTAAAAATTGACCAGTTTATTAATTAATCGGTCAAATTTTGTAAATTAATAAGTTCTCATAAAATCAAATAAATCAATTAAATTTTATGTAGTAATCTTTTTTCAATTAAATTTTAAATTCTTTGATCGATAAGAACAATCTCTTCTAATCATATCTTAAAATTTTTAATTTTATTTAATCTTTAGCCGATTTTATTACGATCTAATACTGATTGAACTTTTTAAACCTTAAATTTCTTATTTTACTGGTTTAACTTTCGATTCGTCTTTTATAGCATTGGAAAAAAATGATTAAAATTATGTCAGATTAACTTACAAAATAAAAAAGACAGTTGAAATATGAAAAAAGTAGTTAAAATCAAGTTCAAGTAGACATCTAGGTCAAATATAAAAAAAAATAATAATTTGAAAAACCTTATAATTTTTTTAAAAATTGAATTAAATAAGATTTTATCTTTATAAATATTCTAAATTAATTAATAGGTACGAGATAAAATAACATAATTACAAATTTTAGTCACGAATATGAAAGAAACGACATTAAACTTTGTATACTCTTAAGGTCCGCAGATGATTACTGGCAAGAAATTATAACCGTCAAGGTCATTGTCTTTCAGCAAGACTTATTTCGGTGCAATCATTTTGGAGTCCCCATTAGTTCCATCTCCTAATGCTAATGTAGAGCACTAGTTATAGGCTTCAATTCAGTATTAAGTGGCTCGTACTCTTACGTTGCTCTTATCTTCTTGGGACTGGGTGTTGAAAAACACATCGGAGACTTTATATTGGTGGCATGTTCAATGTTTGTCAAAAGAATCAAGAGAGACGCAAGTTCCAGGTCTTTGACAAAAAATATTACTCTACGGAAGGAATTCAGAGTTATTAAAGCAGCTTACAAGCCTATATCTATCTTTTTTATATATAAACTACAGTTCCTGCACCTGCAGAGGTTTTGCCGGTGAACTTGACGATGGCGATGTAGCTTTACTTCTCCCATATTTGTAGTGCGACAGCGGTCGGATGCAAAATGACACGAATTTAAAGCAAGTCTCTGAAAACCTGAATTTTGAACTTTTAAATTCATATGGCCAAATTAAAATGAAACAAAATGAATGATAATTAAGGTGCTATTTTTTTTATTTATATGTTTGATTTTTTATTTTTGTTTTTACGTTTAGCAATAAAAAACTGTTTGTTTGAGTTTTTATATCTATTTTTTATTTTGATTTTTTCCAATTTTTATAATTTTATGAAAACCATAATATAATTTTTATTTTTGGCTTAATAATATGATTTACTATGAACTAATCATTTAATTATGTAACAAAGAAAAAAAGGAATATTAGTTCTGCCTAAACTGGACATGTAACGCAACAACGATAGAAATAGCAGGATCAAGAGTAGCAAGGCAGGCGCAGCAGTCACGTTGATGGATTTAAGGAAGGAGCTTGGTGCAATTCCGGCAGCAATCCTAAAGGTACCCGAGTTTGAAACGAATAAATATTAGATATCTTTTTTTTTTTTTTGAAAGAAGAATCAACTTCAATAACTCGATAAAAGTCCAACAAAAAAGATGAGATGGCCTCCCAAATATGGAAACAAGCATAAGTAGTAGAAGCTCTATCTAAGCTATGAGCCACTCTATTCACTTGCCTCTTGACCCACTGGACACTAACATCAACTCGGAAATCTAAAAGAACTTTACAATCCGATAAAACAATTCCAAAACTAGAATTAGCAGGAGCTGGATTTGTTAGTGCCTCCACCACCACAAGACAGTCGGTAAGAATTACCCTTATTCTTGCTCTTTGTTAATTTAACTTCTGGAGCATTTGGCATAATTGGACAGAAAGGCAAGTTCATGTCCTTATCTATCGTCCCAAAAAAGTCACCAACAGTTCAGCACAAAAATGGAGAAAAGGTAAATTTAAGTCATGAATATAAAATCTAAATGACAAATCAAAAAAATCTATGGAATCATGAAATACCGAAAGATCTTTCGAATCTAGTCATATCATTTCGTTATATTAACAATTTCAAAAAATTGTTCATATTATGAGCATAGTATGTCGGCAGTTGAGAAAATGTGCCCCCATCGTCTAGTAGTTCAAGACATCGTCTACTTGGGTCAATGCCTGAGTGGTTAATAGGGACGGACTGTAAATTCGTTGGCAATATGTTTACGTTAGTTCAAATCCAGCTCAACCTAATATTTCACCGAACCGCCATGTAATGATATGAAATGATATAAATTAGATATGTAAAAATGTCAAATTTTGTGATTTCGAATTCTACTTATATAGAGGATAAATCAAAAGAAAGTGAAAAAAAGCTGAGAACAGAAAAGGAGAAGACAAAAGAAAAGAAAAAGCCTGGATGGAGATAGTCGAAGCTTGGGATAGCATCCTATGTGCCTAAGTAATAAGAGGGTGTATTTTATTAACCCACTCTAGTCTTAGAAAATATATTTTATTACCTTCATTAATAATAGTCAAGAATATCATTCGTATGCTATTTTTTCAATTTCGGGAATGGTCTGAAGATTTTACATATTGGAATAGAGAAATTCATGTTAAATGCACCTATAATGGAGTTCAATTATCAGAAACAAAATTTCCAAAAAACTAGTTAACATAAGGTATTCAAATAAAGATTCTATTTCCTTTTCATCTAAAACCTTGGCACAGATCAAAGCTAAAATTTCTTCATCTTCATGAAGATTGAATGAAAAAGAAAGAACAAAAAAATAATTTTTGCTTTTTAACAGTTTGGGGAATGGAAACTGAACTATCTTTTGGCTTTTCCAGAAACCAATTTTCAGTTTTGACCCATCTTTAAACAATTTGGAGAAACAATTAATAAATTGAAAAAGAATTTTTAAAGTAATTTTTTATTTCATTTCAAAGTCTTAGAACTAGAAAAAATTCTTTTCAAATTTTCAAAAGAAAGAAAAAAATTGGGTCATCAAGAAAATGTTCTTTATAAAAGAAATAATAAACAAACTTTTACAACAAAAAAGAAATCCAATTCTATTATTTTGATTTAGAGTCATATAATAATGAGAATGTATATAAGCCTATTGCAACATCCCACTACCATAGGATATATACCCAAACTTTCAGGAACATAACCTATCATAATGGTATGTTAGAGCAAAGCATTGCCAACTTACACATGGCATCAACTAACATCATTTAAAAGTCAGCAAATTAAAAAAAAAAATCATTGCATTAATCCACAAAATTTACACTATTTTCTTTAGACAAATAATTACATAATCTCATATAGGTTCTAACAAAAACAAAAAAATACAAGACACAACACTCCTGGAGCTAACTGACAGACCTCTGAGCTATAACAAAATCCAAAGGGTCCTTTAGTCCTGTCTAAAGAACTAGGTCTCCTGTTTCGTACCTGAAAAAAATACATTGCAATTTTTATTAGTTTTGCGAACTCAATGAGTGAACCATCATTGATGATTTCACCAGATCACATACACATAATATATATTTTACAGACACTCATTCAAGTCATAAACACATTCCAGATATTCACACAGTATGGAATATCATAAGATCGCACAATTCACATTGCTAAGCATAGCAAAATAAATCACATCAATTTATCACTCATTCGGCTCTGCAAATCATTCAATAAATTTTAGTCTTATAATGTTATACGCACGACACTCACATTCATTCTTATTGTTGTGACTGAGTGCTTATAACATACTTATACAAATATTGGCCTATAGGGTTCAGTCAGAACAGAATCACGGAGCATAGCTCTACGTGTAGAACATATATCACGGAGCAAAGCTCTACGTAGAAGCACTTCATACTGACAACTAAAGACACAATGCCTTTATCTGAGCATGTATTTTATGAAATGCAACAAATTCTGATTATCTCATATATCACAATCTTATACAAATGCTCAAACAAGATTTCGCAATCATGGACCTAAGTTCGACATTCAAGTTTTGTTGAGATTCAAATGTTGAATTCATATCAAATCAAAACACTCCCAATACATGCCCAAATATTAAGCTCCTTAGATCTCAGGTCTGAAATCCAGAAACAACTTACAAACAATTCAATAATATTGGAAGTTCAACAAATCAAATTAAATTCAAATCAAATCAATCCTAGGAAATCATCTAGGTTGACTCACAGTACGCTCCAAGAAGTTATTGCCTGGATGGTCCAGCAATGTCCGACTGGCGTCCAATGTGCTCCTCTAAAACATATATAATACATTCACAAATATCACTTTTTTTGCACAAATATACAAGTGTTCTTTTATGCACATCAATGTATAGAAAGCATGCACAATGCATGTTAAATGACAATTCTGAGTATGTTATTATAATTTTCTTCATCAAATTGATCAGATATCAAATCCCTCATTAATATCATGTGGTACTTATAATTGGGACCAGAATAAAACAATGTGAAATCCATTTCATAACTTAATTGACCACTCCAGATTTTCTACCTATATGATTTCGGGTCAACTGTCCATAATTAATATGATAAGGTAAATGACAAGATTAGGCAAAACTTCCTTCTAAAATTTTTTTCTATATACAGTATCTTAAGTTTATAATGACTCCAAGATCATCCAATTTGATTCAGTATTCAATGAGCTATGCACAAAAAACTACACACTGTGCACATTTGAACTTTTGGTTAGTACATGATCATTCTGTCTAATTGTACAACTCATATCTTTCAGCTCAGATATCCAAAAATTACAACATTTATACCAATTTAAAGCTAATAGAATAAGATGCAATTGTGGTGAAGACACCTCAGTCTAATTCCACCTATATCAATACAGTTTATTCAATAACCACAGGACATGATTTCTGTCCCTGGTAATTCTATAGCCTAATCTAAGATGCAGTTTCATGCTAAATTTGAAAGTATTAAAGACAGAATTAAACTTTAACTTCTTCAAGAAAGTTGTAGAATTATGTCTCTAGTTTAATATGAATCAAGAATTAATCCATGTAAAAATCTACAAATCAATCTATAATTAAAATACCAAAGCATGTTCTTAAAAATACTCCAATTCATAACATTCTAGTACATACCCTCACTTTGAGTTAATCAATCTTTTTCTAATCAATTAAGATGGTACTAAATTTTTATGTAAAGAAGGAACAATGTCTTAGGAGTTCATTGGTTCAATTTTCAAGTCATTTGGAGATCGTATGGCAAAGTTATAGCAAAAAGAGTCAGAATTGTTCAGTATTATAAAGTTTGACTTTTTTTTGTGCACTACCACCCTCTATTGTATAATCACATTTTTTGCACGTAATTTTCCACATTTTGCAGCAACACTCTCCCATCTTCTTCCTCTCTTCTACTTAATTCCTCATCACAAACTTATACCCTTACATTTATCTCGCTTATTCACTTCCATATCAACTCAACTTAGTCCCAAAACAATTCAAATTCAAGTTTATATTCAAACCACCAAAACCAATCATACACTATTTTACCATCTTCAACTCTCTCTCTACCATCTCTCTACTTTAAGTCTTAAAACTTCTCTGCACTGCCAAACTTTTCTGCACTATACAATTTTAGATTCCCTCTCATTACCTTGTACTTTCTATTTTAATGCTTTTCCCACATCACGGTATCTCTAGAAACTTTTCCCTCAGCTCTAAACTCAAATAACATCACTTCTAACATGCATGCAATACACAACAAATCAACAGAGCAACATGAAAAGTCAATAATTTCTGCCAATTCATCAATCTTTCACCTAATTCATTTCTCAAGTTTATTCACGAAAACTCTACTGCTAAATCCGTCTCATGCATGTATTCATCTCTAACACTAACCCATCATCAAAATCGTTTCACAAAACTTAGCAAAGATCAAGACATAACTTACTTGGGTTTGTATCCAAATTCCAACAGTGTAAAACAAGGGAGAACTTAATGAAGAATATTTTCGATGAAAACCAAAGCCATTTCGAAGATGTTCTAACCTTTTTATTGTGTATTCTTATGCTAGTGACACATGGCTCCATGCATGTGAGTCATTTGTCACTCATATAAGACTGCCATATGTCCCACTATAATTGGTCCAAAATATCCCAAAATTTTAAAAAATTTCTAAAATTCACAAAAAATTCCAAAATAATAATTATTATCACCAAATAAATTTTCAACTCAAATAATTCACCAAAAATTTCAAAATACACAAAATGTACAAAAATTGCCAAATCACATTTAATACACTCCAATTTAATCCACAATTTTCATTTATAAACCAATTTACCCGAAAATGCCAATGAATGCATGTACAATCATATAAATATGGAAAATAAATGTGCATGCCACAATTAACTTATGCATGACGTGTTTTTTCCTAATTTTACATAAATTTCTCATAATTTACTATTCCAGCCTTAACATGGGTAACAGGATGTTACACCTATTCTGGTCTGGTCCGGTATGGAATAAACTTATAATCATGGAATCAACTCGATTATCATATTATAGATTATAAGTTCATAATACTAGCCTATTCTCATTTTGGGCGGAACAAATGTACTAATTCTTTGATTTGAGTTAGTAAAGGGGATCTTGAACTAAGAAATAGATTCTAGAAGCTAAAAAAGGATATCTTGACCAATTTCAATATTTGAAATGGATATGTCTGATATGGATAGATCATATCTTGTAAATTATCTCTCTGTTGTCAATCCATGTTTCTGTTTATCATTTTTTTCTCCTTAATGAGCAAAGGATTGGACCACTTAGAATGCTATTTAGAATGATAATCGACATAATAAAATATGTATTACAAGCATAAGGGCTATAACTCAGTTAGGTAGAGCACTTCGTATACACGCGAGCCAATGTGTTTTGTTAAAGGCGTAATCTTGTAATAAAAAAACTTTTGTTATTTTTGAGAAGTTTCTGTCTTACTCTATGCCTTTTAGGGAACAAAGGAAAAATAGCTTGGCAAAGGGTTCAGTCTAATTTAGATGCTTAATGGAACCCATCGTTGACTTAAAATATTATATTGATATATTGATAAGGAAAAAATTCTCTTTTCGTCCCGTCCTATGAACTTTAAGGTGTATGAAGTTTCATTTTGGATTTTTTAAGCAGAAGCGAGAGGATGAAGACTCTATTTATTTAACTTTGACTTAGGTTGATTTACGCCAAAAGCATAACTACGTCAAAATACTCATTTGAAAAACTTTGGTAGTGCTTTCGGATCATAATCTAACTAACAAATCAGAGCACATGGACCCATCTTCTTTTTATAGTTTATAAATAATTCATTATTATTTTATAAATCATTCATTATTATAAAAAATTAATTAATAAATATTAATAATTGATACAAATAAATATTAATAACTAATAACAGAACTCCTTTCTTTTCTATTTGAATGAAAAAAGGGTCAAAATAAAAAGTCCAAAAAAAGACTCTGCCCGTCTTCATTGTCTATCTCTAACTCTGGTAAGAGCAGGTTTATCGAAATAGAAGATTTAGTAAGAATTGAATTGGGTTGGAATCCACTTCCTATCATTTCTATTCCTTTTACTTTCGAAATATGAACACAGGAATCGTTGAAATATTTGTTGGATTATGATTAAAAAGGGGGTACTATTCCTAGAATACATTACTTTACTTGAATTACTCGAATCTAATATAATTTAGAAATTGAATTCTATTCAATTTGAATGGTTAAATTCAAAAGTCTTTGCAGAAAGGTCTATAAAAAAAACTGATGCACTTTGATTTCTCAAACTCACTTAGTAGTCCTTCTAAGGCCCACTTCCACTCCATGCTATGAGTGAAAGGGAAAATGTAAAGACTACTATTAAAGCAGCCTAAGCAAGACTTAGTGTCTGTTTGGTTGAGCTTTTGGAGAGTGAATAAGTACTTTTTTCACCACAAAAGCCTCTTTTAAGAAAAAATGAGTGCTTCAATGTAAAATAAAAAATCACTTTGTTAGTAGATATAGCTTTTTTTGCAGCTAAAATATAACTTTTTAAGAAGCCCAAATTTGAAGCTTCTTAAAAAAGTACCTTTTCAGATAGATTTTTCAGATCAATTATTGAGCCTATTTTTTGATCCCTTTTACCTTTATGTTTTACACATAATTCCTACAATACCCACAAACACATCTTCACATTTATTTTGAGATTTATATAATATTATTTGACTTTTTTATATGTTTTGATTTTTTTATCTTAATAATACAAAAGATTTAGTTAGATATATTTTTATTTATGCTTCATATGAATTACTAACCTTACTAACCTTACAAGTCCATTAGATTTATTTTTTTTAATAACTTGATACATCAACCTTTTCTTTTATTATATTTTATTATATTTATTTATTCAATTATTTTAATTTCATTTACATACTTTTTTAGCATCTCAATTTTACATAGCTACTCTTTCAACCTGCATCATTTCTTTATAGCTACTCTTTCAACTTGCATCATTTCTTTTTTTGTCACATTTACATATGGGTCTATTGGAAACAGCCTTTCTACTCTGTAGGGGTAAGGCTGCGTACTATCAGACCTTCCCAGACTCCGCTTTATTGCGAGATTTTGGATTGGGTACGATGATGATGATGATGATATTTTCATTTATGTTTCATGTGGTTTAAAATTATATAATAATTAATATATTGTGCCTTGCATATTGTTTAATATATTTTAAATAGTACTTATATTTTATATAATTTTTGTTACAAAATAAAATATAGTTAGAATTAAAAGTGTTTTTTATTTTTATGTTGCCAAACAGTCTATTGTATGAAGCTCTTTTTTAAATGACAGCCAAACAGTCAAGTATCTTCTTAGAAAAACTCTTCTTAGAAAAACTCTACTGACAAAAGCTCTACTAATATAAGCTCTTCCAAACAGGCTCTTACTATATCCATGTGAATTATGTCCCCTATCTCTATGAATATGATCAAAATTTTTTAATTATTTTTCATTAATGATTATTGTTCACTAATGCTAATAGTAATAATATACTAATATAGTGCTAATATACTAATAATAATAAAAAATAATATATACTAATAATAATAAATAATATAAATAATTATAGTAGAATCGCAGATGCAGAGTCAAATAAAAAAGGATTCTATCTAATACCATTAATGAAACAATCCAAAAAATTCAATTAATTATTAATTATGTAATTATAAGAAGTTATTATATGATTGCTAGTAGAATCGAAAAACATTAAATACAAACAAAATACGCAACGACACCTTTGAAAGTTTCAATAAAATCTTACTAAGATGTAAGAAAAATGAGACTTAGTTGTTCTTTTGTTGTACTTTATTAAGTCAAAAACAAAAAGTAAAAAATAACAAAACAATATACAATCAAGATGGATCAATATCCATTACATATTAGATACCTTTATTTTTCTTAGATATCCTTTTTTTTTTTACATTTGATTTAATCCTTGCTATCTCCTGATTATTTTGTTGTACAATAACACAATCGGGAGACAACATATTCCATATACGATCCATACTAGTTGACCAACTGCCCATCTTACCTCCTCTAAATTCCTGACAACCCATCTGTGTCTCAGTAGAGTCTTTCAGTGGCATATTTTGGTCTTCTTCTCTATTACTTTGAAAGAGTGAGCTACCGGTTCATGTACAAGATACTGTCATTACCGCCCAGACAATTAGACATCCAACCTGTAATTGCACTGGCGTAATTGCAAAAGCGAAGCTCTACCAACTTTCCCCCCGAGCCAAGTGGAGCATGCATGAAGGAATCAGATGCTTCTTCTATTTTTTTCTTTGGCGCAGTTGGGCTATCCTAGACTTAAACCAGAGATCTCGCCCATAAAGTAAATCATCACACTTACAGTCCAACCAATTAGGAGAGAATTAATAGATTACTTTTAGGGAGCGATTCATCCTTCCTGAATGCAGTATACAACTCTCCATTATACTGCACTCTCCAAGTATGCTTGTTTCGCCCTTCTTCCCTACCATGGCAAGTCGTTTTGATGTTAACAATGTATAGTGCTCAAATAGGATTACTTTCTTCACAAGATCTTTTACTTTTTTTCATCACGTTGGAGTTAGAATTAATTCCTTTTTATCTACTTCTAGCCATGTGGGGAAGAAAGAAGCAGCTATATTCAACTTCAAAGTTTATCTTGTATATTACGGGAGGCTCTATTTTTTTATTAGTAGGAGCTTTAGGTATCACTTTATATGATTCTAATGAACCAACATTCCATTTTGCAATATTAGCCCATCAATTATATCTTACAACTTTGAAAATATTATTGTATATTGGATTTGTTATTGCTTTTGCTGTTAAATAACTGATTATGCCTTTACATACTAGTTGCCAGATACCTATGGAGAAGCACATTATAGTACTTGAATGCTTCTACCCAGAATCTTATTAAAAATGGGCACATATGAATTGATTCGAATCAATATGAAATAATCGTCCCACACTCATTCGCTATTTTCTTTCACCACAAAAATGGAAAAATGCTAAATTTAGTCCACACTTCGGGGTCGGGAAAGCTCTGATTGCCAATTGCAGTACTAAAGAATTCACATTTCATAACAAACGCAAAGAGTAAAAACCAAATAAGCTAAAACATTATCGTTTAAACCAATAAGGTTATTCAATTCCCTTATAGTTGAATAAAACATTTACCTGTACATAGTGGAATCAGAATTATCACCATAAAGGCAAATTTGCCGTTTTCCATTTTTGGGCGCCAGCCGGCATTATTAATGCATTTGGCATCTGTTTCTGTTGGAAGCTATCATATGTCAGTAGTTGCCAAAAAATGGCACCGTAAGTCTTGAACCTGATATCAAGCTTCTGTTCTAAACAGAGCAAGGCTTAATCTACACAATTATGAATGGATTAACACAGACAATTAAATCAAAATCTTCAGGCTTTTAGCTCGTCATATGTTACAAGCTAGCCTCAACTAACTCCTTGCAAGAAACCTCCTGCAGTCAAAAGGAGGTGGTGGCAAATCAACAGTTAGAGTACCCTCCAGGACCTGCACCACCTCTCCCATTAAAGGTCTTGCATGCTCATCAATTTGAAGGCACCAGAATGCGATTCTCAATACTCTCTCTAGCTCATCTAAGTTCACCTTATCCTCAATTCTTTTATCAACCACCATGTCTGGGTGTCCTTCATTCCATTTCTCATATGCCCACCTACAAACATCCTCCAAGTTTTGACTGCCAGTAACCAACATTAGCACAATCTTGCCGAAATCCTCAACATCTTTTTGTCCACCCAATGACCCCTCACCTTGTAATACACCCAACCAGAATTCACTCACCTTGGCCTCGAAATTCTTATCCAAAACAATGTTCTCACATTTCAAATTCCCATGGCTCATAAATTCCCTGCATCTTATGTGTAAGTAACATAAAGCCCTTGCCACACTTAAACAAATGTTAACTCTCCGAGTCCAAGTCAATCTCTTACCCAACTCATCCTCTTGTATATATTTCTCCAGAGAACCGTTTTTAGCATATTCATAAACCAAAAACCTGTGACCTAATTCACAACAATACCCATGCAGCTTTAACAGGTTTTTGTGATGAATGCTTCCAATCTTTGAAACATATGCTATGAACTTCTTTTCTCTTATGGTTGTTTCGATGTTTGTGACTATTGCAAGCTGGTGGTCTGAAAGTTTGCCCCTATACATTTTCAGCCCAATTTGGTATTTGAAATTCTTTGTCATGCCCTTGATTTCTTCAAGGGAGAATATGATCAAATCCTTTGTGTTTGCAGAAAGGTAAGTCAATGCAGTTTGTTTCTGTCCATACTTCCATCTTCTATAGATAAAGAAGCCAAATATCAGCTGGAATATCATAAACACAAAAAGTGTGCATAAGGCTGCTCCGATCAAACAAGGAATGCACAACATATTAGAACGTTTGACTGGAGATTTTGTTGGTAAAGATCTTGCTAGGCTAGGATCAACAGCAAACGGGTCTGAACATACCTTTACGAAGGATATAGAACTCAAAGACGAGTCTGAATGCCCAGAATAGTAAGGAGTTGTCTTTATTCGACACTGAGCAGTTCCATCATTAGTGTATGTTGCAGCTTTACACGCCTCGTCCTTCAAGCACAAGCTTCTACATTGGTGCAAACTAGTTCGGTTGATCAAATCGTTTGGTGGATAAATTCCATAAAGAGATGTGTGTTCATATGTAACCATACTGAAACTAGACATGCAGTCCTGTGGAAAACATTTGGAACTTGGATCAGCTGTAGATTTTAAAGGACATTCACATTGAGGGAAACCAGATGAATTGAAGGTACAAATCCCATGATGCCCACAGAATGCAAAAACTTTGCACTGATTCTCAACCGCTTGCCAAACTGATGTCCACAGCTGTGCATCCTTTACCCACGAGTATATCCTCAAATTACCGTCAACATCCAGTCTAAGAAACCTAAAATCTATGCTGTCATTGTGATCTGCTCCAAAAACCGACCAAATAGGATTAAAATTAAGGTCCACAAGTTGCAAAACCCCCCCAGAGGTTAGAATAGCACTGATATTTGAGGTGGATGGATTTCCACTTGTCCAATAAAGGACAGTAGCTTCCCACCTTAGCTGTAATTCACCTGAAGCATTCATGATAAGAGTGTAGTAACTTGATATAGAATTTTTGCTTGCAGCTCTAAGCGTTTTATGAGCAAATAATCTCTGACCTGGAAGAAGTGTGTCAGTGGGATGATCAAAGCTTTGCCAAACCACATCATTCTTAGCATTCAAGAGAACAAGATTTCCGTCATTGCGCAAAAAGGCCGCAACAACACCTAACTGACTTGTGTTACTAGTCCATGCAATAACACCCTTCAACGTATCAACCAAGACAAGTTCCCCATTGTCAGACAGGTGGAAGTAGGACTTATCGCTGACTGAGATATCACCACCAGCAACCCAAACCAACATTTGCTTGCTAATAGAAATAGATTTAGAACTGAAACGAATCCCAACACCAAACTGGTTAGACTGATCAGAATGGTTGAAGAATCCAAAGGAAAAATCCCCACTAGGGGACACCCATGAGGAGTTGTTATCATGAACAAAAATTTTTGCACCGAGGGGCACTTGTGAAATGACAAAATTAATTATTATGAGAAACACAGTGCAGATACGTAGCAGAAAACTTGGAGCAAGGAAGAACTCTTGCATGATAATCAATCTGCATAAAAAAGAAACCAAAGCAAAGAGAGGAATACATTATCTGACTAGTAAATAAAGAACCAACCCATTGAATAAAACTACAGCATGCTGGACTGATTGACTAACTCACTGAGTGCCCAAACAAAAGTCAGACAGTGCAAGAGAGATGTAATAAAGACTTGTGTACCTGAAAAGGACAACCATAAAACATAACATAACAAACCTACTTGAAGCTGAGCATTCAACAACCAATCACAGACACAGAAACAACGGCTGGTCGGTGAGAGAAGTTGTTGATAAGGAAATTATTATAGGGAATGTCTCTATTCAACATGAACAAAAGGTCACAGTTAACACTTAGGTCTCGTCCTTTTAATTCTACCAAATTCACTTTTCCTTCCCCTTCCTTACCTTAAACAGCTTTGTGTTTTCATTGTTTTGGATGGATTTTAGGGATATGGTTGGGTATTTATTATATTTCTTAATTGTGGGCAGATTGCAATCAACACAAAACAGAAAACGCAGCATAAAATACAATGCTTGACTAAGATCAAGTCTACATAGGGAAATTGATAAACCAAACCATCTGGTGTCATCACCCTTTTCTTCTGAAAATCATTGATAAAATATGAGCACTAAACAGTAGAGGACTGATGATATAGTTCCAAAATTTCATTAATGTATACTTCAATAAACTTTTAGACAAGTACGATCAAAAAAATAAAAAGTTGATAACTTCTATTTCTGCTAAAATTGAGGATAAAGTATTAGACTAACTGAGGTTCTAATATATGATTTTGATGATAATAAAATACGTTATTTCTGTTGTCTTAATATTTGGAGATATTAGTAAAGTAATTTATCAAATATTGAAGTAATATGTCAAAGATTCAAAGGAAGGACTAAGTGAGTAAAGAAGCCAACTTAATGCATTGAGCAATCAAAGAATGAACAAAAATGAGTGTAAAGTAGAGCATATATACAATTCAAAAGAGTTTTAAGTAAAATTCTAAGGAAAATACTTGCATATTTCGTGCACATCAAGAACCTATATTTTGATTGATCTAGGCTCATATATTAGGGGTTGAACAGAGTACTGGATATAGACCTCGTGACTCGTCTAGTTTTAGAGCAACCTTTAATCAAGTTTCAAAGAACTTAGTGCATTCTTAGTTGTGTTAATAAGATAGACAAATCAGTTATTAATTGAGGAATATGTGGCTGTACATCAATAGGTGACTAGTCATTACACTAGAAAACTTAGCTGGTCCAAATGGTAGAATCTCTAATTAACTAAATCAATAATACAAGATGATGCTAGGGGAAATTGGTCGTGCTGTTAGGATGTGTACAAATTATGTCCAATCAATAAGTTTTCTCTTGTTGTTTATAACACTAAGACCATCAACTCTAGGAAAGTGGTTAAGAGATTAAGCGCAGAAATCCATCTTAATCTCTACATACGGGTATAAAACTTCTAGATGGGCTCAGGACTATAAACACTTTTATCTACTCTCATCAATCCTTCAAATGGATCAAAAGAATAAAATGAGACTAGTTTGTTTGAGAAAATTGCCGCAAAACTTATGAAGCCTAACTTAAATTAGTCAATACAAAAACATGTACAAATCCTAAAAAAAGTATAACTATACTAATGTCTACACCATATTAACCTAAGAAAACCAAAAACAACAGACACAAAATAAAGAATCAACCATGTGAATAAACATTCATGCTGAGATGACATACAATAACTGTTAAATAAATCGCTTACCGTTTGAAGTTCCAATCATTTTTGTTAAAAAAAAATTAAATAATGCAAACATCCCTTTAAAAAGAAACAATTACTAAACAACGACTGAATCAAAAATGAAAATGCTTCCAACATTGCCGACCATAAGAACGCTATTATACAAACCCAATTCTGAAAAAAAAAAAGGAAAGGAAAACACCACATCACACTTGAGAACAAATAACAACTGATAATAAAAACTAAAAGCATCGTGGTTGGAGATTTTACCTTTAAAATCGTCGATGCTTCGTGTTTCACTTGTGTTTCCTACAACTCCCGAAGGCCTAAGATCCTACCTAACAGCTTTCAATTGTAAAACCAGAATGATTAGAAACAAAAAGAAAGTACAGATCAAAGAAGGAAGAAACCATTATATGCTCAGAAGAGCTTAATGTCTTCAACTCTACAGTGAACCTAAAGAAGCGTTTCGAGAGAGGGTTTTAAAGCTACAGTCTCTTTGATTCCCAAGAGGGGGAAAAAAGAGCATTTTAACGGCTGAGATTATATCTTCAAGATTAAATGGTCGATATCAACTTGGTACTTTGATGATTTTGGATGGACATCTGAGACAGTGCCATGTCTGTAGTCGGCAGCTCAGTATTCAGTCCGTGGGCCAAGCTAACATCCGATGAGGGCTGGTCATGTCAAGCATAAAAATCTATAAGTTTCTTGTCACTCTTTCAACTCTTTGGACTATCTGACAATTCGCCCTTTTGCATATGGTTTATCGAGCCCAATAAAAAGGTCAAGAATTTGTCTCGGTTCCTATTCCACACCTATCGCCGCAGCTAGAACCTACGACTCCGCCATTTTCTGTCTCCGAAGACCATCTGCCCGGCTTAATTTCCCCGACTTGGTGTACTAAGAAGACGGGCTACGTGACATGTCCACTGGCTGTTTCTATTGCAAACAGCTCTCCGTACATCATCAGAAAGGAACACTAGTGGTCTATTTCCAGGAAAACCTTATTTAAACAAGTTTCCGAAAGACTTCGAGGAAGACGACTAAAAAGATGCGACCTTCCGGTAGCTGTTTATAATCTTTTTTTTTTCTTCATGAAAAGGGGTTCAACATGTGCTTATGATCTCTTTAGTGACATACTGTGCCGGAGAAAATCTGACGTATAAAGCAAAGAAATATACGTGTCTTAAAAAAAGGGCCTAATAGTTGCAATTTTGATAATTTCTCAAAAAAAAAGTTGTTTGATAAGTAATACTTAATAATTATAAATAATAATTATAAATAATAATTAATCTTAAAATTTAAAAATTTTAAACTTATCAATTTTTTAATAATTTAATTAATCGCTATAATTAATTATTTTTATAAATTAAAATAAATAAATAAATTTTTTATTTAAATACAAATCTTTTCAACAATTTTATTAAATTTTTTATTATAGCATCGATATGTTTACGGACAGTTTCTCAAAGCACGTTATATCGGACATCATTGTAGGGACATTTTTGGAATATGAATAAATTAACGCAAAACATAAATAAGAGACTTTATTAATTTATCACCAAGGGTTTACACTTTAAATCACCAGATGAGGCCTTGTAACACGATGAATTATGCCATGTACCCTCATTTATTTAAAAGACATAAACTGACAGTTATAAGTTGTTCCGCGGTTGTAATTCAACCGTTTAGGAGTTATGTCTGAACAAATAAAAGTTAAGTGAGTAATTTATGACTTCTCCAAATAACACAACCGTTGGAAGGATAGTTTACGACTCCAACGAACCAACCGACTAACTGCGAAGTAACTATCTAGAAATAATTGTGTTATCTCACTTCACCGTAAAGATAAGAAGATTTTGAACTGAACAAAAGTGTTTTGGAGGAAAAGAGGGGCTTAGCCCAAAACATTAAACAGAAAGTCACAAATTACAAAGTCGGAGTATGGTAGCCCTGATAACATCTCCGAACAGAAAATGCCCAAGGCCCACTGGGCATTCATTCGATGGCATCTCATCGGAAAATTCAGCGCATAGTTAGCCAGCCAATCTGCACATAAATTTCCTTCTCGATATACATGTCGCACTTCCACTATCCACTCCCGTGTTAATAGTCGCTTAATATCACCCACCAGTACCTCATTCCCCGTGGCTTGAGAATGGTTCAGACTCAGAAGATGGACCGCGACTTGAGAGTCAAGCTCAAGAACCAACTGTCTCACTTCGTGCCGCCACGCAATCTTTAATCCTGACTTGACCGCCCATAACTCAGCTGCTAACGAAGTAGCATATCCCACGTTGTGCACAATCCTACAACTCATTTTTCCTGAACGTCCCAAATAACACCCCCTGCCCCTGCTAATCTCGGGTTACCTTTTGCTGCCCCATCAGTATTTAACTTATACTTCCCAAGGGCTGGACTTGACCATCCTATCTCTCTCCATGATCTGAGCCTCATGGGTCTTGCATTGCCCAGGATGTTATACCCTATGGTAAACGAACTTGCCACCTTAAAAATCCCAGTTGCATGCACCCCCTCTGCACCCTCCGAGATTCCAAACAATTCACGATTTCAATCCTTCCAGAGGATCCAACACGTCGTGCCAAAGAGCTTTGCCCATGCCACCTGATGTTCGTAAGTTTGGTATCGCAAGAGGTTGCTCATTAGCCAATCATTCAGCGTAGACTCAAAGAAATGTTGTTGCCGGTGTACTAGAACAAACTGTAACCATAACGTCCGGGCTTTGGGGTAATCCCGTAAAACATGTATCATAGATTCGATATCACTATGGCACTGGGTGCGTAAGCCCGAACTGCTCAGCCCCCGAGCATTTCTTCTTACATCGTAAGGTATGCATAATGTGTATTACTTCTTGTGCGACCACAACATTATCCCTAATATGTCGCCCCGGGACAAAGCTCGACTGATTCGGTGCTACCAACTTAGACATAAATGGTTTAACTGAACAAAATTTTGGTTAAATATGAATGATTAAAAATTCAATTGGTTTGACCGGCTAAATTATAAAAATTTTGAATTTTAATTTTTTTTCAGTTTTTAACTTCTTAAATTAATTTACTATGATAACTTTTGATGTTAAAGATTGAATAATTAATTAATTAATTGTTTAATTTTTATAAATTAATAAATTTTTATAAACTAAAATAAATCAGTTAATTTTTATTTAACAATCTTTTTTTAATTAATCTTCAAATTATTTTATATATAAACATAATCTCTTTTAATCATATTTTAAATTATTTAATTTTATTTAATCTTTAGTCAATTTTACAACGATCTAATACCAGTCAAACTTTTTAAACTTTAAATTTTTGTCTTATCAATTTAACTTTTAGTATTTTTTTAAAACATTTTTCAATATTGCCACAATTGTGCTTCAACAACACTAGACAACTATGTTCTGTCTTTCCAGCGAAATGGATAATTTAGGCACTTGGTTTACAACATTCTGGAACCTTTGCTAAATTTCTGAACAGCTTCGTTTGTATTAACTTTTGGCTGAAGCATGACGCCATCATGCTGTTGGAAATGTCCAATTGTTTTGCCAACCATTTGTTGAAAATATGGTCTTGCACTAACTCTTTTCCAATGGCATTAAGTAAAAAGATAATTAGAAGAGAGACGATTAGCAAAAAAACAATAATTGATACTTTTCTTGTTATGCTATTGATAAGACACAGAAGATGAGAGAAGAAAAGGAATTTTACTACTATATTTCTCAAACAAAATACACTACGCAAATGCCAGCTTGAAGTTAACATCTAAGGCAAGAAATTAGAAAATAGAAAAGCCACTTATTAACAAACTAATTGTAGAAATGGACTATATTATTCCACTACTAACTACTCCTAAAGACTCCGTCAAATCAATTAAGACTAATATCACCTCCTTTAAACTAAACATTTCAAATGTTCAGTTTAGCTACCAGTAGAGCCCTCCCTTAAATTTGGATCTTCCAAAGTGCGCACTCCAAGTAACCTTTGCAACTTCAAGAAGCTGGCTAATTTGAGGGGCTTCCTAAAAACATAGGCAACTTGATCTTCACTCTTGCAGAAAATTATATTAATAACTTCATCTTTTGAGAGATCATGTAGGAAGTGATATCTTACATCTAATTGCTTACATCTCCCGTGAAAGATAGGATTCTTTGAGAGCTTAATTGTCAAACTATTGTCAGAAAAAGTCTGAGTGGGTGCTTGTTGCTTGATCTAAAGCTCTTTTAAAAGATTCCTCAATTGAAAAGCTTGACATGCACAGGATACTGCTGCTACAAATTCAGCTTCAGTGATTGATAAAGTAACTAGTGGTTGCTTCTTAGAATAAAAGCATAGTTGGAAGTACTTCTTCTGTCATCTACGTCTCCAGCATAATCATTACTAGATTTTTCACCCATTTTATAGAAAAGCCCAAAATTAATAGTTCCTTATAAGTATCGGAGAATCCTTTTTGTAGCCAGAAGATGAATTTCTTTTGGACTTTCCATATACCTGCTAATCATACTTACAGCTTGCATTACATCATATCAAGTAGTTGTCAAGTACATCAAGCTTCCAACAATCTGCTTGTAAAGAGTGCTATCAACTCCTTTCCCTGAAGTTTTCAGCTAGAGTAGTGACAACATTGCAGTTTGTCATACGAAATCTATCCAAAATTTCCTCCAAATACTTCTTTTGATTGAGAAAAATTCCAGCAGCAGATTGCACAACCTCTATCCTGAGAAAATAATGCATCATCCCAAGATCAGATATGTCAAACTCACACATCATGGATTGCTTAAAATTTTCAAACATGGCACAATCATTTCTAGTATAAATCAAATAATTTACATAGAAACATACAATAAATAGTTTTCCACCATCTTCAATTTTTGTATAAAGATTATGCTTATATGGACACCTTTTAAAGCCCTCCTTTAAAAAATAAGCATCTATACAGCTATACCAAGCTCTTGTTAGCTTGTTTTAGTCCATATAGAGCCTTTTTTAATTTATAAACTTTGTGCTCACAACCTAATTTTATATAATCGGAAGGTTGATCAATAACTACCTCTTCTTCCAAGACTCCATGTATAAATATTGACTTCATGTCTAGCTGGAAGATTGGCCATGAACGACAAACTGCTAACACAACAAACAATCTAATTGTGTCATGTCTTACAACTGAAGCAGACACTTTTGTGTAGTCGATGCTGAACTCTTGCTTGTACCTTTAGTTACAAGTTGTGCTTTGTGTTTGTAAACTTCTCCATTCTTATTCAACTTCGTCTTATAGACCCACTTCACACCAATAGTCTTTTGCCCTTTTGGAAGATCAGTCAACTCCTAAGTATTATTTCTTTCAATGGGTGTTATTTCCTTATCCATAGCCTTTTGCTACTTCTCTTTTTTCATAACAGCTTCAAAACTTGTTGGATTACAATCCAAAAACAAGGCAAAATGTGCGAGTGGATCCTCAAAATCATCAATACAAGGTACCTGATAATTTGACATCTATACTGGCCTTCTTTAATTCATTGAGAATGTGAAGTAGTCGTAGCTTGGAGCTGATCAATGTTTTTTGAAGCTGCTATTGTGTTGTGAGGGAGTGAATGTGTTTCATTTGATTGACCTTCAGGAGCAAGTACTGCTAGTTCTTATTGTTGTTGGAGTTGCTATGTGTCACCTCCATTTTCTTCTTCACTATTTTGTGTTAGAATTTGTTGTTTGCCAACATTATCATTGCTCCAAGGACAAAACTTCTCTTCATTAAAGACAAAATCACGACTGACAATAATTTTCTTAGTGATAGGATTATACATTTTGTAAGCCTTTAACTGATTGCTAACACTAAGAAAGATGCATTTTTCTCCCTTGTCGTCTAACTTCCTTCTCCTTTGATATGGAATGTGAGCATATTTAATGCTTCGGAAAATTTTGAAGTGGTCTACTACAGGTCTCTGTCCACTCCAAGCTTCTTTAAGGGTCATGTTTTGAATAACATGAGTGGGACTTCTATTTAAGACATGAACGCTCTAACTGAATGCTTCAAGCCATAAACTTTTAAGAACTCCACTCATCACCAATTGTACAGTTTTTCCTTTCATAAACATCATTTTGTTCAAGTGTATAAGCTGTTGTAACCTATCGTTTGATGCTCTGTTTCTCACAAAATTTTACAAATTCATATGAGTTATATTCTCCTCCTCGATCAGTACGAAGTACTTATATGAAACTCCCAATCTCCTTCTCAACATGTGTTTATAATTTTTGAAGTTTATCAAGGCTTCAAATTTCTCCTGCAAAAAATATCCCCAAACTTTTCGACTATAGTCATTAATAAAAGTAATAACATATCGTTTACCTCTATTTGATATGGGGTTATCGACCCATAAGTATCTAAATGCACTAATTCTAGTATCTTGTTTGCTCTACAAGCTTTACTTTTCGAAAAGGGATCTCGTTGTTATGGAGCTATAAAGAGAGGGAGACCAATCACCATATTTTTCTACAGCAAGGTCTTCAATCCACTGAAGCTTAGGTGACTATAACGAAAATGCCATAGCCATTCCACATCCTTCAAATTTGTCGAGAAGTATGAATGGGTGATATTATAAAGACAAAGCGGGAGCATTCTATTTTCTTTCATTTTAACTTCAGCAATCAATCCCAACTTGGTATCTTAAATTCTACATACTCTATTCTTAATAAAAAACTCATACCCCTTTTTTTTTCAATTGTCCCAAACTAAGTAAGTTTGTCTTTACATTTGGTATAAACAGAATATTTGAAATAGTGTGGTTTAGGTTTCTCTGAGTTTGGACAGGTACCTTTCCTTTCCCCATTACAGTGAGCATTAAATAGTCACCAAACTTAACAATGTCTCGAAAAGTTTCATCCAACTCAGAAAATGCCTTCTTTTCCCCACAAATATGGTTGCTACAACCAGTGTCTAAATACCATATGTTCTTACGAGTTTCTTCCTTCTCATTACATGCTATCAAAAGAGATACCTCCTGAGACCCTTCTTCTTCTTTCACAAAATTGGATTTTTCTCCTCCTTGTTTATTCAAATTAGTTTGACATTCAAACTGATAATGGTTATATTTATAAAATCTATTCTATAAATGATGTCCTCCTCAGCCTTTTCGTGGTCCTTAATTGTTTCTGCTTTTTGTTGCTGGTTATTGCAGCCTTTGCTACTTCTTCCTCCTTTTCTCTGATCATCATTGGTGGGCAATGAATAACACTTGCTACTTGCCGCTTGTAAGGGTTGCTGATCTTTCGCTCCTGAACCTACAATGAATTCTGCAGTTCATCAATTTTGAGTTCAAGATTTTTGGACTCCTTATTTAAACAAACAATAAAATTTTATTTTGTTGTCAACAATCGAAGAACTTTTTCAATGGTCATAGCATCCTCCTCCTTTTCTCCATGGATTTGCATCTTATTGATGATTGGCATCAGCCTTGAGAAGAAATCATCAATTGATTCTCCTGACTTCATACAAAAAGTATCGAACTCTTTACAAAGTGCCTACAACATCTCCCATTTGGCTCTTTCATTTCTTTCATATTTTCTTTCCATGGCATCCCATATATCCTTGGAGGTATCTTTACAAAGAATGGTCTCTAAGATTGATAAGTCAATGGCCTGAAAAAGATAGTTCCTGGCCTTGAGATCCTTCAACTTCAGTGCTTCGAATTCAACTTTTTGCGATTCCATCAATTAAACACCAGGGGCTGGTTCTACTACTCCAGAAACAACAACAACCCAATATTCCTTTGACCTGAGGAAGTATCCATCAACATACTCCAGTGATCATAATAACTATTGAAGTGAGGAATCGCAGGTTGCATGAAATTCTCGGACGTCATAAATACTTGCTGGTTGCTGCTGTAATATGGTAAGGTAGAAAGTAGGCCACACGAACACTCTCATATTTATTTGTGTATCTCACAAATTCAACAGTCACTGTTCTCACTCACTCACTGGCTCTGATACCATTGTTATGCTATTAATAAAATAGAGAAGACAAAGAAGATGAGAGAAGAAAAGGAAATTTACTGTTATATTTCTTAATTAAAATACACCATGTAAATGCTCTTTATAAAGAGCTTATAATTAGCAACCAAATCAAGAAACTAGGAAACAGAAAAACCACTTAGTACCAAACTAACTGCAGAAATGGATTTCACTACTCCACTACTGACTACTCCTAAAAACTCGGTCAAATTAATTAAGACTAACATTGTTAACATTTCTTTGGATTTATAAAATAGAAAACATCTTGTACTTCCAATTTGTTGAAAAGCATTCTAAAATTCTATTTTGTACGAATAATGGAAAACAACAAGATGAGTTTGAGGAGCATAAATTTGCAAGGCATCTTTTAAAAAAATTGTTTTTATCGTAGTAAAAGTGAAACAACTTGAAGTTCGACAATTATTATTGATCAACTACATGCATTATTCATTACATTTATTTTGATAACTATTTAAATATGTGATTATATATATATACTCAAAATTCATCCTCATTTAAGCATATCACATTAGTAAACTGAGATAAACTTTAAACTATTCATTTTTACAAAGAGGCTGTTTTCGAGACTTGAACCTATGACCTTATGATCACAAAGGAGCAACTTTACCAGTTGCTCCAAGGCTCACCAATTGTCTATATAAATTTCAAAATTTTTAACCATATAAAAAAAAGAGATTTGTAAGTTTTGATTACTAATAATGGACAATAAAGAGCATTTTTCTATAAATACAGAGCAATTATTTGTTGATTATGTATGACGGTACAAAGACTAGAGTAATGACGATGAGAGGAGATACAGAGCATTTTTCTATAGATATTGGGATACCAAGGTTACTCTTTGAGTCCCTTTCGGTTTGCAGTAGTAATGGACGAGCTTACTAAGAACATCCAAGAGGTTGTGCCTTCGTGCATGTTATTTGCTGATGACATTGTCATAATGGATGAGACCAAAGAGGGGGTTAATGTCAAGCTTAAACTTTGGAGGGATACGCTAGAGTTAAAGAGTTTTAGATTGAGTAGGGTTAAGACTGAGTATATGAAATGTAACTTTTTGGGACATAAGGTGGTTACAGATGTGAAGGTAACGATTGGATCAAAAGTTACCGCGAAAGAATTGTCTTTAATATTTAGGATTTATCATCCAGAGCAACGAAGAAATTGATGAAGACATAGTTCACGAGATCAGATCAGGGTGGCTTAAATGATGTAGTGCTTCAGGAGTTATGTGTGATAAGAAGATACCACTCAAGCTTAAAGGTAAATTCTATCGTTTAACGATTAGGTTAGTCATGCTCTATGGAGCAGAGTGTTGGCCCATCAAACAAATTCATATGTATAAGCAAATGGTGACGGAGATGAGGATGCTTCGTTGGATGTGCAACCTTACTTAAAAGGATAAGGTCAGGAATGCAATGGTGAGGGACAAATTAAAGGTTGCTAATATTATAGACAAATTAAGATAGGCAAGACTTAGGTGATTTGGTCATGTTAAGAAAAGACACTAGGATTCTTTAGTGAAAAGATGTGAAAGAATTGTACTTAATAATTGTAAGAGAAAAATAAGGAGGCCTAAGAAGAATTGGGGGGAGGTGATAAAAAATGATATGATAATGTTGAAACTTACCAAGGATATGACCCATAATAGAAAACTTTGGCATGTTAAGATTCAGATAAAGGATCTCTCGTAAAGAGATCCAGACAGTCCTTTTTAATCTTTTACTCTTGTCTCTTGTAATTACCCTAAGAGGTAATTACTTTATTATTATTATTATTATTATTATTATTATTATTATTATTATTATTATTATTATTATTATTATTATTATTA
>JANZXR010000006.1:4256431-4271723 GCA_027575705.1 Erythroxylum echinodendron | reverse complement strand
AACATAAGTAAAACTAATTTCAAAAATAAATATTAAAATATATAAAAAATTCAAATAATATTATATAAATCTCAAAACAAACGTGAAGATGTGTTTGTGAATATTGTGGGAATTATGTGTAAAGCATAAGGATAAAAGGGACTAAAAAATAAGCTTATTAATTGATATAAAAAATCTACTTAAAAAAGTGCTTTTTTGAAAAGCTCCAAATTTGAGCTTTTAAAAAAGCTGTATTTTAATTTTTAAAAAAGCTATTTCTACTCCAAAAGTGTTTTTGAAGTTTACAGCCAAACACTCATTTTTTCTTTAAAATAACTTTTGTAGTGAAAAAAAGTACTTTTTTACTTGCTAAAAGCTGAACCAAAAGTACTCTTAAAATAAAATGAGGTTAATCTTTAAGAAAAAGGAAACACAATTCCTTTTACTTGTCAACTAAGGAGAACACAGGCTAGAAAACCCCTTGCGAGAAGGCAACAACTTGTAAAATCCCGTAAGCACGTGACTTTCCTCACAATAGCGTCCAGCTATCAAAACCCTTTGCGAGAAGGCAACAACTTGTAAAATCCCGAAAGCACGTGACTTTCCCCACACTAGCATCGTAACCGCTTAATCATAGACGTCTAACTAAAACCGCTACGAGTGGGACATCATCAGATCGAACGATCCACGAGTAAGCGTTCTCAAAGAGAAGTCTTAGGGTTTCGTGTTCCCAATAACTCCCACTATATAACCCCCACAGTTACTGTATCTTCCGGTGCGGTGCAGTTTTCTTCTGCCCTCCCAAATTTTATTATCTTATCCCAAAAAACCCAAAAAAATATCTCTCCGACGTTGTCATTCGTCTTAGTTTTCGTCGTCGTTGTCCGACGATTCTATACCCCGTCTACGCCTCTCTCTCCTCTTACTCCCGAAAAATCAACAATTTACGGGTTTAGACGTCTAGTCCTAGGGCTGAGGTTATCTGTTCGAGTTTAGTCTGTGATTACTTTGACCCTCGAGGTTTATTTGCAGAACAACGCAGGACAGGGAAAGTAAGTCAAAATAAAAAAGAAGAAAAAAGAGTAGCGATAGGAAGGGAAAAGGATCTAGAAGGTTTTTCTTTTCTTGGTGGCTGTTAAAGATGGCACAGATTCAAGTTCAGCATCAGGCGGCGGCGGTGTCTGGTGCGAACGGAGTGGCGGCACCGACGGCCGGTGGTGGTGGTGCTGGAGTCCCGTTGGCGACGACATCATTATATGTTGGAGATCTGGACTGGAACGTCAACGACTCGCAGCTCTACGATCTGTTTAATCAGATCGGTCAGGTCGTTTCGGTTCGTGTCTGCAGGGACTTGACGAGTCGCCGATCTCTCGGCTATGGTTATGTTAACTATAGCGACCCTCAGGACGGTTAGTCTCGTGTCTTCGCTTACTTAATTGAATTTATTTTAAAAATACATAGTTCTAATCATAACACTTTGCAATTAGTGGCATCATAAGGAATTTCGATGGTGATGTGTGGTTAATGGTTAATAGATGAATACTACAACTCTGGATGTGTTATATTCGGGGAGATATGTTAGGGTGAAGAAAGTATTTGATGTGGTCCGTTGAAAATCTTTTGTGGGGATAACAAAGAAGGATGGGGGACTGAATTATGTCCTTTTGACAGAGTTGGAACAATTATCACCGCACTTTGTGTTCAATGTATTTGTACTTGGAATATGCTTGGTATGAAGGCCATGTAAAGTTCGAAATGTCAAGTAGCAAACACTAAATTTTAATATGCTGGTTGTAAATTTGGTGATATGATGGAAAGGATTAATATGAGTCGAATGGTTAAAAGGAGTTATACTGAGCTGATTCTCGGATGTTTTTATGGCTGTATCAATGGACTCAGATTGAGATTCTGGGAGAGGTTCGACTATTTTTGGTCTGCTAATATTAGCAGTATTTGGATATGCTCATATATGGATGATTGTTACTCTCAGGGATTCATACATGATACATAGTGAATCATGGCTTAGATAACTTTTATCTGAAGGGGGAGAAAAAGTAATACGAAAGTGGCAGTTGGTGCTTTAGTCTTTGTTGCAGCCTGTATGGTTGCTTCCTATATCTTGAAATTATATCAGATTTCATGTCACTCTCTGTCTTTCCATACAAAATGTGCTTACACTTCTTCCGTTCAGCTGCACGGGCATTGGATGTACTTAATTATATTCCACTCAACAACAAGCCCATCAGGATCATGTACTCTCATAGGGACCCCAGCATTCGTAAAAGTGGAATGGCGAATATATTTATCAAGGTACTAGCAGTGATTTATCTGCTTTCTTTCCCTATTGTTGAGCTGCCGTTTTACTCCCTCTTCCTCTCTCTCCAGCTCACTTCTTGTGCAGGGAAGTAGGTTGTTCTTATCTCTCTTTTAAGTTATATCCTTGACTTGGGGTTGATATTTACTTGGCATTGTGTTACGGTGACTGCAGAACCTGGACAAGGCTATTGACCACAAAGCTCTGTCTGATACCTTTTCTTCATTTGGCAACATCCTTTCATGCAAAGTGGCTACTGATTCTTCTGGACAGTCAAAAGGATATGGTTTTGTACAATTTGACAGTGAGGATTCTGCTCAAAATGCTATAGATAAACTCAATGGCATGCTGATAAATGATAAACAAGTGTATGTTGGGCACTTTCTTCGTAGGCAAGAAAGAGAAAGTTCGCTGAATAATTCAAAATTTAATAATATCTATGTTAAAAATCTCTCTGAATCGTCAACGGATGATGATTTAAAGAATGTTTTTGGTGAATATGGTTCAATCACCAGTGCTGTTGTGATGAGAGATGGAGATGGAAAGTCAAAGTGTTTTGGATTTGTCAACTTTGAAAATGCTGATGATGCTGCTAAAGCTGTTGAAGCTCTCAATGGGAAGAAATTTGATGACAAGGAATGGTATGTGGGGAAAGCCCAAAAGAAGTCTGAAAGGGAGCTTGAATTGAAGACACGGTTTGAGCAAAGTTTGAAAGAAGTTGTAGATAAGTACCAAGGGGTGAATCTTTATGTTAAGAATTTGGATGATAGCATCGATGATGAAAAGCTGAAAGAATTATTTTCTGGGTTTGGCACAATTACGTCATGCAAGGTATGTTGTCGTTGGCATGTTGTTATAGGAGACTTTTAACCTGGCTTGTGGCCTAGCCAAACATTTTTCTACTTCTTGGACTTCCAGGTCATGCGTGATCCTAGTGGAATCAGCAAAGGTTCTGGATTTGTTGCATTCTCTACTCCTGAAGAAGCAACACGGGCTGTAAGTCTGAACTTTTGTGATTGTTTTCCTTTTATCATTATCATTCATTGTAGTTATTTTTATTGTTATGGTTAATCAGCAAGCTGAGATGAACGGGAAAATGATTGTTAGCAAACCACTGTATGTGGCACCTGCACAACGAAAAGAAGAAAGAAGAGCGAGGCTTCAGGTATTGTCTTTGGTGGTTAAACATGATATTGTCATAGAATGTTCTTTTATTACTTTAATTTCATCAAGGGTCTTGTCTTTGACTTTTGGTTTGTTAATTTTTTTCTTCGGTGTATGTTGTTCCCAACTCTCTATATGTTCATATATTATGGTTTTACTTCTATCATGTTGAGTTGAATTGATTCATATTTCTTTCACCTTTGGGGACTTTATCTAACAAGTTACATTTGAAATTCTTTCACCTTTGGGGAAATATAGTATGTCCTTTATCTAACAAGTTACATCTGAAAGGTTATAGAGATACATCATTACTTTCAGTTGTGTTTTGACAGCAGACAATTGTTGTTTATGAGGAGGACTATGTTGTCATTGATTTAGGATCTTGACACTCTGCTAACTCCTAGACACATGATCTTGTGTGGTAGAATACTCTTTGGTTTATCCTAGATACCCTGACTGTAAGGCTTTGGCTTCTACTATAGGAGATGGAGTGGTATAGCATCATGAACACAGTATGGGTATTGTTCATTATGACGGAATTTCTTATATTTGCTAAATATGATCGACTAGTGCCACAAATTGTTTTTGTGTCATTACTTTTCATAGCAACAAATATGCAGACAGTTACAGATATGACTTGTGATTTCTGTTGTTGAATTTTATTTTTGCGCAGGCTCAGTTTTCGCAAATGAGGCCTATTGTCATGGCACCTTCTGCGGCTCCGCGAATGCCAATTTACCCTCCTGGTGCACCAGGTCTGGGGCAGCAATTTTTATATGGTCAAGCCCCACCAACTATCATTCCTCCGCAGGTGACTTTGCCATCCTGCCTTCTTATTGTAAATTGACAATTTGGTATATACATGTATATATTGTTTCATGCACATTTAGAGTATTAAGCCAAGTGATAGTAGGAGAAATGTTCTTTATGTCAATCTGTCACAGGCTGGATTTGGCTACCCGCAGCAACTTGTTCCTGGTATGAGACCTGGTGCACCTATGCCAAATTTCTTTGTACCTTTGGCTCAGCAGGGTCAACAGGGGCAACGTGCTGGAGGACGACATGGTTCAGGTCTTGTTCAGCCGGGTCAGCACCCTGTTCCTCTGATGCAGCAGCAGGTCACTAGAAATTGATATTCCTATTTCATTGCATCTTTTATTGTTTTTATTTTCTTACAAATTATTCAAAAAAGTAAAATGCTTGTCTCAGATGCTACCTAGGGGGCGTGTTTACCGTTACCCTCCTGGTCGCAATGTGCCAGATGGTCCAATGCCAGGCATGCGATCTGTTCCCCAGGATGGTGGTGGCATTTCTGTGCGAGATACCCCTGTGGGGCAGCCTTTGCCTGTTACTGCTTTGGCTACAGCTCTTGCTAATGCAACTCTAGAGCAACAAAGGACGGTATGCCACCATGATTATCTTTGATTCTACGTTCCTTGTTTTGCTTTGTTGCGCTTGGAGTTTGTATTGGTGTTGAAATCTGGCTTTTGGGTTGTGGTTGACAGTTGCTGGGTGAAAGTCTGTACCCTCTAGTAGAACAGCTGGAACGTGATTCAGCAGCGAAGGTCACTGGGATGCTTCTGGAGATGGATCAGACTGAAGTGTTACATCTGCTCGAGTCACCTGAGGCTTTGAAGGCAAAAGTTTCCGAGGCCATGGATGTTCTTAGGAGTGTTGCTGCCCAGCAGGCTGCCAACAATCCAGCTGATCAGTTTGCCTCGTTGTCCCTCAGCGACAACCTGGTCCCCTAACTTATTTCGACCTTTGTTGAAAAGAGTGTGTTATGGTTTTATGATAAAACCTAAAATTAAGTTCGTCGGCAGAGCAGGACTCATCTACTTTCTTTAGTTTGGTTTGGTTTGAACTTTGAACCTTGCGTACAGCTCTTGATAAGAGTTGATTGACAGTTTGAATTATGGATCTTTTGGAGTCTATGTTTAACTGATTTCCAGTTTAAAATGGGTTTTGGCATTTGTTTGATCAGATTATTAGTGTTATGGCAAGTGATGTTTGGCCTATTGTTTGTAAGCACCCCCTTACCAGTTGCATAGCCTGAGAGGTTTATGCAATGTCTCATCCTTGAAAGGTTACTGTAAATTATGATAGGTGCAATAAGACGTGTGGTGCGGAAGAAATCAGATTTTTCAGGAGATGGATCTTCGTATTATGATGACTACAAGGAAAATGTGGGAGGGTACAAGCATCCGATGAACGACTTGATTTACTTTAGTTGAGTCCTTATGGTATATATTTTCTGTCACTATTTTTGGGCAAGGAGTATTCGAACTATCTTGTCTACTTCAAGGCCTAAAGTAAAAAAAAAAAATCATCTCGAGTTTCAGATTAGAATAGTATAGTTTCAGGTGTCTATTTCAAGGCCTAAAGTGAAAAAAAAAATCATCTAGAGATTTAGATTAGAATAGTATAGTTTCAGATTTATAACAGTAAAATAATACGTAAAGTTTGAAATATTAAAGGAACTTATCTATCTTTAGAGAGAGAGCACATTCATACACACCTTCACCTTCATATAGGGGTTATATGTCTTGTTTTCATATTTCATAAAAGATAGGAACTATACGTCTTGTTTTCATATGTCATAAAAGAAAGGGAGTATTTGGTGTAACTAAAATATCTCTTCTTCTTGACATTGTCAATACAACGTATCAAAATACCTCACAATTAATATTTCCACCGACCTCGTCAATTATTTAAAAGTAAACTTTGGACTGCAGGAAATATCGATTATTTAAAAGTAAACTTGGAGTGCAGGAAATAAATAAAAAGAACTATGTAGTGCGGTTGGTAGGGGAATAGTGGATTACGTTCAATTTCCTTTTGGTTTGATGGAAGCGATGACGTAGTAAGAGTTAAAAACAAAAAATATTATAATTCTATAATAATAATAAATAATTTCAAATTAAAATGATCCATTGCCGCCCGGAAAAGTTTCACCCCGGACCCCAGTAGACAACGAGTCAACGACTGCCTACTTCCTTTGAACACGCCAAAAACTTGGTGGACAAGTACTCCAAGTGCTCTAACTACCATTCACTCGAATAGGCCAGAGAAAGATCATTTTGGATACTTGGAAGTCATCAAACTATTTCCAGGCAGAGGCAATGAGTGCTGCAACTGTTCGACACATCTCAGAATGCTTCGTGAAACCTGCACACATCACCGAAGAGGCAAAGAAGCCTTGGCATTTAACTCCATGGGATGTTGCTATGCTCACTGTGCAATACATCCAAAAGGGTCTTCTTTTTGCCAAGCCATCAGAAAGCTTCAACCTCCTCGCTCTCTTGGAAAAGCTGAAGCATTCACTGTCTCTGACCCTCGTCCATTTTTATCCACTCTCTGGCCGTCTTGTAACTTCCAAAAGTGAAGACCCACCAACATATGTAGTATATGTGGATTGTATGAACAGTCCTGGAGCCGGGTTTATTCACGCATCATCAAATTTGACAATCTCTGACATCCTATCTCCAACCTATGTACCATTGGTTGTTCAATCGTTTTTCGATCACGACAGAGCAATCAACCACGATGGTCATACTAGGCCGCTGCTATCGATTCAAGTCACAGAATTAATCGATGGAATCTTCATAGGGTGCTCCATAAACCACTGCATCGCTGATGGTACCTCTTTTTGGCATTTCTTTAACGCATGGTCTGAGATCTTCCAAGCAGATGGAGATAACATCCCATTATCACGTCCACCTCTGACGAAGCGTTGGTTTCCAGATGGCCATGGTCCATTTATTAACCTTCCGTTTACCCATCACGAGCAGTTCATTTGCCGTTTTGAAGCTCCGTTGCTTAAAGAAAGGTTCTTTCATTTCTCTACGGAATCTATTTCAAGACTCAAAGCAAGAGCCAATACAGAGTATAACACCAACAAAATTTCCTCCTTCCAGTCTTTGTCCGCACTTGTCTGGAGGTGCATAACACGAGCACGTTGTTTACCACACGATCAAATTACCGGTTGCAGGTTGGCGGCAAATAACAGGTCAAGATTGAACCCACCTTTATCTCCAGACTACTTTGGGAATTCAATTCTGCCTCTCAGAGGGTTCACTACAGCTGGTAATTTGTTAGAACACGATCTCGGTTGGGCTGCTTGGCTACTACACGAAGTTGTGGTTAATAACAGTGATACAAAGATACGGGATTTGCTTGACTCGTGGCTCAGATCTCCTGTTATATACCATATAGCTCAGGTGTTTGATCCATATAGCGTGATGATGGGGAGTTCACCAAGATTCAATAAATATGGCAATGAATTTGGAATGGGTAAAGCTTTGGCGCTTCGCAGTGGCTATGCACACAAGTTCAGTGGTAAGGTGTCGGCATACCCTGGTCGGGAAGGTGGAGGAAGTATTGATCTGGAGGTGTGCTTGCCTCCAGATACAATGACTGCTCTTGAAGCTGACGAGGAGTTCATGAGTGCTGTTTCTCCATTCCAACACTAATACTATCCTTCATTATTGCTTTCCGGCCACCGTGTTGCACTTTCATTTTCAATATCATATGTTGAACAAGTTGTAATAATAAAAGAAGGAAACCTTCAAGTTCTAATCTTGCAATTATCACCTTCAGTAATTGTCTTTCTGTTGCCTGAAAGAACAGGTACGTGTGTGCAGATGGTGACTTGAGCACGGCTAGATTCGTGGGGAAGGGTAGGAATCCTAAGACTTCTTGGATCGGTAGGTATAGAACACCTCAACATTACCATGTTTAGTATGGTCAAACAACCTCCCTACAAAAAAGAAAAGGACAATTTTAGCTATTAGTTAGATTGAACGACGAATTACTGTATTTTTTATTTATTATAATTATTTATATTGATTGTTACTTACTTATGTATTTTCTTTAAAAAAGGTACAACCGATCACATGATCTTTTCCTTTGAGAAGCAAACACCTCTCAGTTAACACGGCACTTACCACTGGAAAAGATTGCTTGCTGGCCCTTTGGAAAACTACTTGGTGGTTTGGTATGACCAAAAGAACAGTATGTTATGATAAAAGATAATGTATAGACCCAATTCATTTAGTCCATAAACGTCACTGTCTGCAGATGTTGCCTTCCCAGAAACCTACGAACATTTCCAGTAGAAGAGTTTGAATAATGTGGGATGTTAAAAAGGAGTTTGTACTAAACTCCTTGTAAAACTATTATGCATCCCCTTTTGTTAAATATTCCTAACAGAGAGTAGGAAACACTGTCATATTAATGCAATTAACACATGTGACAGGTTACAACTGTAACAAATTACACATGAAAAAGACAATGTTGTTAAATAAATGAGAAATAAAATCTTACCAATGCCAATGTCCAAATACTTCTTTAATATGAAAATTGGTCATGCTCCTGGTTGTATTTTTTCGTTATTAGACTAAAAATGCATTTTGAATCTTAACGTTTATAATAAAACATAAAACAAAACGTTTCAACACATGCAAATTGAACTATAACATTTTCAAAACAGTTCCTAAATGGATGAAAATTTTAATGAAATTAACTCTCCGTCAATTAAACATCATATCAATGCTAACGTGATATTATTTTTCATTTTTAAATAAAAAGTGAGTCTCACTGTTATATGCCAAGTAAGATTTACTGTCTAAAATATATGAATATGAATCTCATTTTTGCGTGACAAGTAGAACCTACTGTATGAGTATAAACAGTGACCTCACTGTCGTGTGACTATGAGACTCACGTTTTGATTAATTTAAAAAATTAATTATATGGCTAAGACCTACTTTATATTTAAAAAATATAAAAATAATGTCATAGACATAACATTTAACTATCAAGGAGTTAACTCCGTCAAATTTTCCGTCCATTTAAGATTTTTCTAAATGTTTTGAAAATGTTATGGTTCAATTTTAACATTTCAAAATGATAAGATTCAAATTATATCATGTTATAAATATTGAGATTCAAAATGCACTTTTAGCCATTGTTAATGAATTCATTGTGCTTGTGTTACAATTGTTAAACACACAAGTTGTCATCTATTACAAAATTTCCATATAATTAGGGGTTTCTCAAGGTATTTGATAATTTTTTGGATAAAGTTACAAATCTCTTATATATTTGACATTTTTAATTAAAATTGCATTACTTATTTTAAAATATTAATCTAATTTTGAATTATAATATATTTAACCCTAATAAATATGTCCTTAATTACAACATAAAGGAAGTAAACTATACTCTATTTGCTTTCACTCTATTGTTGATTGATAAAACCTATATTGTTTGAATCAAGTGTTTCCAACGGATCCACATCTTAAGGTTATACATCATGAAAGTACAATAGTATGGACTTAACCAATTCAACTCAAATGTAATTATAGTCTTCTAAAATGACATCTTTAAGGGAGTTTGTCTTTGATCCAAACGACATTAGCTTGTATCATATGAAGCATTAATTTAAAGGAAAAATAAACTCGTGATTGATTTCCAAACGTAACAATTATATTTAATATTATAAAAATTAATAATGTAGTATTTATTTTAAAAAATAATTAATTTTAAAAATAAAATATTCCTTTTTATTGGTATCAAAGTTATAAGTGACTATAATATTTTTAATGAGAGTGAGTAGGGAGGTATCATAAGATATGAATCCATTACCGAATGACCTTGTTCATCTTTCTTCTATCTCATTTATAGCTAATCTTCCTTCTAGTGTGAAGCATACTTTATCTAATCATATAAAACACCTTGTAGAAATAACCCATTTTCTTGAAGAAAACTGTATTTCTACTACTTCTTTACCTTTGCTTTGTCCTTACAGTATGTATTCTCGTGGTCGTTCTTGGACAAAAAGTATCACTAATATTCTCCACACACCGTTCTAAAGTAAAACAAATCATCCAGAGTTCTCGTTTAGAATAGTGTGGATTGCAAACAACTTTAGCAAAACATTATGTGAAGCTCGAGATCCTTAAAGAGCTCATCTCTCTCTAGAGAGAGCAGAACCATACACACCTACACATTGGAGACATACGTCTCTATGGAAGAAAGGGAATACTTCCTACAATCAGGATATCTCTTCTAGATACAGCCTATATGTTGTACCAAAATGCACTAATTGGAACCATGTTGACAACTCTCAACAATGGAAGTGTCATCCTAACTATCACCCTTGATTTCAACATTAGGCTAGATGATCTCACTTTATCTGAACAACTTCAAGTTCAGATTTAGATCACTGGAGTAGACTAAGATCATACAACCATTATGGCTACTCTTCACCACTAGATGATTCTATCATTTATAGAATCATGCCATAGATTTCAATTTCCCAAACTCCACTTCTGATGCATTGTACACGGTAACAAACAGAGCTCATGATCAGACAACTATCATCCATATCCTAAAGTAGTTACCACCAACGGAGCTTGAAAAGTTGATACATACTAAATGGATCACTAATTACCAAAAAGTTTTTCATGCCCTCACAAACATTCTTTCCATATCATTACTCCACCTATTTTGAAGACCGTACGAGATGGAACTATGAAATCCATCTACACTAGGCCCAATGAAGATCAATCTGGACCCTCTCATTCATCAGGCCTTGTTCTAATGATTCAACTAATGTTCTCTCACAAAGAAGGAAAGGATAGACCTCCGATCCATAATTTTAAACCTGATGGAGAACTTGTCTATGTTAGTCATCATCGTGGACATTTTTTCTGGGATGCAGGTCCTTCTATGTGCGAACCGGACTGTGAAATATGTTTGAACCCTGACTTAGACAGTGATGATAATGATGAGCTGTACAATCGAAGACGAAGGAAAAAGAAGAACAAGAAAAAGGAGATCTTCACCTATCGACCTACTAGACAAGATCACTATCATCATGACAATCGTGATGATTCTAAACCTTGGATTGAGAATCCAAGCCCAAGACTGCGGAGTATTTGTGAAATGATCAAAGCTGTTGATAAGGAACTCTTATCATATCCAGAGTCAATCTCCAAACATCCTCAGCCAATTATTCCTTCTATTCTAGTTGTTCCTACTCCAACCATTCCATGCATAATGGTTAATCCATATGAGGAAGACTTTCCTCCACTGGAGAGACGCGGTAATGATCAACAAAGGGTTATTTCTAACCTTTATGTTTGTGCCTTTGGCAATAGTTCTCATGGAACTATGCTTGCCAATCCTATTGATGAAACTCTCAAATGTCAGACTGATAATGCTTTAGCTTAAAACAAAGTCCTTCGACATATTGATTCCAAACTTGATGGTTTGACTTACCAAATGTAGGCTACACATTAACGAGTTGATACAATCTCTGCAGAGATCTAGAAACTGTACAAATCTTACAAAGCTAAAATGGCCCAACTTGATGCGGCACTTCAATACTATGTCATTACTCAGTATTTTGGTCCTGATTTTACCATAATGGAGCAAGAACTCAGAAAGGTGAAAGAGATCCTTCAACAAATGGAAGCTGACATGCGGAAAGAACAGTCTAAAACTATTTACGGAGCATATCCTACATCCTTTCTAGTTACCCAACCTACCTATCCTTCACCAACCTATCATATCCCACCAATCTATTCTCCACCTTCATACTTTGAAGAAGTTGACAATGAAAAGGTATTCAAGTTTAACTATCCTTTGATCAAGCATTATATCCATCCTACCACCATTAAGCCCAAATCGAGCAAATCATAGCCTAAACCTGAAAAGCCTCCTGAGCCATCACCCTCATACACTAAACCTACTGATCCATACACTAAACTAGCTGATCCGTGGAATAAGCCCTTACAGATCCACACTCCCCCTTCTTCTCCACTAAAACCACAACCTTCCCAATATACTACTGGGAAACATAAAGCTCCTTAGATAGAGTTCGTAGCAACTCTTGAACCAACGTCCATTCCTATCATCTCTAACGATAAATGCCCATCTGAGTATTCTAATCTGGCAACTATTGGACCAGTAACTATTCCTTAGATATTCGATGAAGAATGCCCCTATAAGCATTCTAACATCTCTGAACAATCATTAGCAATAGCTGAACTATCTAAAGTGTCTGAACCATCTTCAGATGAATCTGTACAATTTGTTGATTTGACAAATCTAGCTCAAGTCATGATGACTATACCTCAACTTATAGAAGTTGGACTTGAAATCAGTGAAACTAAGCCCAAAGGAACTGAACCCTTTAGACCTACACCACCACCACCACCAGCACCGACTCCACTATCCAAACCTACTTCAAGTCCCTAGTTCACATTTGATGATCTTCCACTAAGAAATGGAGAGAGTGTTTCCATGAATTTGGTGCTTGGATTGATTTGTAATTGACTTGACCAAATCATCCTTTACGAGATATTTTGTCTGAGTTTACTTCTCGTTTTATTGGTACATTACGAGAATGTTGAAAAAGTCTTGATAAATATCGCAGACTTCAATTCGTATAAGATACATCTGTTGGATTACTTGGAGTAATTCTTAAAGAGTTCATTAGTGACTTTTAGCTTAACGACAAATAAGTCAGACAAAAATACTCTAAGATGAAGTGTTGTTCTCTAGTCAGAAGAGATTTGCAGAAACATTTCTAGTATATGACGAAACATTATTATCTACTCCATGGTTTTAACATTGTTACTTTTTGTTATACATTCATTTCCTCTCTTCTAGAAGAATTACAGCCTGAGTTACAAAGGATAATAGTTGCACTTCAATGAGATATGAAAGATATATCTCTCGGTGAAATCTACCAACTTGCCTTAGCTTCTCCTAAAAAGCTATATGACCAACAGATGTTCTTCAAGAACATGATTAAAGGCGGTCCTTTATTAAATAAAGCATGCAAAAAGTCATATCTGACTATCAAATGTAAGGAGAAAAAAGATTGTGAGTGTCATACAAAGAAAAAAACATCATCACAAGAAGTTCTCCTATAAGAATCTCCACAAATCTCACATGTCTCTTAAAGAAGGCTACAAGCACTTCAAAAGAAAGAAATGAAGACGTTTTGTCTACTTCTTCAAAAGGAGAAATCCTCAAGGAAAACCACCAGATCGTTGTTTTCCTTATGGAAAATCTGGACATTTCGCTCATCAATGTCCTTATAAGACAAAAAGGGATATTAAACTCTTGGATTCTATTGAAGTTATTATGCCAATCCATGATGATTGTGGAAACATTGAAGATTTCATAGAAGAACAATTCAGTGAGGATAAAGACACCAAGTTTATTATTCCCTTTGATTCCTCTGATGAGGATAATGATTCCTTTGATATCTCCATTTTTACAGATAATATATCCAGTTCTAAAGATGACAAATTTTACATTTTACATGTTGGACCCCATTTTCGGAGCCCAACATTCGGAGTCATGACACGTGAGCGAAGGGTTCTTATATTATTCCAAACATCCATACTTGAGCATTTGATAAATGACAATTCATTCTTATGTTCATACCCTCACAGATAAGCAATGATAAGCCCACATATACAAGATTTGTGACAGAAGCGTAACTTCCACAAGAGTGGTATACCCACACTAGTCAGTCTCCAAAATCATCAATCCTCTGAAGAAATGATCTTTACTTAATGACTTCAAGATGTTTATTTCAATTAACAAAGTCAATTTAGCTCAGCTGTAACTGATAGTCAACTAGTCGGTGTGTAGTCGACTAATACTAACATTTTTCATGAAACTTTCAGTTCTGCTCTTCGATTAGTCGACTAGCACTAACATTTTACATGAAACTGTCAGTTTCATTCTTCGAATAGTCGACTAATATGATGATAGTCGACTAGTCCATTTATCCAACTGACAGGCCCAATTGTTATTATTCGAATAATATGATGATAGTCGACTAGTCCACTTATGCAACTGATAGGTTTGATTGTTAATAGTCGACTTGCAACAAAATAGTCGGCTTGTCCAATGTGCCAACTGACAGATCTGCTTGTTAATAGTCGACTTGCAACATGATAATCGACTTGTAAGTATGAAATTTACAATGTACAACTTGGAAAGTCATGAGCATAACACAATACAAGATTTCACTGTAAAGTTGCAACAACAAGTTGATACATATCTTCTTACTTCATTACAAAATTCCATATCAGTATCAGTATCATGGTTACAAAATACATATAGAATGTTTATGCTTATATGCTTCTAAGATCACCAGAAATGATTCACTCTAACTTAATTACAAAAAGTCTGATATTCTTGGAGATTTGCCAAAACTTTGCAAGGGCTCAGTTATGATCTGCTGATTCTTCACTTGAGGGGTAAAAAATTTATGGGGTGAGCCGAAAAGCTCAGTGTCTAATATGTTTATAGCCAGTAACAATGAACCATACCCAAAAATATATGAATGTTCATATAGGAATACTCAGCAGCAAAGCATAACACTCAAATTACATCATACTTGACATATCAAAATTGCAATGCACAACATAATGGCTCGAGAGTTCAGTGGAACGAAACGGCGAAACTGAAGTTTACCCCGTGAAACAAAACGAGTTCGATTTTTTAGGATCTCGTGGCCACAAGCTGCCAGCTGGGAGAAGGCTATATGTCATCGTGCACGAGACTAACGAAACGGATTCCTCTCTTGCCCACATAACAGGTTTTTTTAATGCTCATGCATTTCATACTATATTTATGCTTTCATGCTTCTTCAATGTTCTATTTTTCATTCACACAACAGTAACAGAATTCCCACAACGCAACATGATATACATTCACAGAATATTTTTTCCACATTCACAATGAGTAAAACAAACATATTCATCATACATACACACAATTATTTTAGCCCATCATCACAAA
>JANZXR010000006.1:4226799-4251681 GCA_027575705.1 Erythroxylum echinodendron | reverse complement strand
GATGTTTCGGCCTCCTCATGTACTTGACTTGTGATTTGGGCTTGAACAAAAGCTTGCATTGCTTGTTTAAGCCTTGATGCTTGTTGCGTTGTAATTGGACCGCTTGACGTGTGTAACTTGTCAGGTTGATGTGGAAGGCATGAAACTCCATTGCGAAGGCTGATTGTATCAGAAGCCTTGCTTTTGTAGATTAAGCAAAGTAGTAAAACAAACAACTTAAGATAGGGAATATATTCCCTATGTACAATTATGACAACTTTAAGAAAGCAAATAGTAAAAAGGAGAATAATTGGGAAACACATAGGTCCTAAATATTCCTAAGGGATAAAAAAAATCTTTAAAGAGGATGTGGTCCCCAAAGATTCTTTTATAAACATAATGACTTAGAAAAGACCCATAATTATGAAGACAACTAATATAAGGGTCCCAGAGGGAGGAGTGGAATCCTAGTCATTACTTATGTCGAATTGATTCTAGGAGAGTGGAATCCTAGTCATTACTTTAGTCGAATTGATTATTGCCATGACTAAAGATTGGACGAAGAGGCTTCATCACTTGAGTTGTCAGTGTCATAATGGGTTATATAGGTCCTTTGTCTTTTACTGGGGCTAGCATCGTCTGTGTAGAGTATTTACAAGAATTAATTAAGCTCTTCTTCATTAGGGATGAAAATGTCACCATTGGGGTCTTGGGCATCCTGGAAGAAGGAAGCTGGAGGTTGTGAAGGTCATGTAGTGTTAGCGGAATCTTAGACTGGAATCGTATTATTTTATTCAAAATAAATTGGGCTGATTGGATCTAATATGTCTACTTCTAGTGTTTCAGGTTTACCAGGAATAAATTCTCTTGGGTAGGGTCCAAGAGAAGTATAAATGACAGGTGTATTATAAGGAAAATGGTTGATCTCCTTAAGAAAACTCCAAAGAGATTTAAGGGCATTTTCCTTGTACCTTGGCCAGTAGAGTGACATGTGTTGGAAAAAGACTCTGTTGTCTGAATAGATTACACCAGTACATCCTTTGAAATATGGACGATGGAGAATAAGAAACATTATGTAGATTGTTTCTTTAAAGGCGCTTCCCATAATCAATGTTGTTCAATGACTATGAAAAGTTGCTTTCTTTGTTGTTCAAGTGGTTGATACCAATCAAGGAAAGTCCATAACAGGGAGCTTTCATTATCTCAGTCACAGATTTATTGGCATACTTAAAGTGACAGTACATGCATAAAGGGTAAAGAGTGCCCAGAGATATCGTAATGCATTCTTGAAAAGTAGACCATTAAGGAAGAACACATTGAGGTATGGAGCTTTGAGGTTGAACAAATAGGGACTGCAAGGAGAGTTGGTCTGGTTGTAAAAGAGGTGTAGATAATAGAACAAACTCAATCGGGCATGAGTTGTAACTTCGACCACAGTAGTGGGTGCACTAGCAATCGGAGGAAAGAACTTCTTTGTTTTTGCAGTAGTAGGTAAGCCAGCTATGTAAAAGAGGATAGGGATATGGTTCAAGGTAGTGATTATACTGGCAGGAAAGGATAGGAAATAGCTAGGATGTTACCTTTGGTAAGGTAAATGGTGAATTTATAGCGTGAAATCCTTTTGGTGAGGGTATCATTCCAATGTTAGAGAATGCTCTAACCTTTGTCAGGAATCTTCAAGACTAGTGGATGTTGACAGGCTTACTTTAGATGTTGTATGGCTCTAGCTTGCTCCTTTCCCCATGATAGTGGATTATTCTATACCAATTTTGACAGGGACGATGTATAATCAACCACGTGAGGAATGAAATCTCATCTATAATTAACAATTCAAAGGAATTGCTGTATCTATTTGATTGTGAGATTTTCATTAGGAAAATGAAGTAGTTCACTATCAATATGTGGACCAGTTTGATAAAATCCATTGTAAAAATGCATACCCAAAAATTATATTTGGGCTTTTTTGATATGGCTCTTTTTTACTGAGAGAATAATCCCATGTTACTTCGTAAGATCCAAGAAGCTTTGAAGTAAAGCCTGATGCTCTTTATGAGTTTTTGAGTAAAGCCTGGTATCTTCGTTCTTCTTGAAAGGAAGACGAATGAAGAAATCAACATTTTTTCATACAAGATTTTAATAAGAAAACTATGCATAAGACTCAAGACAGTAGTTTAAAAATTGGTCTCTCAAGGCTTCATATGTTGGTGGTACTTGAGTAAGCTCAAATACATTCCTGATGTCAATGTAAGAATTGAAGTTAGCATGACATCTAATTCCTATGGGTAAATCTATATTGGAGATGCCTAAAAATAGACATCCATTCCAATAAAAATATATGGGCTAGGTGGATTACTTCCAAGAACCTTGGTCTATGTCACACAGTTGAGGAAGAAACGAATCCTTATTTTCCTTTTTGTAATAAGCCCGATCTTGAAGGTATTACCGTCAGTAGCAGTGAAATATTCATTATGGGATCTCTATGCTTCAGGAGATAAAATGTTAGGATTCATAATGGTTTTGATAGATCTAGTATCCATGTACCCAATAACTTTAATGGGTTGATCATACTTATCTTGGAACAGTAACTGGATTTACACATAGGGGTGAGGAATAGGCATGGGGACAAGCTTGAGACATGGTTTTTGTTACTGTAACATGTAAAGCATGTCATCTTCAAAACTGGAGATATTATCTTTAGAAATGGAGATATTAGAGGAATCATTATCGTCGTCAGAGGAATCAATGATAACAACAAAGTTGGTGTCTTTAACCTCACTAGATAGTTCTTCTATGAAATTTTCAATGTTTCCATGATCATCATTGATTGGCATAATAGCTTCGATAGAATCTAGGAGTATAGTATCCCTTTTCGGCTTGTAAGGACATTGACGAGCAAAATATCCTGATTTGCCACAAAGAAAGCAATGATCTAATAGGTTTCCTTAAGGATTTCTCCTTTTAAAGAAGTGGAAAACACATTGGCGTTCCTTTCTTCAGAAGGGCTTGTAGCCTTCTTTAAGAGACATGTGAGATTTGTGGAACTTCTTATAGGAAAACTTGTGATAATGTTTCTTTTTTGTGTGACACGCACAATCTTTTTTCTCCTTGCATTTGATCGTCAGATATGGCTTTTTGCATGCTTTCTTTAATAGAGAACTGCTTTTAATCACATTCTTGAAGAACATCTGTTGGTCACATAGTTTATCAAGAGAAGCTAAGACAAGCTAGTGGATTTCACTAAGAGATATATCTTTCATATCTCATCGAAGTGCAGCTATTGTCCTTTATAACTCAATTCTTCTAGAAGAGAGGAAATGAATGTATATCAGAAAGTAACATTGTTAAAACCATTGAGTAGATAATAACGTTCCTTCATATGCTGGAAATGTTTTTGCAAATCTCTTCTGTCTAGAAAACAACACTTCATCTCGAAGTATTCTTGTCTGATTTGTTTATCTATAAGTTGAAATCACCAACGAACTCTTTATGAATTACTCCAAGATGTAATTCAACATATTTAACTTGTACGAACTGAAGTCTATGATGTTCATCAAGACTTTGCCATCATTCTCTTAATGTACCAGTAAAATGAAAAGTAAACTCAGACAAAATCTCCCATAAAGGATGATTTTGTCGAGTCATTTGCAAATCAATTCAAGTGCCGAATTCATGGAGACACTCTCTCCATTTTCTAGGTGGAAGATCATTAAATGTAAACTAGGGACCTAAAGTAGCTTTGGTTGGTTGAGCTGGTGTTAGTGGTGGTGTAGGTCTGAAGAGGTCAGTTCCTGTAGACTCAGCTTCACTAATTTCTGGCTCAACTTCTATGGGTTGAGGCATGGTCATCATGACTTGAGCTAGATTTGTCAAGTCAACAAACTGTGAAAATTTATTTGAAGATGGTTCAGAAACTTCAGATAGTTCAGCTACTGTAGATGATTGTTTAGAGATGCTAGAATGCTCAGAGGGGCATTCTTCATCAGATATCTTAGGAATAGTTATTGGTGCAAGAGGTGCTATGAAATCTATCTGAGGAGCTTTATCTTTCCCAGTAGATTGGGAAGGTTGTGGTTTTGGTGGAGAAGAAGGTGGAGTGTGGATCTGTAATTGTTTATTCCATGGATCAGTTGATTTAGTGTATGGATCAACAGGTTTAGTGTATGAGGGTGACGGCTCAGGAGGCTTTCAGGTTTAGGCTTTGGTTTGCTCGATTTAGGCTTAATGGTGGTAGGATGGATATACTATCTAATCAAAGGATAGTTAAACTTGAATACCTTTTCATAGTCAACTTCTTTAGGGTATGAAGGTAAAGAATAGATTGGAAGTATAAGATAGCTTAGAGAAGGGTAGGTAGGTTAGGTAACAATAATGGTTGTAGGATAAGCTTTATAAACAATCTTAGACTGTTCTTTCCATATGTTAGCTTCCATTCGTTGAAGGATCTCATTCACCTTTTTGAGTCTTTGCTCCTTAGTGGTGAAATCAGGGCCAAAATATTGAGTACTATCACAGTGTTGAAGAGTCGCATCAAGTTGGACCATTTGATCTTTGTCAGATTTGTACAATTTTTAGATCTCTGCAGAGACTATATCAACTTGTTGATATGCAGCCTGCGTTTAGTGAGTCAAACCATTAAGTCTAAAATCAGTCTGTCGAAGGACTTTGTTCTGAGTTAAAGCATTATCAGTCTGCCAGTTGATATTTTAATCAACAAGATTAGAAAGCATAGTTCCATGAGAAATCATGCCAGAGGAACAAATATAAGGGTTAAAGATAACCCTTTATTAATCATTACTGCATCTCTCCAATGGAGAAAAGTCTTCCTCATATGGATTATCCACCATGCACGGAATGGTTGGAGTAGGAACAACTGGAATAGAAGAAATATCTGGCTGAGGATGTTTGGAGATTGACTCTAGATATGAAAAAGGTTTCTTGTCATCAGCTTTGAGCATTTCACGAATACTCTCAGTCTTAGGCATGGATTCTCAATCCAAGGTTCAGAATCATCACGACCGTCACGGTGATAGTGATCTTGTCTTGTAGGTCGATAAGTAAAGATCTCCTTTTTCTTGTTCTTCTTTTCCCTTCTTCGTCAACTATAAAGCTCATCATCATCATCATCATTGTCTGATTCAGGGTTCATATATACTTCACAGTCTAGTTTGCATATAGAGGGATCTACATCTCAAATAAAATGTCCACGATAATGACTAACATAAACAAGTTCTCCATCAGGTTTAAAATAATGGATAGGAGGCCCATATTTGATTTCTCTGTGAGAGAACACTAGTTGAATCATCAGAACATGGCTTGATGTATAAGAGGATCCAGATTGATCTTCATTGGGCCTGGTGTAGATGGATTTCACAGTTCCATCTCGTAATGTCTTCAAAATAGGTAGAGTACTGGTGTGGAAAGAATGCCCGTGACGGGTATGGAACATTTTTTGTAATTAGTGATCTATTCAGTAGGCATCAACTTTTCAAGCTCCGTTGCTGGTAACTGCTTCGGGATCTAGATGACATGAGCTCTGTCTTTTACCATGTACAAGGCATCAAAAGTGGAGTTTGGGAAGTTGAGATCTATGGCATAATTCTATAAACGATAGATCATCTGGTAGTGAAGAGTAGCCATAATGGTTGTAGGATCTTGCTTTGCTCCAGTGATTTGGATCTGAACTTGAAGTCGCTCAGACAAAGTAAAATCATCTAACTTGATGTTGAAATCAAGGGCGATGGTTAGAATGACACTTCCATTATTTAGAGTTATCAATAGGGTACTAATTAGTACATTTTGGTACATCGTGTAAACAGTGTCCAGAAGAGATGTCCTGGTTGTGGCAAGTATTTCCTTTCTTCCATAGAGGGTGAGAACAAGACCTATTGCTCTAATATGTAGGTGTTTATGTTTCTGCTTTCTCTAGAGAGAGATAAGCTCGTTAGGGATCTCAAGTTTCACATACTGTTCTGCTGAGTTTGCTTGCAAACTACACTGTTCTAAACGAGACTTTAAAATGATATGTGGAGAGGAAAATACTCATATTTTTTACCCAAGAACTATCACGAGAATATATACTATAAGAATTAAGCAAAGGTAAAGAAGTATTTAAATTATGATTTTGTTCAAGAAGATAGGTTATTTCTACAAGGTGCTATATACGATTAGATAAGGTACACTTTACACTAGAAGGAAGATTAGCTACAGATAAGGTAAAGGAAAGATGAACAGGGTCACTCGATAATGGATTCATATCTTATAATACCTCCCTACTCACTCTCATCAAAAATATTGTAGTCATAGTCACTAACACTTATGACTCTGATACCAACGAGGCAACCTTTGGTCAGAGGGTTTAGGGAATACTAGATCATGTGCTTAGGAATAGATCATCTATTAGAGATAAGGGAAAACAAAGCTAGATTGGCGTGTAAGTTTCAGGTATATTGGCCGAGATACACAAGCCTTTTCTTTCTGCGGGCACAAATTGATAAGTTTTTATTTAAAAATTTCACTTTGACTAAAATAAAATTGTCCCTTTTTATAATTTATGGGCCCTAATTAGAATTTTTGGAAACAATCTCTAGTTAGTGGTAAAACTGCTTATTACTGAACCTCTCCAGACTCTACGTATCAGTGGGATTTATATCAGGTGTAATTATTGTAATTAGAATTTCTTTTAATTGAAATTGCTAAAAATATATTCTTTGATATATTCTTTTTATTTTTAAAATAACGGTTAAATACTTTTTGATATTACTTATATTGTTATTGTTATTTTTACTTTTTATTTATTATTTTAAAAATAAAAATAAAAATAAAAATATGTTTAGTTTTTAATATCAATATAATTATAATTTTATTAGTGTAATAATTAAAATTTAGATAAAACATATAAATAAATAGATTAAATAAATAGTTTTATCTATAATACAATATTTATTAATGGATATTAATAAAATTTATTATATTTTTATTAAAATTAAAAATAAAATAAATAAAATTTATTTATAAACTATCTTTTATTTTAATTTTAAAAAATTTCAAAATAAATTCTTACAAATTTAATTTTATTATATTTTTAAATAATATATATTTAATTGACATTAAATTTAGATTATGACAAAAATAAAAATAAATATATAAAAGTCAAGATTTCCTGAAAATTAAAAGAAACTAAACATAATAATAAAAACTAAAAATTTTCTTAAATAAAACTTGTTTATATTTTTGACACTCTGTCTCCCGACAACGAAACATCGGTTTTGCTACTTTTATTCCGGTAACTACCGCTTGCCTGCTTTCCATTGTAGCACTCGCTCATACAGGGTGCCACGTTTACTACACGCTTGATAGTCTAACTCCGAGTGAGGCGCATGGCCCAGTCCCAATCACAACCGTAAATCCAAACGCGTTTCCAATCCAACGGTTACAATTGGACAATTTCAATCTAACGGTTACTATTTGTCCAATGATACGTGGCTGATGTGGTAGAGGGAGAGTGAGAAGTCAGTGTGTTGTTGACTTGAATGATGAGGAAGCTTAAGGGGCACGACACTTCTTTGTCTTCCCTATGTAATGTAGTATGGTATCTAATATGTAATATGTACATAACAAAACCCCTCCTTAAACCCAACGAACAAGCAGGATGTCCTTGTATCTGCCGCCCGGTTGTGGGTTCTACCCTTCCGAGGAGCAGCTGCTCTGCTACTACCTCCCTCTTAAGAACGGTAGAGCGGTGGTTGACGCCGCCGGTGGTTCTGATGACATTAACGCCTGTGATTTCATCAAGGAGGTGGACTTGTACAGCTATCAACCCTCTGAGCTACCGGAGAATGCGTGTTTTGGGTACAGTTGCGGCGGGATGAAGAAGCACTGGTATTGCTACACCAAGGTTAGTGCTGCGGAGGCGAGTGGGAGAAGTGTAAAAGGGGGATTCTGGAAGATGCGAGATAAGGTTGTTCAAGTGGTGGGTTCTGCTGTGAACAGTGTGATTGGGAATAGGAGTGAGTTTGTTTTCTATTTGGGGAATCCCGGTAAGAGTGCGATCAGAACCAATTGGGTCCTTTTTGAGTATGCGCTTGTTGGTCAGGTTATTAAGCTACTCTCTCTATCTCTCTTCTTCATATTACTCGTTTGCTTTCTGTTGAGGCCTCACAATTGATCCCTTTTGCAGGCTTGTTTTGTTGTTTGCCGAGTATTCGACAAGTCTCATCGTGGCAGTAATGAAAGTTCTTTGGACACCCCCCGTCATATCGGTGTTCAGCATGATGGGTTTCTTTCACCTGATAGTGTTGAAGCTATAATGATCCCTGACTGTTCTGTTGATATATCAGAAGACCCACCGAGTTTAACCGCTGATCTGAATGACCAAATCAGAACCAATTCTATTCCTGTTGGCGATGTTCAGCATCCTTCAGGATGCCAATCTGTTGAACTAGTAAGATTTCTTTAGTCTCTTATTCTTTCTCTTTATCTGTTGTCTTTAGTTCCCATTTAACATTTAGTTTTTGTTTTGATATCATTTTGGTGGCACCAAAGACTGTACCACATGGGAATGTGACTTTGCTATTTAGTTGGATTCTTGTGCAGAGTCACTAATTTAACAAGCAGAGGCAAATGTACAGACATATATTCGAAGTTTCAGCATAATCCATAGACTAGCATTATACTGTGGTCCAGCAAGTTAATTTCACAGAGTGGATACAGTTTATTCTAGTTCTTTAAATTGTGACGTCGCATTCATAAATTTTTGTATAGATTATGAATTTGATAATGTGTTTTATACGTTACTAATGTGTATGCTCAAAGGAAAGTGGAACTGATATTTGCTGTCAATGCAAGAGCTACATGTGTCAATCAATAGGTGATGCTTCCATTTGTTCCTCTGTTTCTATTATGACCTCTCATTAAAGTTTTTAACTTGCTAGGTCTTTTCTTTTTTCCCTTTTTGTCCTTTTTCATATTATGCAATACAGCAACTGTTGATCTTAATTGCCCTATTATTCTGCACCTTCCACATATGTGGGTAACCGATAAGTGGATTGTGTCTAAAGCATAGTTAGAATATCATGGCGGCTGAGCTTTTTATTATGCATCCAAGCAGTTTTTCATTTATGCATCCAAGCAGTTTTTCATTTATGCATGTTCTCATGTTCTGTCATACAAACTGCTGATATTCCTACTACTTAATTTTGTTATGCAGGATAGCGAGTTCAGCCTTATTGATAGGAGCATGTTAAATGCTGGACGGGACCAGCTGTTGTTATCCATTATGGAAGAAGATTTCATAGAGTTGGATGATCTTATAGATTGATTCCAGCATGAATCTGGAAGATTTGAGTCTGAAAGATGTATGTTTGTTCCACGGCACAGGATTAAACTATTGCCTCAAACGTTTGTTCAAGAAGTGTCTTAAACGCTACAGAATGAATTTGAATAGCCTGAAGAAGAATAGAGAAAGAAAAACTTAATCTTTGTGGAATCTTCACCATATTGATAAGTAGATTAGACTCCTTGTTGTGATGCTAACAAATTGCTTCACCTATGGAGGTATGTAATATAATTTTTGATTCACTGTTTTAACTTTGTCTAGAAACAATTGTCAATCTCTTGTAATTTTGGTTTGCAGATTTCTTGAATGTCAGAGATTAGTTACTTTCATCTGGTGGATTAAGAACAAGTTTGGTATCTTTGGTGATGGTAGATTCAAATAAGAAAAAGAATATCAAAACTAGTTCATCATGTCCTGGCTTCACCAACTTCCTGATGTTGTTCCACTGTTTCTATATCCTTATATCTAGGGTAAAATGTACGTTCTAAAGCAGAGAGTAAGCATGGTGAACTTGCAAACCATGAATAGCTACTTTGGACTTCTCGACTACAAACTTGACCTTTTGACTATAAATAATGCATATTCTGCATTGCCTGATAGGTAGTGCTTACTCTCTTCACTGCTTCAAAGCTTTGTAAAGTTAACTATGTTGCCGAATGAGATTATGGAACATCTTCAAATCTTTATATTTTGAAGATGCATTTTAAAATCTTCAATTGTGTGCAACATATCACGTCAGTTCTTCTTCATAACTTTTTGTCAACGTGTTGTTATCAAAATGATTTACTAAGTACCCTTCCTTTTTGTTAGTAAATCATGTTTCATTGCCTTTCTGGGATATTATTTCAATATTTTCTCTTTTCTTTTCTTTTCTTTATCTTTTGCTTGCATGATAAGATTTGTTGTGGAATATTCTGTTTCCTCTTTTGTACTTCGGAAAACATTTGTCAGTTTTACTTATCTTGGTTTAGGTTGCAGAATCTTTGTTTGTGCATGGTACCATGTATATACCCTGGGTATCGATTTTGATAGCAGGTTGAAGTGCAACATATGGAAATAATAAAATTTTTGAGGCTCAAAAACCTGTACCAGTATGGTTGGGAAACTCATTTGTTCTGACACTTTTTTCAGACATGGCTATCTAGGAAAAGTTTTGGACCATCTCACCTTCAAATGCAATTTTCCATTGTTTCTTTATATTAAGAACTACTCAAACTTGCAGGTTAAATTGCTGTTAATGGCTCATCATGTCTTCTCTACTTCTCATTATGCAGCCGCAATCCTCTTTATCTCTACTTTTTGCTATTGTGCAAAGTCAAACACCACCACAAATTTATCTATTTTAGGTAGCTAAAGACTTGCTTTTTTATTTTTGTAATGGTTAAGCATGAGAAGTATTAGTGAAGGTTGTCATTCTATGGTAGGAGTGGGACGGTAGGAAAGTTGCGACTCCCCTAGGAGTAGTGAACTTTTGGACTCCAGAGACCCATGTTTAGAGGCTTTGAAGGGGTGATTAAGGTTCAAAGCTTAGAACTTTCATACCGTGAAGGCATGGAAATATATTAGAGGAAGATGGAAAAGTTCTACTTATGCAAATACATTTCCTGTTGGATGCATTACTATGGATATGTTTTGTGTGAACTCATGGCTGCTCTAAACTGAAATCATTGTTAAAAGTTGCATTTCACAGTATTTCAAATTAATGCTTGCTGTTCCATTTACTTTCCCATGAATTTACACTGGCTGTTGCTTCTATCCCTCTCTCACTCTATCACAGTAATTAACGGAATGATCAAATTTGATCTTTGACTGGAAGATGGTTATCATCCTATCAGCTAACGCCTTCAAATTTGGATTAAATATCTGTTTCTTGGTATTCATTGCTGTTATGAAGTTGATGGTGGCTTCATGCTTTGTTCCGTTTGCCTCTTTTAAGAACCTAGACTATTGTTCCACCATTCCAAGAATTCCTCTACTTGCAGGGAAAGCACACGTTACAGATAAGATAAACTTGATGTTTCCAATTCCTCTTTTTTTCTTTTTCTTATGTAAACTATTCTTATTACATTGGCAAGACCTGCTCATTCCTTTTTTCTCAGAGCTTTCTTGTTGCAGGCAGACTTCAAGAATTGCTCCTTTTAACCTTATGAGATGATGCTGTGCCGAATTGCTTCGTTGATACTAAAAGCACTCAGCTTTAAGCTTTTCATTCGTTTCTAGTGATAAATTATGTTACATGCCTGACATGGGGTTAATTGATGACTGCCCAAGGACAAGGATATGTCACAATCTGCATTGAAATTATAGTGAAGATCATAAATTAGGTAGCTGGTGCCGGTCAAGTAGTGCCAAATCTGGCCTTGTTATTTGCTTGTGTTTCGAGAAATGCTAGCCGTCCGAAACTGCACGTGCAGGCAATTTTCTCGCGTACATTACACTTTGCAGTTTATGGTCTGTACTCTGTACGTCTGATTTCAGCGTCATTTTGCTTTTCTTAGGGTGCTGTGCGAATCATCCTGACAATCTTCTCTTCTCCTACCTGTCTAGAGAAATATAAAGGGGTGTATTCTATTTTTCTGAGACTAGGAACAGTGGACCTGTACACTGTAATACATGGACATAGTTGATCAGTTTAGTTCTTATTACATACAACTTTAGTTTGCTGGATGTGGACTGTCTTGTGGACGAAATTTTTGCAAAAAATTTGGAAAGAGCATGTCACAGCGGTGGAGCCAGGGATCCAGTAACAGTTAAAAGATATGTGTGGTTTTATGGATCAAAAGTAAGGAACTCCGTATATACTTTCTTTGTCTAAGGTGGTTTATAAAATTTGACAAAGCTATTTCCTAAGTTGGACACCTGTGTCCTGTCCTGATCCAGCCATGTGAATCGGTCGCACCCAAACAAATTAGCGGGCCAACAAAGGGGCTTTGAAGAGCATCACGGTGTCTGAAGTATTTTCTTTTTAACATTGATTTAGTGGTTGCAATTAAGAATGGCATACCACTAAGCCTCCATAATAGTTCAAATTCAAAGTTTAACTTTGGATAGAATCTTCCTAGAAAAAACAAGGGATTCGATTTTTATGAATCATAAAATATGCCAATTCTTATTGCCTCGTTTATTTTTTAATAAATTAATAAATTTTTATGTACTAAAATAAATTAATTAATTTTTATTTAATAATTTATTTTTAATTAAATTTTAATATTTTCTTTTTATTTTATTTAAATTATAGTTGGTTATAATAGTTTAATATCGATTAAACTTTTTAAATTTTAAATTTTAAATATTTTATCTTACTAATTTAATTTTCAGTCTGCTTTACAAAATTGCTAAAAATATATAGGTAAATAAAGGAGCTTTATTTTGAACAATCAGAACATAACTTTCAAGAGTTGGGAAATTGCTATCTCTTTAAGTTGTATCATCATCATTGTCTGTCCTTCGAATATGGATTTCATTTACAATGACAAAACATGCATTTTGCAAAAGGAATCTCAAGAAATTAAAATGCTGACTGCTTTTTGTTTGGCAATTAGCAATTTCTAATCGTTGAAAAAATCTGTTGTAATCGCCAAGAAGAACCTCCTAAAGTCACAAAATTGGTTGTATCGAATTGAGTTTCCAATTTCTTATCTTGTTTTGAGACCTTCCCAAAACACCTGTACCCCAGTTTGACATGTAAACCGTGTTTTTGGATGAGCTAGCTTTTGTGTGAGTACACATCCAAGGAAGGAACCATACAGAGGAAACACGTGTCATCTTTGGGCATGGACTTGGTGATAGGGTTGATGTTCTCGGTCATTGTCCTTTTACTATTGCAGGTCAAGACAGATATGGAGTAATCTTGGGGTGTTAGTGGCAGCTACGAGGCAATCTTGCTTCCTTGCAATTAGTTCTTATTGACTCATGCTACTTAAATCAGATGTTTAACATTTACTAAGACCATCTTTCCCTCCACTCTATAGGAAAATTATATATCACTTTCATGCGCTTAGAGGTTCATTTTTTTGCGTTGTCATGTGCATAATCATAATCACGGATCCAACTTCCACCTTACCCATGCCTGATGGCTGTGGGTCATCTTAGTCCTTATGTTCTTGCAGGCACGTCAAGGGGCTCTCATGTCATCAGTTTTGCTCCCTACAATTTAATTGTTTCAATAACCACACACCAACCTTTCAGGAAAAAGAAAAAAGTTACCAAGGGAAAGATTGTAGCAGGAGTGAAAAATTCCACAATTGCCAACAACTAAACCTCTCGGCTTTGCTTTTCTCTTGGGGCATTCCTAGTTGCCCTACCATGTTCATGAGCAGATTCCTTCTTCAAAAGTCAAATTTGTGATGCTGATTTTGGCGTTTTTACTTTTCAGGTTTATGAAAATCAGACCACAAGAGATGAACAAGGGTGCCTGAATCCCTTTTGAAGATAGGCTTTGGCATTTTCCATTATGCATAGTATAGTATTATAGGTCGTCAAGTGTTTAATGCATTGTGAAAAGAATGGGAAATTTCTTAATATTCACTTAAGTGGGAGAATAATCAAACTTATCTTTGTCTATAATCATGGAAAGAACTTTAAGATGTGTCATTACGCAATGGTTTTATCTAAGCACGCAGACTAGGAGTCCATTTCATCGAACAAAACACACATAGTGAAACGCACATTTTGTGGAAAAAGGCAAGGCAAAGAAAAGCAAAGCAACCGCCTTTGAAACTTGAAAGAAGATAAACCCATAAATAAAGATACAACACGGGTCACAGAGACGGGAGCAGAGGCATAAGAATAGTAGAAAGACCAAATGTTAAGAAATGAAGGGTAGCAAAACAGAGATTTGACGGGAAGCTGAGGCAGAACCCACTGAAGGATAATACATGCAAGGAACTTTGGGACTGTCTGTCTATTCACACCTCTTTCACGCTAAGCAATAATAAACCATAGCTAATTCTGTACCTAAAGATGGTGCCGGTTCCCAACAAACGTACGAATGCCGATTAACAAAGATGCCGACAGCCACCTTCCTCATTTACCCACATCTCTGGTTTTATAGAGTGAAGGTAACAAAAATCCTTTTTCATTATATTATTCCATTGGAATGGAATTGAAACAACCCCATTCATGGATGGTCAAAAGCAATCCCATTTTTAGGTACTGGGAACAAATTTATGTGTCTTCCATCTCGTCAAGGTGGGGACCCGAGTACTTATGCCACGTTTGCCAAAATGTATGAGACCAACTCAAACACAGCTAGCTAAGCTAAGCGAAGCAAAGTTAAGCTAGTAGCAACCAATATTTATATAGACACGAAGAAAAGGTAAATATAGAGTGGGGTGCATCAGGCATGTGATGATGGTAAAAAGGAAGGTGCTTGGCGTGAAGAAGATGGAAACAAATCAAAGAGTGGTTGCGGGGCTTGTTTTGGGAGATGGGTCTTGGTCTAATATTTCATTATTTTATTGTATTTATGGGTTTTACTTTACTTTGTTTCCATGGGTAAAAGAAAACAATTAAAAAGGTTGCTGTCTACGTAACAAGAGGAGCCATTTGGTGAGCGGCCAAAACAGGGGAGAGAAACCCCTTTTGCCTAGTTGTTGATATTGTTGTTCTTGGTCCCAATTGAGTGTTTCTCAGCATTTATATTCCTTACTAGTTTTTGTTGGAACCTCTCTCTTGCTTTGGCACACAAATTCTGTATTTTCCTCACTTTATCTCTCTCTCTTGGTCTTGGTGGGTTGTTTAGTAAATTAATGGTCGTTGTTCCCTTAAATCTTCTTTCTCCTTCTATATACATTGTATTTGCAATTCACATCCCTATATTTTCTTTCAAGCCGCCTCCTCCTCATCTGAGCCTCTCCTCTCTCCGCCTCCTCCTACCCTTTGTTATTCCAGTAGAGGCTGTGCTTACTATCTTTCTTGTCTCGAGAAAGATATAGACAATATCATCAGAGAGCGCATAGAGGCTTCTTGTTTCCTCTGCTTAAGGTTGTTGGAGTCTGACCCTTTTAATTTCTGGTAAAAATTGCTAGATCGGTTGGGTTTTCCTTGTTTTTCTTTGTTGGGTAAGCTCCTTATATTCAAGGATCGGTTAGGGATGGGATGAGTATAGCTTATGGGTAGTACTTTGTTCCATTTCTGTTCTTCATTCGTTTCTCGTTTTGTCCTTTCGTTTTGATTTAAGCTTTGAAGCAAAACAAACGTTTTCAGATGAAGGTGTTTCTCTTTGTTTAAATTTGTTAAAGCTTTTCTCTTTTCTCTTATATTTGGTTATCGACTTTCAACTTTCTCGTTTTTTATTTTTGTTATCAACAAAAAAGTTTGAGTCTTTTGGTGATTTTTTTCCGGGATTTCGACTGTAACTTAATTTCAGAGACCCTTTTTGGTAGGGAAATCCCATATTACCTTCCCATTTTGAAGATGGGGTTCACCGGTTTTGCTATCTTTACATCATTTACGTTCGGTGACAATTTTAAAGGTTAAAACTTTTAGTATTGTTTTTCGAGTTTCCTATTGTTTCCTTAACGAGAATGAAGTAATTGATAATTGCACTATCAGGCCGTATGCTTTGCCCCTTTTTTTTTGTCTTGGTTTGTTTTCTTCACCTCGTTTCATTCCCTAATTTTCCTTCATTTATTGTTTTGGGTTGTGGGATGAGTAGATTTTCTTCGACCTCAGTTTTGACTGTTAGCCTGTCTGATTCTGTTACAAATGTTTTCTTGTTCTATCATGCTCGCTTGAGTTTAGGTTTTGATTCTTCGAGATTTATGCATTTGTTGTATATACAAAGTTTCTGATGTTCACCGGATCTAGTTGCTAGCCATACATTCGCTATGGCGATGTGGCATTTGTCAATCTTATGTCTTACTGACATGCATATGATCCTATGTTATGCCTGACTCAGTTACCTACCAGCAGATGATTGAAGCTGAACTTGAATAAATAAATTTGACTGTGTTTTCTTCAGTACATTGGCAAGATTATGCATATTCATATGTTTTTAGATTAGGTTCATCTACATCTGTGGACGTTCCATCTGTGTCCTTTGTAGAGAAAGTAAACTTGGCAAATCTTATGGGTCATGTCAAGTAAAATTTATGTAGATGCGGTTGCATCCTATTGAAGGTTGAATTCGTGGGAAAAGAGGTTCAGAGCCCTCACATTGAGGGTTCCCATCAAAATTGGCATGTGCTATTTGTGAAACATGTCAAATTGAAGCTTCTTGGCATTGTGATATTTGTGCTTGTAGAGCTGCTTGATCTCAGTATTTAGTACTATATTCAAGTTCTCTTACAGTTTTATTTGGAGCTTTTTGGATGTCGAAACTAACATTCTGAATTTGGTTATCTTATCAGCATCAGTAGAACTGTAGATTCTAGATAATTTTACAAGGGTCGTCGTGGTTATCCTTATGCAAGGGCACAGGAGTGTGATTGGCTCCTTGCCTGAGACATTGGACTTTGATCATGGATCTACATCAGGTAATGCCTTTGTAGATCCACAAATTCGCTGGAATAGTTTGCGAAATCCTGCAGACAGCCGCTTGGCAGACTTTATACTGTCACCTAGTCACATGACTGGTGGCTTTGTAAATTCTGTTGACCAAGAACGACGAGGTCCTAGTGAATGGAACTTGGGAGAACCGAGTTCTAGTGGGCTGCGGAATGAGGCAATTCATGATGAGCACAAAAGAGAACGTGGATGGTCATCTTCTGTAAGTGCATATTCTGGACCTGGCCCAAGACTGGAAGAAAGGCGATATGGACCAACTAATATTCTTCCACTCAACAGTGTTCATGTTGACTCTCAATTCATGCAAAGTTCCAACTCTGATGGAATGACACAGAATCTCAACTTAAATGCTGGTCCTGTTTCCCATGGCATTGATAATTTTCCAGTCATGGAAGCCTCTGGTAACAAGGCTAGTTGGACAGGGAATGAACATGCTCCGTCTGGCAGTGGATATGATTCTTTGTTACTTGCTTCTGGAACAGGTGGATACTCAGTAGAACAACAAGATGATAGACCCGGTTGTTCAGTGGATGGTCGCCCCTGCAAAAGAAAGGCTGTTGAAATAAATGTTGGGCAGTCCTCTATTGGTGGAAGTTCAAACTTCTTTCAGTCCTCAGAGCAAAATGCATGGCCTGGTGTCCCTGCCTGCTATGATGCGAACAGTAGTTTAAGTATGGGTGCACAGCCGGAGCTCTTTAATGCAAGACTTGGGATAGGTGCCAGAGGGCTAGCCTGTGATGGCAGTCCTGATTTGGAGATGGCAAGACGTACAGAAAGCTCCCACAGAAATTTCCGCGTGATAATAAATCCTACAAATGAAGAATCTGTACCTCCTGCTCTATTTCCTACAGGAAGTGCTACTAGGCGTTCTGGTATACCATCTTCACACCACTCATCAAGACTTATTCCTGTTGATCATTCTTTGAATTTGAGGTCATCCCCGACAGTGGATGGTGCTAGTTCTGTTAGTCAGCAAGCTGGTGTACCTGTTCCAGCTTTGGTGCAGAACTCACAATCATTTAGGTGGAATGAAATCCCTAGCTCAAGAGTTGGTAGCTCATCAAGTTCTATAATTTTATGTGATGCAGAGGACGCAAATTCAACAAGCTTGGGGAGCAATGTCTGGGAACATTCTGTAACTGTACCTGCTACTGAATTAAGAGCTTCAACCAGAATTCCAGCCCCTGCTCATGTAACTGGGGGAAACATCAATGGTCCTGGAAATGTTTCTTCCACATCCTGGACAGTTCCTAATACAGGAGTTCACCCTCTGGCAGCTCCTACCTGGATTCCTCACCCCAATCCTCCTTCAAGAAATTCTCGGAGATTAGCTGAGTATGTCCGTCGGTCATTGTCTAATTCGGCTGTGGGTGAAGCAGGTGGACAAAGTAGCTCCCGTTCCCCACCGCAGCCGGGTCTTAATTCTTCAGGAGATATGACACATTCATCTAATAACCATGGACATCATAGGTCACATGCAAGATCAGCATCACGGTTGGAGAGACAAGGGGACAGTGTACTAGGAATTCCTTATCCACTGCGAACTTTGGCTACAACCAGAGAAGGAAGAAGTAGGCTTGTTGTATCTGAGGTCAGTTCTCGCTTTTAATGTGGTTGATCTGTAAAACTTTGTCCAGTTACCTGTTTTCCACTAAAATTTTGATATCATCATTTCTTTAGCTAGATCTGGCTCCTGTCAAGGTTATACTCTTTCTAATGTGCACGCATTACTTGTGTATCTTCTAATTGGATTTGTCCACAATTTGGATATCATGCCCTGAGTATAAATACTTATCTATAATAAGCTTCAGTCTGCTATTGGGTTCTTTGTGTTAGCCATCTCCGGATCATTTTTCATCTTAACCTTATTTGTTATTTATGTGGCATTCTCGCAACATTTGCTTGGAAATGTTCATTTCTCTGACTGTAGCTCCTGTGGTCAACTGCATGTTGGTCCCATTCTTCAATTTGAAGTTCAGATAAATTGTGCTCGTCTTTGATTTTTTAAGTTGTTTTTGTCATTAGTTATCCACTTGTATGCACATGCACTAAGCGTTCCTACATTGGAAGTTGGTTTATTATTGTTGATTCTTTTAAGTTCTTGAGTTGCATGGATATATTTGATTGTCTCCATTCCACATGTGGTGTATCCAACAAGCATTCATTTGGATCTCACTTTGGTTTTAATTTTCCTGTAACAGATTCGTAATGTCTTGGATGTTATACGCAGGGGAGAAAGCTTACGAATTGAGGTGCACTTTTTACATCAATTTAATGCCAATGCACCTTTGCATGAGTGTTTGGTTTCATGATGTCAGAATGCTTTCATGTGTGTGGTTCATGCCCCTATTGTTAGAATCCGCATGTTTGCAAGTGGAGAGGTGAGTGCATAGTTACGGTCTATCACACAATATGGTGACTTAATACCGAAGATATGAAATCAGGAGGGCAATAATTGGAGTTCTCCATGCATGCGTGAATGAATGATCTGAAACTTGGATAGTATTGTTGCGTTGTTGAAATATCATTTAATATATATGTTTGATTTTAGGTTCGGTGCTGAAAGTACATCACCTTCATACAGTTGTCCTCACTACTATATTTTCCTTGCTTCGTATGACTATACTGCAGAGTTATGTGCATGAGTTGCTAGATGACTGGTTTTATCCACAGGCATTTTTTATGATCATGTCAGTCTAGCGTTTTCAATTGTTTTCTTGTTTCATGTCAGGATTTTATGCTTCTTGACCAATCAGTTTTTTTTGGGGTGGCGGATATTCACGATAGGCATAGAGATATGCGGCTTGATGTTGATAACATGTCATACGAGGTATAGTACACAGAAAATTTCTTGGGCGTGATTTGCTTTCGTTAGATTGTACTTATGATGCTAAATTTCTTGGGCGTGATTTGCTTTCGTTAGATTGTACTTTTAATGCTAAATTTCTGTAATAATAGGAGCTGTTGGCTCTGGAAGAGCGAATTGGCAATGTTAACACTGGATTGAGTGAAGAAACTATCTTAAGTTACCTAAAACAACGGAAACATTCTGTCAAGATGGGAGCTGAAGGGGAGACAGAGCCATGCTGCATTTGTCGAGTAAGGATGGATCATTTTGTTTCCTTACCATTACTAGTTTTTCCTGTCTGTGTGATCACTTATGAGTTGTCTACTGCATGAACGCAGGAGGAGTATAGTGAGGGAGAAGATATTGGGAAACTGGACTGTGGGCATGATTTCCACACGGGTTGCATCAAACAATGGTTGATGCTCAAGAATTGGTGCCCCATATGTAAAACTACGGGGCTCACCACCTAACCTGAGCAGCTACAAGATGTTCATGGATTATATATACTCTTCGGAAGACTATCAAAAGCAAGTTTGGTCGAACCACTTTACTGATTAATTGCTCACAGTCCGGGTGATACCAAGGAGGCAAAGCATACCAGTTGTCGACCGGAATTTATGGGAGGCATACACTTTCTCTCTGCATTAAGTTGGGAGAAGGGGAAACCAAAGTTCTGTAGATGCTGCTACTGCCAAAAGAAGTGGGAATGCAAAACTAGTTTCTTCATGTTTGTTACTGAAGGGAGTAGTTCTTAATGCTTACTGAATATGCATTGTGGCTTTTTATTTATTTATTTATTTATTTTTCTTCTCCTTTAGATATTACCGATTCAAATTTAAAGTTGCTGCAACAATTTTTGGGTAGCTAAATTGTAGCTCAGCTAATAAATCCTGAAGCTTGGCTTATATATACCTTTTGTCTTGCTTGCTTGTCTCTTTGGTTGATTCTGTGAGACAAGAAAGGACAAGTAGGAATGAGCGTGGAGGTTTTATTGTAGTCTTTTGGGTTAAATGGTATTGCAAGCAGTGTTTGGGATACAGTACTGTACTGGTCGATACGGTGGAGTGTTTCGTGTTGGAAAACGGTATGGTATGGTCGAGTACTAGACTTTCATCACGTACGGGCCCAAGGTACCGACTGCGACTTATCGGTGGGGTGGGTGTTGGTCGAGAATCATAATTTTACAAAATTATAGGGACTAAATTATATAAAAAAATAATACCTTAGATCTTAACCGTAGCAGTAAGCCCCTCTCCCATACCTTTTCTTTTAAGTTTTTTCCTCTCTTTTGCGCCCGTCGTATCCTCTCTCTTCCAGGCTTCGTCGGCTTCCTTCTTCGCTCGCATTGTCAGTCCTTTATTGTCTGCTCAGTCTCACCAGCGCACTATTTGGTCGCCGCTTTTTAATCTCAACTTGTCCTTCACTCTTCAAGTTCAAACGTTGATGTTGTTCTACATGCATATATATTTAATCTCAGCTAAGCTTCAACATGGACTGTTCTGTTTGAGAATAGTTTGAAGCTTGAAAAAACTTGGGTTGTGAGTTGTGGGTTTAATGTTAATACTGTTGTGTTTTTCTTTATCAGTTGAAGGCTTTTTGCTTTGTATTTTTCTTTTCCAGATGATGGTCAATCGAACTTGAAGACTCAAATTGAATGGTTAAGCTTACTCTTTTCACCCGTTGCAAATCGCTAAATTAAAGAACTTCTTTCTCTGTTTTTTGTTTTCCTTATAATTTCGAATAATACATTAATAATTATTTTCATTACCAATTCCGTATAAATTAATATTACACATTAGATAATTTAATTTTTTAATTAGATTAAACTTAAAGTAACTTGATTTTTTTCACGATTACATTAAAATAGTTTCTAAGATTTGTCTTGACTTATGAGAGTAAATTCATTATTTAATATAATATGAAATTGTAAATGCTTAACATTTTTTATTTTTTTACAGCAAATTCATTTTTATAATGTGTATTGCCAATTGTCAAAAGAATAATATAATTAAGATAGAAATTGTTGTATATTTTAATATACTTATGTATAATATTTTCAATTTCTTTTACAATATTCATTTAACTTTTTAATATGTTTAAACCTAAAATATATCCTCAATTTTAGTAAAATATATATATACAAAAACTTTATTTTCAATATTAAGTTAATAATTAAAATTTGACATATATATTTATTTATTTTTAAAGATAAAAAGAGGAAATTTTAAGTACTCTTGATAACTTAGCTTCTTTAAGCTCCGGAAGATTCGATGATCTAGCTTGAAATCATGATAGATTGCTTCTTAGTATAAATAATCATACTATTTATTTGTATTACAATAAACATTTGAAAGGTGAAGGAATCACCATATTAAAGAAACATTTAACTGGGATCAGAGATAATGTGGAAACTTGTAATAAAAAAATAGCAGATGAAAAATTTGCTTAAAGAATATCAAAATAAGAAATAAAAAAGGCAAAGACTGATGTACGAAATTGGTAGTAAAAGTTCTTTTTTATTAGGATGATACCTGTAATGCTGAAGGTGATATTCTTACTCAACAAATAGGGTTGTTGCACCCAATGTGAGGAACATTTGTTCCACAAACAACTCCTTTAACTCAACTCTCAATTCATAATATCTTACAATTTAAAGAAGCAACTCATAATATGGACATAACAATGACTTGATTGTAGTATGTTGAAGATATATCATTTAATATTGCTTAGTCTTATTATTACCAACTTATGGTAGATGTTGTTGTCTCTTATGATACATGATATAATGCTTCTCCATTAATGACTATATAGACAATCTTTTGAGCAACTTTATTTATGCAATAAAAAAGCTATTTAAATAAAAAAGAATGATTTGGACAATATATGAGTATTTAATCATGTTTGATGTTTAGAAACGTATACGACATGAGCTTATTATCATTTTTTTGGTTTATTATGCTAAGGGGATCATGTTTTTAGAGTTCATTGATGCATTTGGCTTTGTAAGAAATAATGATACTCCGTTAGAGATATTTGATGAAGTTATGAATAAACTTGGACCTGAAAATATTATACAGCTCATCACTGACAATAATTATGCTTATAAGGCAACTGGAAAAAGGTTGCAAAGTAAGTATAATTCTTTTTATTGGACTCCTTTATGTTACACATTGCATTGATTTAATGTTGAAAAATATAAAATCATATATATATTTTTATCATTGATGAAACTATGCAAAAAGCAAGAAAAGCGACCAAATTTATCTATAATCATGCATGAGTTTTGAATTTGATCAGAATGAGTTTTATCACTGGTAAGAATTTGTTTTGTCCTAACATTACAAGATATACAACTAACTTCTTATCATTTCAGTGTTTTGTTCTAATGAAGAAGGAGCTGAGATAAATGCTTACAATTGATAAATGAGTTACATCTCAATATGCTAAGTTTAATGCTATAATGGAGGTTCTCAAAATTATACTTGAAAATAATAAATTTTGGTCCCAATATCAATTTGTCATCTGACTTTATGAGTGTTTGGTGAGAATTCTTCATACGGTTAATAGTGATGAAAAGGCAATAATGAATTATTTTTATTATGTCATAGAGGACAATGGAAGCATTGAAGGCCAATATGAAAATAGGTCTTTTTTGTATAAACTTTATCTTGTAGTCATCAATAAAAGATAAGAAAGACAATTTTACTATTTGTTGTTTGCTACTAGGGCATTTTTTTAAATATTAGTATTTGTTTTAGACTAGGTTTTATAAAAAAGAAACTAAAAGTAATAAGACAATGCTATTAACTATTACAACATGTTTCACATGAGATGATGCAAGATCTCCTTAGTTCACAAGCGAAGGCATATAAAGATGCGTGTAGTGATTTTGAACTGCCTATTACAATTCATCAAAGAGACAAATATAATTCAAGTACATGTTTTTTGCTTTTGTTACTTGTTTAAAACTAATCATCAGTTTATTTTATTTGTAAGGTTATTTTTGTTGTCTTAAAGTTACTTGATATGAACAATTTAGAAATGAAGTTCCAAATTTGCAAAATTTTGCAATTAAAATTTTGAGTCAATATGTGAGTACAATTGGAGTGTGAAAGGAATTGAAGCATATTTGAATTCACCCATTCCAAAGAAAGAAATAGATTGAAACACAAAAGATTGAACAATTTGATGTTTGTTTGATACAACTTAAAACTTCAAAAAGTTATATTATTATCATTATTAAGTTGAATATATTTTCTTGTAATTTCATAATAATTTTGTTTTATTTATTTACTAAGACGCCTAATAAAATTTGTAGTCTTATATCTATTCAATTTTTCTTGACTGTATCAAAATTTTAGTAGATTGAGTTTCTGAAGATATTGACACATCATTTGATAAAATCAATTTGAATGATAATGATGATGAAACTTCTCTCAATTATGAGAATTTTGTACTAAATAAAAGTTGGTATCAGTGCACTTTGAATGAATATGCCATTAAATAAAGTTTCAAATTTTTTATTTTTTATTTTTTGATTTCACTTATATTAGATATATATTTTAAATTTTATAGATGCAATATAAATATAAAAATTTTAAGTGTAAGTGTTTTTGTTTTAGGTTTCACTTTTATTTTGTTGTGTTCCTTGACACAAATTCTAATTGTAATTGTAACGCCTCCCCAACATATACCCTTAAAATATTATAGCATGTCTAGGGTATATTAAGAAGTGAACATAATAAAATAAATGTATCTAAGCATAGTAAGAGACATAATGGTACTTACTGTAAAAGATTTGGGTAAATGGATAATTTGTTCATTTTGGCATGAACATACCTTTGTAATTTGACCACATCTTGGTATGTAGACCTCAAAATTGGATAATTTCAATTGCAAATTAATATAGAGACATAGATTTAAAACTTTCATAAAGGGACCGAAATTTCATTGTGCCTTTAAAATTTTTGAATTTTGGCTCGAATTTGAGTTATGACTGTTGAATTTCTAAAGCTTTCACATGATATGATGAGATTGATGGACAGATTGACCGTGCTTAAAGCTTCCATAGAAGATTTGAGAAAACATAGGGTAGAAGTGTAAGGCCCCAAATTATAGCCTAGTTGGAATGTTTTATTGAACATGTATTCCATATGACTTAATTATGTTTTTAAAGAATCATACTTGGAGAATTGGAATTAAATTGGCATCA
>JANZXR010000006.1:4209048-4220503 GCA_027575705.1 Erythroxylum echinodendron | reverse complement strand
AAAGTCTAAGTTCTAACTTAGTTTCTTTTGAACCAACTCCATCTAACTCTCATCTTTACAATCCAACTATTTCCAAACCTTCATTTGATTTCTTCTCCTCTTTTTCCTATTTTCCATAATACTTTATAAATTACAAAAATAAATCCTAAGTTCACCAAAATTCATAGATCTCACAATTCTCCTAACCAATAATATTTTCAATGCAAAAATATTCAAAATTATCAAAAATACACAATTCAATCCAATTATACCCAGAATTATTCATGAATGCATGTACAACCATTTTAATGTGTGTAGAATCCACTATTCACATATATGTGCATATCATGAAATGCATAAGCATGAAATGTGTTTCCTAATTTCTCCGTAATCTCTCACATTTACAATTTTGGACTTAAGGTGGGTAACGGGATGTTACATATGCTATAAAGGCTCGTGAGGAACAAGACACCCCAGAAGTTATAGTTGATACTTTCTCTCTCTTTAATTTTGATATGTATGCATTGATAGATCCTGATTCCACTCATTCGTACATTTGCATTGGGGGAGTTTGTGATAGGATGTTATCAATACATATGACTAGTCCATTAAGCCATAGTGTATATGTTAATAGAGTGTATAGAGACTGCCTTATTATGATCCATAGGAAACTATTTGCTGTTGATCTAATATAACTACCCTTCCATGAATTTAACTTGATCTTAGGCACGGATTGGTTGTCCAAACACCAAGAAATAGTTGATTATGGGTTGAAAATAGTTGTGTTTAAAGATTCTGATGGTTCATAAATAGTGGTGCATGGTAGTCAGCCTAGTCCTTTGACGAATGTAATATCAGCCATGTAAGCAAGATGACTTCCTAAAAAGGGTTGTGAGGCGTATTTAGCTTTAATAATTAATTCAAAATGGGAGAAGGTGAATTTACAGGACAAACTGGTAGTAAATGAGTTTCTTGACATGTTTCTACAAGAGTTATCGGGTTTGCCACCCAAGAGAGAGGTAGAACTATCTATTGAGATTGTATCTGGTACTAATCCTATTTCAAAGGCGCTATATAAAATGGCTCCTACAGAGTTAAAGAGTTGAAGATTCAATTACAGGAGCTTTTGGACAAGGGTTTTATATGGCCCAATGTGTCACTATAGAGATATAGGTAACGCCCCAACATATACCTTGGATGTATTATAGCATGCCTAGAGTGTATTAAGAAGTGAACATAATGAATTAAGTGCATCTAAGTATAGTACTAGACATAATGGTACTTATTGTAAAAGAATTGGGTAAATAGGTAATTTGTTTGTTTCAGCATTAACATACCTCTATAATTTGGCCATATCTTGGTCTGTAGACCTCAAAATTGGATAATTTAAATTGGAAATTAATATAGAGACATAGATCTAAAACTTTCATGAAGAAACAAAAATTTTATTGTGCCTACTAGGATTTTGAATTTTGGATTGAACTTAAGTTATGGCTATTGTCCCTGTTTTCGAACAACCTGTAGTGTTTTGGGTATAACTCCCAGAATAATTAACCAAATTGCATGAAATTTATTACATTAGAAAATTAATACATAGGGGAATGAAATTAATTTATAAGATTGTAGGATAATATGGGAAGTAAAGGAAGAAGAAGGACCGATATGCAACTTTTCTAAAGTTAACACATGTACAAATTGGATTAAGGCATGTGTAACTAATAATAATAAAACATGTGTGTCCAATAGGAATTAAGCATATGTGTGAGTATTGAAAGTTATAGAATGGGGTTATGAAGATAGCAGATGCACGACATTTTGGAGGTTCTAAGTTTACATTTTTCTGCTCTCCATTTCACCTTCTTTATCCCATCGTTTTTCATGTAAGAAATCAAACCAATCTTAATTGAAAATCAAGGTAAAAGTTAGGGATTTTATCTTCACCTTCATCTATTCTTACTTTGCTTATGAAGGAATGAAATTATAAGGTTAAAAGTGGGAATGAGAGGTATGTTTTGCTGTTTCTAGTTAGTGAGTCAAGCAAAGCTAAAGAGGAAGGAAAGGAAAGGCAATAGAAGATTTACTTTGTCAATTTTCAGGTTTGGGACTTCATTTGGTTGATTTCTATATTTGTATAGGATTGGATGGATATAAAGATTCATTTGGATGTGGAATGGTTGCTGGGATATTGTTTTGGTGTTATTTTGGTGTTATCTAGCATAGAATCGGTTGATTATGACAAGAGGGTATTGCGTAGTGGAATTCTATCTAGGGTTTGTTTAGGTCAATCGCATTGTTTGAGTCGTAACTTAGCATAAAGACCTCCAAATTGTGTGATTTCAATTGCATATGAAACCTAAGACATAAAAATAGAAATATATAGAAGAGACTCTGACTTCATTCTGGCTCTATGACCTTGGCAATTGAGATAAAAAAAGATAACCTGATTTGCCCCTATTGTGGAGCAGCTTGTGATATTGTGCCTGTATCTCATGATATAGAAGTCCAAATGTTCTGATTGTTAGTGCTATAGAAACTATAGACATAGAGGAAAAAATGTATAGAAGTCCTCGAAATCTAGTTCTGACTTTTTCTATATGCATATTAAGAAACAAGTAGTGGTATGAATGGAGAGAGTGTCTGTCACGAATGTAACCTTGTTTTCGTTTCTGATTTTTTTACCGCATCTTATTCGAACCTTTATAAATGTGTATGAAACTTTTAAAACACCTAAAAATAAATGAAATAGGACTTATCACATATGAATTGGGAGACTGAACATTGTAATTTAAGATTGAGCATAGTGTATACCAAAGAAAACTTACATCTACATAAATGATTTGTTTGTATATATATTGCTCATATGTGTGTAGTATGATTATAAAAATGTAATTTTGATACCCTTCTAATGGTCGTAAGCCATGAATTGCATGTATGAACGCAAATATAGATTTTATAACTTGAAATATATATCATATGATTCGTTAATCTATGACTTGTGAAATTTGCAAATGGTTAAAGGAAATGTTACAGTGCCTGCTCTATTGTCTTGGTTGTGGATGGATTAGTATGCTTGTAGGGTTATAGTACAACTGCTACAGTTTGACACCACTGGTGTCTACAGTTTGATACCTTCAGGTATCCATAGTTTGATATTTTCTAATATCCACAGTACCTGTTATCCACACCGACAAAAAATGTGCAGGCCTAATATAGAAATAAAGTAAAGAGATATAAATAAGAAATGCAGTATGACAACATAAATTATCGGTATATGAATGAGAATATGCATTTATATTGATAATTTGTATCATTGAGTGTTGAATATCAATGTTTGAGTTTTGAAGGTGAATTTATAGTATATGAAAACAAATATTAAAACATGTTTGCATTATTTATTTGTTTAAGTATGCCATCATTATTTATATTTGTGCGATATTCATGAATGTATGTGCTTGGCGGATGACTGCCGTGAATAGTCATCCAAACTAAGTGTTTCCCCACTAAGCTTTCAAGCTTAGCACGGGTGTTAATTCGTGTAGGTTCAAGTCATAGGATTAAGGTATATGGAACATCTACAGAGACCAAGTCTAACAAATAGAAGAAAAAGTACTTTTGGAAGGTGTTTTTAGTTAAATGTGATTGTATATGTAATGTTTAAAGGAAATTGTATGCTTTCTTTTGGATTAACATGTAAATAAAAATGGTTTACTACTGTTAAATAATAATGTTTAGCATTGGGGAGTTTTATAATATGTATATATATAGCATTGAACCGAAATATATGTTGTGAATGTATATACAGGAAATTGGTTACCTTATGTGTGGATGGTTGTAGGTTCCCTATAGGAGGTGTTACACTAATACTTATAGACCAATATTATTCTTACCATATGATATCTCGATGTAATTATTCTTTACTATATCATGTAAATTGTAACATTTTAAATACTTTTATTATTCTTAATTTAAAATTTGTATGATAATTAAATGAGCAATTTTTATATTAATTGTGGTTATTTTTTTATATGTAATATATGTGAAAAGTAATATTAATAAAAATTAAGTTATATTTGTTATTTCAAATTTATACTATTATGATTTTTTGAGATAAAGTTGATGTAAAATAAAAAATTATATTGTAAAATATATAAAAGGACTATTGTTTAGTCTTATAAAATGAAGAATTTAATTTGTAATTTTAAAAAATTATCTGAAACAGTATCCAATACTATTTTCATATCGTATTCAAATCAAATCCGATATTAAGTTCGGCATAGCATTTATTGTAAGCTAAAGTTTGAGTCGATGAGTGTATCTCAAGGCTGGTCAATCATAGTTTAGTATAAGTCAAACATAAGTAAAGCCTAAAAATATAAGGTCAGGTTAATTTATCTAATATTAATTTTTCCTTTAATATAGAATGAACGCGAGATTACACTTTTTATCTAATATTTCCAGATGAGGACTGGTCCATTATTATTTCTGCCTTGTAACGGAATTAAGTCAAAACTGATTGATTTGATTATAAGCATGCACCGTACCCGTCGTACCGCCTTTGCCAAAGAGGTAGGCCCTCATTATCCTGGCTATAAAGTATGAACCCCATCTTCGAAAGAGACCGCAGACAAGCTGTGACTGAAACAGACAGACAGACGCACAGGGAGACGGAGTAGCCAAGCTGTGACGCTTTTTGGTAATCAGTAATCACTTCATTTCTCTGCTCTCACTTTCTTTCTTGTTTCCTTAATTGTATCGATGGATCTGTACGGAACTTCCTCGTCTCCGGCCATCTCCGAGCCGCAGGAAATTTCCTCCTTCCTTCACCATCTCCTACACATACCTTCCTCTTCTTCCAAGTTCATGCAAAACGTTTTCTCTTCTCCTCCTCCGCCGTCGGAGTCGTCGGATCAGCACCTATTTAGACGATCGGGGCCGGACTTCCGGAGTTCCGTCGCCAATTTGTCCCATACCGGTGGAAAAGGAAGTGCAGACAACGCGGGATGTTGTGTTAGTTCAAAGGCAAGAGGTGTTTGTGTGGAGAATGACGTAGGTGACTTCAGTTGCGATAGTGAGGTACGGATTTTCTTTTCCTTCCTTTTTTGAGTTTAGTTTGAGAATTTGTTCATTTTTTTTATTGGTTGAATTGTAAGGGTACGGAGAGGTCGGAGTTGCCATTTGATACGATGAGGCCTAGGAGTTCTTCTAAGAGAAGCAGGACCGCAGAGGTTCACAATTTGTCTGAGAAGGTTAGGAATCGAAAGATTCCATTTTTGCCCTTCTATTCTTGTTTCTGAGTGTGGAGTGACATTAATGGAATAGTGATTGAAACAGAGGCGGCGGAATAGGATTAACGAGAAAATGAAAGCGTTGCAGACCCTAATTCCGAATGCAAACAAGGTGTGATGACTAAATCATGGATTTTATGTTTGATTTGAGCTGTATATTGAGTGAATGATTTGATGTTATTTCCTTTCTCTTTGTGGGAATAGACGGATAAGGCTTCGATGCTGGATGAGGCGATTGAGTATTTGAAACAGCTTCAGCTTCAAGTGCAGGTGGATACCCTTCTACCCTTTAAAGCTTGTCTTTCGTAGTGCAGTTTCGATCAATTGCTATTAAGATTTTGGTGGTTTGGTTTTCATTTAGATCCTTTTGCTGTGATAAGTTCCTCAACCAAAAGCCTGAAGTTGAACTTTTATCTATCGTTCCCATTTCGTCTTATTCTGGCAATTAGTATGCAGGAAAACAATATTTTCTTTTCTGAACTATGGTATCTTGAACTCTGATGGATTCTGAAGCTGATTATAACATACATGTTACACTAGATCAAAGATGGTCACCGAAGATTTTAAGTAAGTGATTATATAAAATGTTGAAGAGTAACTTAGTACAAGGAAATGGATGAAATGTAAATTCAGAAGAAAGGAATTCAGTATTTGGTGAGCATATGGAGTTCAACGAATCATCATCCAGTAGTGACATCTGAAGTGCATCATGTAGAAGCTTCATTTTCTTTTTACTGTGATGCTATTGTAGTCACGAATTAGCAAAGCTTCCATTTTTTTTCTGAAGAAATGTTGAAAAGGTCCTTTCTTTCCTCATTTCCTCATTTTTAATCTTTCTTTTCTCGAAAATTCTTTATATTTCTTGACTTTCATGCAATCCATGCTTAGAAGAAAATGTCAAAGAGTTCACTCTCTTTGCCGTTATATTTCTTAAATTTCTCAGATACAGTTGGTCTTTTTATCAACTTAGACATAATATGAAGTCTTTGCATTTGAGGTTTGAGTGTTTTCCTAGAGGCACAGACTAAGGATGAAGGGATCGGTTGTTAATTTATGTAGACTCATGAGTAGCTTTGGAGCTAGTTCAGGTTGCAGAACTATTCATTCTTAACTATGGTATATCAACACCTCGCACTCAACTATCATGGTTGGTTGCAGCTGCAACAATTTTATATTCCTTTAAAAGAAAACGTGAACCTGCTTTCAAGTTACATATTGTATCTCTTATGGTGTAGCTTTCCAATGAAACCAATTTAGCCGCCAACTAAGAATTGAATCTGATGAAGTTTTTCCTCTTTAGGATTAGTAAAATTGTATATCTTGCTTCTGTCTATGATTGTTCTGTTGTTCCACCAAATAATGTTCATATGCTGGTCTTTCACATTTTTTATGAGAGCAAATGGGAGTGGTTGCACATGTAGCATGACATGCCTTAAACTCTGGATATCTTTGGACAGAGGAGTTGATAACTGTTTCTCATCTTAAAAGAAAAAAAGTTTACGAAAGTGTGATGAATTTGCAGATGTTGACAGTGAGAAATGGCTTGAGTCTGCATCCAATGTCCTTACCAGGTGTTGCACAGCCTATGCAATTACCCTTGTCAGGATTGGGCTTTGAGGAAGGAAATATATTGTTAAACACCAACTCAAATACAGGTGCATTTTCTGCAAATGAAGAAAGATCTGTTCACAGTTCTCACAAACTTCCTAGTCAGTGCACTATCTCAAATCAACCAGTTGTTGGGCACTCACGAGAAACCTCTTTTGATTTTGATCCACTGATTCAGGTTCAACATGGAACATTTGAAATCTCTGGATCTTCAAAGGTAGCACTCTAAGCTCAAGCTCTGTGAAATCACCATATTATCAGGAGTTACAGTTCATAGTTTTTGATGTGTGAGGGAACTTTGTGGTGAAGGCACTACAACCTACTTAGATGTGAATGAAACTCTGAAGACCTCTTCGTCCACTATGTACTAGGCCAGATCTTACTGTGTATTAATCACAGTTTTTCTGTTTCCATTTAAAGCATTAATCATCCATGAATCTTCTGCCGCTTGACACTTCCCGAGGCTGTTTTATGTTGTATCCAGTAACAAGTTGATACACGTGGAACCAAACTTTTGACAGGACTTGAATGAAAATATTTATTTAAAACTTCAGCTGCTGAATCATTAGTAAGATAATTATTCCCTTGGTGGAATGTATCTTACTGCCAGTGTCTCAAATTTAAATCCCAAAGCGAGGAAAAGTAGAGATAAATTGATTGTCATGTTCATCCATTGACGTTTGAGGCCTTCTGTGAAGAATATATTCATTTGTGGAAACCTACATCAGATTTTCAGGAAAAAGTACTAGTCTTAACTTCCTTGACATAGTACGTAATGTACAATACCTTGATTCTCTTGATAGTATAGTTTACTGTCTTCACATTTCGCAGAGGCATAATATGGACTATGGTTCCGAACATGTTTCTTTTACGAGAACAGCATGAAATGCTTGGCTTTATTTATAACAGTGCTTGCATGATAAATGAAGATATGAACATTGTATTGAAGTGATGTCGAGTAGAGAGGCTACCAAGTCACCCTATGAGGGAGGGAAAAGATATTATTTTATCTCTCAAACTAACACTTTCGTAGAAAGTATCATTAGGCGTAAGCCTTGGCCAACTCATGAAATCGGAAGAAGAAGGAACCTAGGAGTTTCTCAGCTTGCCAGTAGCAGCGCATTTTGGTTGTTGTACACATCTATTGATGCATAAAGCAACAGATCTTCTAACACAAGAAGATTGAAGCATGAAATGGAACAGCTATAAAATATTGAAAACAGTCCACAAGCAATAGGAAAATTGCATGCGATTGTCTGTGCCGTTTAATTTATTCACAAATTTTAGCCACAAGTTTTACAATAAATAAATAGAATATGCTGAAATTTGTGAATGAAAATTTATGACACGATCTGATGTTAGAAAACTGAAACTTCCTGAATTTGCAGTACCTAATGCCTGCGGGATCAGGAATCAGGACGATCAAGAATATGGCAGTTTCATTCAATACAAGTACAGGAAATAAAAGCTTCCACTACGGTTTCAGGCGTTTTGAGATTGAGTTATAACTGCCAAAGGTGAGCATTTATGCTATAGTTAAGCCTTGCCAAAAAAAACTAAGAAAGAAAAGTAACTCTTGCTTAAGGGATGCTTGGTTAGCTAGTGTGAAAAGAAAGTAACGAGTAAGAAATTAAAAAAAATGGTTGATAATATATTATAATTAGATGAACAGTATTTTTATATCTCATTTTGGGATAATATTCCATACTCTTAATGTAGTAAGGAATGAAAGTTATATCAATTTTTATTTATCGCTATATTTATTATAATTTATATTACTTCTTTCGAGTGAAACAAGCACACCCTAATTTCCTTTCTTTGAAGTTTTACCTGGACATTACAAGAATGGAATACTTGGTATACTATTTATAATTTGCATCATTATTGATTGAATATGTTTAGTACGAAATTAAGTAGACAAAATGTGTACCATCAGGTTTTGAATGATTTGACTTGCTATCAATAGCTAATTCTATATTATGCCTCTGCAAGATGGATTTTGTAAAGCCCACAGAACTAATTTAAAACCAACTCACAATCCAGCCCATTAAGTCGTTAAAAAGAGGAGTATATAAATAAGCAATATGTTGGAAATATGCATTAAAACCCACAAAAGTCCACCATCTTTTTCATCTTTTCTCTTTATTTCTAGTTGATAAATGTGTCTAAAAGCACACTCTTTCATCTGCATGTAACTATTTCCTCATTTTATTTGTTTTTCCAGAAAAATTGGAGGGAATTTTGGAGGTTGACAACTATATAGTGCCTTACACTTAGGTTGGAAAATGATGAAAGAAGAAAAGAGAGAAGAAGAGGAGACGGAAGATGATGACATTGTCTTGAAAATTTTAGTTATATATAGGGGCAGAATTGAAAGTGCAGAAAGTTAAGGGTAAATTCGGAATTTAAGTTGCATATAGGGGCAGAATAAGAAGTATAGAAAGTTAAGGGTAAATATGAAATTTTGTTGTAAGAAGGGCATTTTTGGTATTAATTGAAATGAATGAGGGTTAAATGGACTTTTAATTAGTTAAAGGCATTTTAGTAATTATGGGGGTTAGGTTAGTAAGGATATTATTTTTATAATTAAGAATAAATTGGAAGAGAAAATAAATTGGAAGAGAAAATAATGTTAGATTATTAGTGTAATTAGGTAAGAGATTTTTGGTAAATTAGTCTAATAAAGTTTTGTAAATTCTAGGTCCAAAAGTCTGATTAAGAAGAAATTGAGATTATCAGTTAGTTGAATCTGAAATTAAGGTAAGGATAACCTTGGACGTTACTCTTAAAGTTAAGTACCGTTTTGTTATGAATAAATTATATTTTAAATTAGTTATTAATTTAATTAATGATTAATAATCACATATATGAATTATATTTACTTTAATTATCAATTAATTAATGTAGTACAAGGTGTTTCATTGTTATATTTTGTTACATTTTTTAGGTGTATTGCTTGTTAAAATAACGAGAAATGTGTTAATTAAATAGAGACAAATAGATAATAAATTGTGAATAATTGTCGAAAATCGAGAATAAGTGGCTTACATAGGATAGGCTACATTTGATGGTCTTAGATAGATAAGTGGAGATGATATGAGTGAGTGATGACTAAGTATCTGTCCGTGAAGTAGATACTGGGGTATCCTAAGTCTCGAGGATATCCTGTGCCGATGACTAGGTACTGTGATATCCTGAGTCTCGGGGATATCCTCTGTCGATGAGTAGGTACTGGAGTAGTATTGGAGTACTAAGCGAGATTCAAAAATTGAGGTATCATGTGCCGATATTTATACGTTTACTTACGTTTCCACTGATGAGAGATATGTTGATGAGATGAACCGGCAAATCATTGGATGTACACCTACTAGGTTAAACTGAGCCTAGGCAATTCAGTTAAATATTAGAATAAAGCATAAATGACAGTTAAAATTAATATTTGTGTTAATCATAATTAGGTAAAATTTTTGAGATATTTGTTAACTGTTTGGATTAGAATGAGGATCGTTGTGTATAAACGTATTATATGTATGATTTAATCGGTTGACTAAGTTTTATAATTATTTATGAAGTTACTTGATTTTAAGGATATGGTCGGTTATCCTTACTGAGTAGGTAGCTCACCCCTTGCCATTTTATTTTTTTAAGAGATCGAATAATTATTGATAACTTCAAAGTACAGGACGGACCGAGTGGAATTTAGGTGGGACCAACAGATGACATGTAAAGTTTTTGGAATGTATATATATATAATTTTTTTTGAATGTGACAGCTCCGATAATTGTGTTATTTAGAATACTTTTGTATTTAACAAATAATCTAATCTTTTGAAACTAATGAGGAATTTGATAATTAATAATATGCTTTGGGAAATATTTAGTTAATTATGGTTTATGAATTTTTGGGAGCATCACAGATTTTGCATTAGAGGTTTTGATCTTAGTTATAAGATGATTAAATTGATGGCGAGAAAGTGGCTTAGTTAAGGCATCAACAAGTTGATCTATGAAGTAAATATGAGTGACTTGAACAAGACCTTTGGCCTCGTGATTTCGACAAAATGAAAATCTAGTGCAGCATGAATGAAAAACCAGATTGGCGTTTAGATACGTGACGCCAACGTTGTCACAATATATGACATAAGATCTACTCAAAGAAATGTCTAGTTTCATAACTAATTAATCAAGTCCAATTGTGATAGTCGTAATAGCACAAAGTTCTGCCTCGGTGGAGGAGTGAGACACAAATCATTACTCCCAGAAATGAGATCGCCATCGTTGCTAAGTAGATATACTAAGGGCAAACGGGATGGACGACCATGCAATCCATCCCGTCCGTCCGTTTCATCTCACGGTTATTAACGTCTCTCCTCCTCCCCCGCCTTTTCTATAATGACACTGTTCAATGTTCTATCTTTATTATTACTTGCCCTCTTTCATTTTCATTCATTCATTCACTCATAGTTGCAGAAAGTTTTCTCTCTCATTTTTTCTTTAGCTCTTCGCTCTTGACTTCCTCTGCTTTTCCGCCTCACCTCTTCCACTCGGCAACACAGAACCTTCCTTCCTTTTCTTTTTCTTCTT
>JANZXR010000006.1:4178615-4197984 GCA_027575705.1 Erythroxylum echinodendron | reverse complement strand
CTTAAGAAACTTATTTTTATATATATTATAATACTTTCATGGAAAATATTCTCTTTTATTTTCTATTTTGTAACTATTATAATATTTTAACAAACTTATTTATATTTATTGTATTATAAAGTACTTGGTATTTTTTAATAGTAATCATAATATTTATTATCTTTTTGATTACTAACTTTAAAACATCTATCATTTATGTTTAATATTTTTAAAACTGATTATATAATAAAATATTTTTTAATTGATTAAGATATTATATATTCTACAAAATTTTTTAATTGATTAAGATATTATAGTGTATTAATTGATTTTAAAATATATAAAATGAGAATATTTTAAAATATTTATTTATGTAAATTAATATAGAGAAATAAATGTAACTTATTACTCATTTTATGTGTCATGTAATTTAGTTTCTTCACCTTATGTGTCAATTTTGAAGAGAAGCATTTAAGTACTTAAGGTATCACTCATCGAAATGTTGAAAAAGAACTCCCCTTTAATTATATATGTAAATAGATTTATATGAGTGATTAAACCTGTCAAAATTTGATGAAACAGTTCTAATTCAAATATATATATATATATGTGTGTGTGTGTGTGTTCGTATATACAGGACTAAGTTGCTACTATGAATTGAACCAATCACCTATTTACATAAACACGGGAAATTAACAAATGTTACATGATAAATAATTGAAAAGAATTCACAATAAATGGCTATCTTCCGTTAACAAAAGTAATTAATTAGCGACTTTTTGCACTTATAATTATCAAATATGAATATAATAAACTCAAGATTTAGTACAACTTAAAGGCAAGACTTAAATAATTAAATAAAAAATGTAATATAATGTTGGAGAAAAGTTTTTTTGAATTATAAAATAAATATTTTAATATGAAACTTTAAGAAAATGCGAAATATATAAATTTCAAAACTAATTAATAATCATAATAACTGCCAAGAATATTGCCTGCTATCTTGAAAGCTGGGGAATACCTTCCTCACCGAATCATATTAATTAGAAGTTGAATATCCCTTATCTATTTCTATGTTCTATGGTGCACCATTGGCTGTTCCAACTTCCAGTCTTATATCAATTTTGGTCTTCAGTTCAGACATGAACCCAAAAACAAAACTAGATCGAAACATACATGTTAATCAATATCCTAATGAGAGAATTACATCAAGCAATATCACCTCATTGTATGAACAAGCTGGATTTTAAGCATGATCTGATAAATAATCCATTTGGCACATCTCCTGATCGCTCCACATACTTCAAGATGAACAAAAGAGTAATGCCAATTAGTAACGATAACGAGTAGAAAACAAGAGAATATGGAATATGCTTTGAAATCTCTTTTGGTTATTTCGTCGAGCAATAATAAGCAATGCTAAACTCTAATCAAGTCAGACAACAAACTAACATTAATTCTAATGTCGGAATATATGTATTGTACGGGAAAAGGAAGCGATGAATATTATGTGCGTGTGGATGTGTAATAATGAAGGCATGAGTTGATAAACGTGCAGTTTAAACTGATTTTGAGGGTTTAAATTAATTCAGCCAATAGGTAAATAACCTGTGATGAAGGTGAAAGGATTCATCAACATGCCGGCTATGGAGATGGAAAACATGACTAAACCTGACCAACACTCCTAAACGCAAGTCTAAGTATATGATCAATTGGTGACAAATATGTTAGTAATTTGTTTAAAATTAGGCAACAATTAATTACAATTTTATGGTTTTAATAAATTTACATTTAAGCGAATCAAATTTAGTCCGGTTAAAAATAATAAAGTAGTCCAATAAAATATCTTAATTAATAAGCTGAAGTATGACAAAGAAAATAGACTTTAATCAATATGAGCCAGATACGCATTGAGTCTATGACGAAGAAACCCAATATGGATCATATATATATATATAAAGTTAAGGTCTTTGCCAGAAGTTTAAGCAAATAGTGAACTTTTAGATCTTCTGATCCGTGAAGAGGTTAACTTGCTAAGAAAGTTACAAAAAGTTGTTAACATCATCCGGTCGATCAATTTTTATAAAGGCTGTCGAGAAAGTTAAGAAGTTTTGATGTTGAAAAGCTCATTCAAAATTATGGAAAGTAAAACAGATATTTTTTATATTTTCTTGAGTCATTTACTTTAACGTTTGATCTGAATACATAACTAAGGCTCGTGTTACGCGTTACAAAATCTTGTCAAAGTAAGGAAAATAACGCCCAACGATTAGTGCTAGAAAGAAAACAAAGTCTAACCAAAACTTGTCATATGTATATGCTGCTGGTGAGGCCACTGATTGAGTTTCCCAAGCTTAGTATCATAAATTATCATGCACACTGAATAGCGTTAGTTGTTTTTAAACGTTGTTGCCACGTTGTAAAATAAGTAATTAGCTAATCTGGGATTGCCTCAATTTAAAAGAAAAAAATTAGGAAATCATTATTTTGCTCGTTTTCATGCCATTATGATTAATGTTCTGATGAATATGTAATTGGTTCCTGAAAAATCGTATAAGTGGTTGTTTAGCAAACTTTATAATCTGTTCTTGGCAAACACAATTAACAAAAAAATTAAAAGCACCAAATTAAGCGATACCGAGATTTATTAATGTAATTCAGCACACTTTGCCTACGTCTGCGGAGTCTTCACCTAGCTTAATCAATTTCACGAAAGTGCAATATATTTACACAAAGTCTCACTGAGCTAACACCACTCAATCTTTGTAACTATCTCTCAACTTCACTTCTTGTGAAATATTTTCACACCTAATAACATGACCGACTCGTGTTAATCTCGAAAAAAGATTTTTCTAAACAACTTTTAGTCAAAGAAAATTAAATAATCAACTCAAGTGATCAATCAATTAAGAACAAAATAATAATACACTTGAGATAAAAGAGAAGAACAACATCCTAAAATAGATTTGAAAGTTGGCTACACACTAAACTAATTCACGGAAGTAGCACACCCAACTATTAATCCGTGGTAGAACACCCACGCATCATATTCAATGTCCTAGCCGTGAGCCACAATGAAAAATCAACACCCAGCTAAGACAAATAGTCAATCAACACTTATAGGAACCAATCAGTTAAGCTTTTCAATGTGTACCAATCCAAAGAACAACCAACCAACATACAGCTTCATGAGCGAATTCGATGCTTCAAACCTAGCTGCATGCTCCACAAAAAAAACACACTCACGTTTAGCAATTTTTCACATAAAAACCTTTAGCACCATTCATCCAGAATTCCAGTTGTACGCCACCAATAGAGAAAACATATGGCACAAGACAGATGCGTTACACCCACAAATCAAAATAGTCATATCTCACCAACACAGAACACCCATGGCTATTATCACTTCAGTTACTTTTCACAAAAAAAAACAATTGGTGAGAAAACCCTTAGTCGCTCTTAATTAACACACCAAAATCCCATACCACCAAGACCAATGTTCATCCGAAAACCCTTAGTCGCTCTTAAGAAATTCCAATGGTAACCCTCAACACTCACACACTTGATCACCACAATACATCTGAGGATAGTCTCCAATTTAGTATATAATTCTTTCACGACTATGGGATTATCCACTGTGACTTTTTGAATTCAAATCAAACAACAATAATATCTTATGTATCCAATTAATAAATAAAATGTCAAAACTAAATAAAAAGATATGTACTATATATCTTATTAATCTTTCTTTTTTTGGCATTTTTGTCACAAATGTTAAGCTCCCCCTAAATAACATAATTGGACATATGAATATTGAATTTTCGATGGTCCCCCTTAATCCAAGATCCAATAAAACATAAAATAAATCAAACACAACTTCAATTCAAGTCTTATTTTCTCCTCCTTTGGGACAACATATGCCAAAAAGACGAATTCAATAAGCTCCGAGAAATCATAGAACTCGCTGCTTTAAGTGAAGAAGAGAATCACTTGCCACTTGAATAATGCCTTCAATCCTCTCAATTTCAGTAAAGAGAGCAGCGTGAGGATTGACAGAAGTTGTCCCCGAGCTATCCGAGGGGCCAAATGTGGTGTACGACAAATCTACTACCTGTGGTTGCCTAAAAATCCTTGGAGAGATGTTTATCAAGGACACCAACTCAAGTATACTCGACTCCATCCTGGGAACGTTATTTGCATATAAAAATTGAGAGATTAGGCATGGAAGGTATAATAAAGAATGCGGCTTACTCTCAATGGCCAACATGACTTTAATAATAAGATGTCCAAGATTGAATAGTACCCCACTACCGATCACATAAATCAATTTTTCTTGTGCCAAGTAGACAGGGACAACGTGTGTGCTTAGCATCCAATTGATCACTAATAATTTAAAGACCACGAAATAATTTTGGGTAAGCATTGAAGAATGAAGCTCAGAGATAGACGACCATGCAATCAATTTTCCACCAGTCAATACTGTAGTAATTAAATCATTTGACACATTCCAATCATCATCACAAAGTTGATCACTAATCAAATTATCAAATCCCAAAAACAAATTCAAATGATCAACATCAAAACGGTCAGGTATATATTGATATATAACTCAAAGTAGTCTCATTTAGAATATTACTAGTTAAATTGTAGTAAAATTCTTTTACCAAATTTGAGTCATAGTGTTTTGAAAGCAACGAGGCTTGTAATAAATGTTTCTTTGATAATAAAGTGTCCAGTCCATGTTGTTAAAAATCCTCTAAATTGATTGGATGGTAGAGAATGAACCCGACAGTGTTGAGAGTTACCTATTTCTATTCAGCCGCAAAGGAGTAGAAATTGAAAGAAATCGCATCGTCTACTGTTAGGCAGACAGAAAAAATGTGTCGAAGTGGTTGGACTATTTTTTGAGCCCGCTCTTTTGTACATTTCTGAGGAGCTGTAAAAGGTGTGGTCAGTGGAACAGCTGCTGTGGGAGTCTTATTGGAGTCTGAAGTAGAGTCTTCAACCATGGATAATATGACCCAAGCAATATCATCATCTAGATCTGGTACTCTTTCCCGAACAGAAGCAGTATCGGGAATATCAATGGGAGTAGCCAAAGACGACCCAAACCTTGTGAGTCTCCTTCTGAGTGTTGGGTTGAGCGTTAATCGACTTGAACAATGTGATGGAGTTGTCGTTTTCTTTTCTAACACTGAAGAGTACGTTTTCTTTTTGTTTTTGCCCATATTATCAGAAAAAATAGTAGAGACCTAAACAAAATCAATAAATGGAGCTACCATAAAATGAAAAGGAGCAGTACCGTAGAGAGAAAAATGAGTCTTCAATGAGGCTCCACAGATCCCACATAGATGCTAAGTCCCCCGTAGAGAAGTCTTCAATATAATTACATGGGTGTTTGGGAGTGTGAGACCCGATAGAGATGAGAAGGGGATGAGGCTTCAAAGGTGGTGTTCCTTAAATTCGATGCAAATGCTATTCCCATGGTGAAGAAACCTTCAATGTAACCACGTGAGTGCTTGGGAGCTTGAGAGTTGATAGATATGAGAAGGGGATGAGGGGCGCAGACAATAATAGAAAGAGCACTTAGGGATTTTGAATCCTTTGGATGAAAACACAACGTTTTGTCCTTTTTTAGGAAATAATACATCAATAATGTAAAACACAAAGTCCCAAAGTCCCTCGAAGAAGTTCAAACCTTACTGCATCAAGAGATTTCGTAAAGATATCCGTTAACTGTTTTTCTATAGATGCATGTGACAATGTGACTATTTTTCTTTCCACAAGCTCTCAAATAAAGTGGTACGTTATATTGATGTGTTTCATCCTTGAATGTTGAACCGGATTTTTAGAGATGGCTATGGTACTTTTGTTGTCGCATAAGGTTGTCAACACATTCTGATCAATCCCGTAATCTTCTAACATCTGTTTCATCCAAAGAAGTTATGAACAATAACTACCTGCAGTGATATATTCAACCTCTGTGATAGCAAAATTGAATTATGTTTCTTGCTATAATAAGAGATCAAATTGTTTCCTAAGAACAAACAACTTGCTAAAGTCTTTTCCGATCTTTTAAGTTGCCAGCACAATCTGCATCACTGTAACCAGCTATATAAGATGTCGAGTCAGATGTATACCATATTACAAAATCAGATGTTTCGCTTACATACTTGATAGTCCTCTTGATAGCTGTCAGATGTTTTTCTTTCGAATTGGCTTGATAATGAGCACATACTCCGACACTATAACAAATATCTGACTTACTTGCAGTTAAATACAATAGACTTCCGATCATGCTACGATATAAACTGAAATCAACGCTTTTACCATTCTCATCTTTGTTTAGCTTCTTTGAGACACTCATAGGTGTTCTCGCATGTCTTGCATTTATTAAACTCTTGGCGTATTTGGTTTGTGAAACAAAAATTCCATTCTTCACTTCTTTAATTTGTAAACCTAAAAAGAAATTCAGTTCACCTACCATGCTCATCTCAAATTTAGATGTCATTAATTTAACAAATTCATCTACCATCTTTGGATGATTAGAACCAAACACAATGTCATCACTGTAGATTTGGAAATTACCAAGTTAGATATAAACTTTTTAATAAACAAAGTTTTGTTAACAATACCTCGTTCATATCCTTGCTTGATGAGATATTATGTGAGTCTTTCGTACCAAGCCCTCGATGTTTGTTTGATACTATATAGAGCTTTCTTTGGATTAAAAATGTGGTCTACATGGGCTGAATTGATAAATCCTTTTGGTTGCTTGACAAACACTTTTTCCTGTATGAACCCATTCAAAAAAGCACTTTTTATATCCATTTGATAAAGCTTAAATCCTTTCACATATGTTATACCCAATAATAATCTAATAGGCTCAACTTGCGCCACCAGTGCAAAGGTTTCATCAAAGTCTATTCCTTCAATTTGAGAATATCTTTGAGCTATTAATCTTGCTTTATTTCTGGTTACATTATCCTTTTCATCTGTTTTATTTCGGAACACCCATTTTGTTCCAATCACATTAACATCCTATGGTCTTGGCACCAATTCCCTTACATCATTCCGTGCAAATTAAATCAATTCATCTTGCATATCTGCTATCCAGAACTCATCTTATAGAGCTTCTGTATCATTCTTTGGCTCGAAGGAAGATATGTAGCATAAATAACCTGCAAGTTCTCAATAATCAACCCTTTTTCTTTCCCTTGTTTTTCTTCTTTCATTAACATCTCTGATGACGTTCTCTACTAGATGATTTCTTCTGATTAGAGAGAATCCTAGTTCAAATCAGCTTCTCTCAAGTTTTGAACATTTAAAGAAACAATTTATGCATCAAGTATTTTGGTTGATTCATCATCTGAAGTAACTGATAGTTCTTCAATTCGCGCAGTTACTTCCTCAGCAGTAGCTGCTAACTACAGATCTGGGCAATTTTCAATCTTATCTCATTGCTTGTATGAGCTAGTTCGGAGAGTCAATTATGTAGATTTCCTTTTTCCACATGATCATTCAACAGAGGTACATTATTTATCATAACATTTATGGAGTCTGACACTTTCTTGGTTCTTTGATTATACACTCAGTAAGCTTTACTGTGAGTTGAATAACTAATGAATATTCCTTTATCACTTTTGCTCTCGAATTTTCTGAGCTATTCTCGATTTAGAAGAAGTAGTACTTATTTCTAAAACATGAAAATAACTCATATCTGATTTCTTTCCCTTCTAGAGTTCATAGGATATCTTGTTCAAGATGCTTCGAAGCTAAACTTATTACATATGTAGCATACTGTATTAACTGCTTCAGCCCAAAATCACATAGATAACTTTCTTTCATTCAATATAAATCTGGCCATTTCTTAAAGTGTTCAATTTTTTCTTTAGGCAACTCCATTTTGTTTTGGAGTTTTAGGTGCTGAAAATTCTTATATGATGTCATACTCATCACAAAAGTCATTAAAGCTTGTATTCCCAAATTCCATTTCGTGATCTGATCAAATTCTCAATGTAGCCATATTTTTCAGATTCATGACTTACACATATAGGCTTCTAAAAGCCTTAAAAGCATCTAATTTTTCTTTTAGAAACGATACCCAATTGTATCTCGAATAACCATCAATATAAGTTAAAATATATCTCATTCCACCAATGTTATCATATTGTGTTGGAACAACCAAATCCATGTGAATTAATTCAAGTATACGTGATGAGGTAATGTGTCTAACCTTTTTGTGTGACACTCTTATCTGTTTACCCATTTGGCACGCACTACAAATTAATTTCCTTCTTTGTCTACTGTGGGTAGACCCTTCAGAGTTTCTAATTTTGTCAACATGCTAATAAGATCAAAGTTTATGTGTCCAAGCTTTTGATGCCATAGATCAATGTTATTGTCATATGTGGCTAATTTATAAGTAGTCATGACTTGCAATATGTAGCAATTATCGGTTGATCGCTTGTCGTTCACAAGATATTCTGCTTGTTCAGTTAGCATCCTACATTCATCACTTGTAAATTTAACTAACAAACCATCATCACAAAGTTGGCTTATACTCACCAAATTAGCTTTTAGTCCATCGACATGGAGCACATTCTTGAGGGGAGGGAATCCATCCACTCATAATGTTCCTCTACCAATCACCGAAGACTTCTTTCCATCTTTGAAGGTCACATGACCATCCATACATCTCTGATAATCAGTTAAGTAATTCTTTTCCTCTGTTATGTGGCATGAACATCCATTATCAAAAGACCAACCACTTTGTGAAGTTGCCCTTATCGATTTAAGAACCATGAGAGTTTGCAATTGACTCTATATTTAACCCCAGTAGGTTTCAATACTGAGGGTTGATGTTGACATTTTTGTGAGGGACTTAGAATTCTTTGGTTTTGGTTTCTTTGAAACAAAATCTGCAGTAACTGGTAACATCTTAGACTTATATACCTGATAAATTCGTAAAAATGACATATGGGTACGAATCTTTGATTCTTTCTTAATGTTTCTTCTTCTCGGACATATCTGGACATATCATTTTTCTCCTCAGTCACCTTAGAGCACTCACCCTTATAGCTAATGCCTTAAAGATCCCCTTTAACCTTACTGATTTTTATTGACTTTTTTAACTTTTCTATGCCTCCATTCAACATTTTCAATACCTTTTCGGTACTTATTAATCTCAGTCTAGCTTCACCAAGCTCATCTAATGCTAACATCAATTTCTTCTCTAACTCTTGGATGGTATTCTTCGTGGAGAGATTCTCTTCCTTCAACTTTTCATTCTTTCTACACGTTTTTATCCATTTTTCATGCATAACTTTGTAAGCCTCGTAAATATTCTCCTTTTTATCATCTAGGCCACTTTCATCACTGTCATAATCTGATATTAGGTCTTGGGCTGAGTTGTCTGCGTTTTTCTTGAAAATTTTTTATTTTCTCCTTTTTTTCCCTTCAGTTACTTCCTTCTCAGTTATTGTTAAACAAGTATCTGGACTTTTGCCGTATAAAGCTACTAACGCAATACTATTAGCGATTTATTCTTCACTACTATATTCACTGTCGGATTCATTCTCATTTTAAATACCCGTAAAGGATTTTCCTTTTCTTTTCTTCAAAGTATTAACAAATTAGCTTTAATGTGCCTGAAGCCTTAACACTCATGACATTGAATTCTCTTTACCTTCCTTTCACCCTTTTGAGTTTTGGCTTATTGTTTGAAATTGTTGCTCGATGAACTCCAACCATGTTGTCTAAACTTAGGTTTGTCCTTTTTTCATTCTTTTCAGCAATTTACCAAAATTTCAAGTGAGTAGCACTAAATTCTCATTCTCATTAGATTCATCTTCCGCATCATTCACACATTTTCCAATTTCAACCTGTAATGCCAATCATTTGCTTCTTTCTTGCTTATCTCTTAAAAGATTCATTTCGAAATTTGTAAGAATTCTTCTTCAATGACAGATCATTAATGTTATAGCCCCCCTTATTGTTGCAATTTTAGGAATAAATCTCGGAAGTAGTGATCTTAACGTCTTCTTGACTAGTTTCAGATATGAATATTTCTTCCTGAGTTAATATGCCTGATTCGCAATATCACGCAATTTCATGAAAATGCCCAATAGTTTTATTTTCATTCATCTTCAGTTCTTCAAATCTCACAGCTAATATCTGTAGTTTTGACATTATCACAGATTTGGACCTTCATGAATAGTCTGCAAAGCATCCCATGCTTCTTTATCCGATTCATAAGCTGATATCATTGAGAAGCATCCTTCATCAACAACACTAAAAATTGCATGCATTGCTTATGAGTTTCCAAGTGCACTTTGTTTTTCGATTTTTATCTATTCAAATGGATCTTTTTTAATTGCCTCTTCTTTATCGCTAATGACTATCGGATGCGGCCACCCATGTACTATTGAATGCCAAGCTTTTGTATCCTGAGTTTGGATGAAGACTCTTATCTGTGATTTCCATGTAGGATAGTTAAAGCCATCCAATAATGGTGGTTTGGTGATTGATGCACCCTCTCTTGTAGCCATGTTCGCAAAACTCATATCTGCACCAACTTGCTACCAAGTTCTGACTTGGTGACCCTGCTCTAATACCAATTGAAAAATCATATAAGTGGTTGTTTCACAAACTTTCTGATATATTTTTGGCAAATAACCGATACCGAGAATTGTTAATGTAGTTTAGCACACCTTGCTTATTGAATATTATTTTTTCAAGCAACTAGATAAAGGTCTAATTATTGAATCAAATATTTTTAGTAAAATTTGAATTTAATTAACGTTAGTTATTTTTAATAAAAATTTTCTTTTCTAGGAATTGATATAATGATAAATGTAGTAATATAACGCTATCAACCTATTTATAAACAACCAACCAAATACATCCAATTATTTACGGTATTATTTAATTATCAAATAATTTTTATTATTATTTAATTATCACGACATGTTTAATAGGATTATACGAATTTTCATAATAAAGAAACTATTTATATAGTCTTTAAATTATTTAATTTAATCATATTATCACTAAACTTATGTGAACCTTTACAATAACACAAATCTAACAATTATTACATTACTTATGACAAAGTATAATAAAAATTTCAATTACAAAAATTAAATTATTTATTAATGTTTAGTTATATTCTTATAAATAATAAGTAATCTAAAAACAAAAAAGAGGGAATACAAATAAATACAATATCATTTAATATTAATGTTCTGATTTAAAATGCTAGTATAATGTCTACGTTAATGACAAATTACAAATTAATTATAATATATTTAAATATTTAATAAGCTAAAAATATATTAAAATAAAAAACTTTACCTTTAAATTATTACTCAGACCCATTAGACAAATCTGTAAAAAAAATTTTCTACTAATTTTTGAGTTAAAAAATCTTAAATTTATATGTTGATGAAAATAAAAAAAAATCAGTATAAGAAATACAGCCAAATACTTCAAAGATATTTATAAATATATCGAGTTAATTGTTAACTTTCAATTTTGGAAGCAGCTATATTAACTTTTAATCTCGGAAGCGGATATCGCAGGAGATAATATAGCTTCCTTAGCTTCCAAGATTGAAAGTTAACATTAACGTTCAATTTTAGAAGCTAATAGCTTTCTTTATTAGCCAAAAATTACCGTTAACTTTCCTCTTACTGACAACTATTAAATATGATTTTCTATACTTGCATGAATGAATGCAAATGGAATGAAGGTAAGCCCCTTATTATGGAGGATCTGTTCCCTCTATTCTATTTCCACTGTTCCAAATCCTTCTTAGCCATCCGTTTAGAAACGGACAGAATAGAGATTATATAACAGAAGATCTGGGGTACATTACGGTGGGCCTAGGCAGGTGCCCAGGGGCGGCACTGTGAACAAGTAACTATGATGAATATTAATTATAAAACTATAACCAAAAAAGGCTGTTTTCCTTGTTGTGATCGAAGAGAAGGCTACTAGCTGGCTTTTGAAGCTAATGTGAATTTTGACAAACGGAGACTTATCCAATACCAGGGGGGCCAAAACAAAACAAAGTCACAGGACGCAGTGCTTGTTATGTATATAAATCAAAGCCAGGAACCACAGCTAACACGCAGAAACCTCTCAGTAGTCAGTAAGCAATGAATGCGCTTGGCACTCGACTGCTTTTCAGCTCCTGCATTCTGTTCACTTTCCATTTCCAAGCCTCTTCGGCCTTAAATGAGAGGTCCCCATATATTGTACACATGGACAAGTCCATGATGCCTAAGACTTTTGTAAGCGATGGAGAATGATATTCGTCAATCTTTAGTTCCACTAAATCTTCGCGTCAAACCCCCACAAGGGACTCGCTTATATACACGTATGACAATGCTGCCCATGCGTTTAGTGCGGTTCTGTCTTCAGAGGAACTTGAAGCCATAAAGAAGACGCCAGGTTTTGTATCAGCTTACAAAGACAAGACTGTAACTGTTGACACCACCCACACTACCGATTTTCTTTCCTTAAATCCCTTATCCGGTTTATGGCCTGCTTCGGATTTCGGAAAAGATGTAATAATTGGTGTTATTGATTCTGGAGTCTGGCCAGAGAGTGAGAGTTTTAAGGATGGTGGTATGACACCAGTGCCATCTAGATGGAAGGGCATTTGTGAGGAAGGACAAGAATTCAATTCCTCCATGTGTAATTCAAAGTTAATTGGAGCTAGATACTTCAACAAAGGAGTGTTAGCTGCAAATCCTGAGATTAACATCAGCATGAATTCAGCCAGAGATACTCAAGGCCATGGCACTCACACTTCATCGACAGCTGCTGGAAACTACGTGAACGATGCTACATTCTATGGCTATGCTACTGGAACAGCAAGGGGTGTGGCACCACGATCAAGGGTGGCCATGTACAAGGTGTTGTGGGATGAGGGAAGATATGCAGCGGATGTTCTTGCTGGAATGGACCAAGCAATCGCTGATGGTGTCGATGTGATTTCTATCTCTATGGGATTCGATGAGGTGCCACTGTATGAGGATCCTATAGCAATTGCCTCGTTTGCTGCTATGGAGAAGGGCGTGCTGGTGTCATCTTCAGCAGGAAATAACGGGCCAACTCTAGGCATCTTACACAATGGAATACCATGGGTGTTAACTGTTGCTGCAGGTTCTGTAGATCGTTCTTTTGCCGGGGAATTGATTTTAGGCAGTGGCCTAACTATGAGTGGGTGGACTCTATTCCCAGCGAGTGCCGTTATAGATGAACAACTTGTTATCTACAATAGGACCTTGTCAGCTTGCAACTCGACTGAGTTGTTGTCAGAAGCACCATCAGCTATCATCTTGTGTGATGACATTGGGGATTTGAGGATCCAAAAGAACACAATTGCTAAAATGTCAAATATAGTGCTTGGTGCTATATTTGTGGCAGATGAACCTACATTACTGGAAAGTGTCACTTTTCCTGTTCCCGGAGTTGTCATAAGCCCAAATGACGCTCAACAAGTTATGCATTATGCCACAACTGCTAAAGACCCTGTGGTAAGTATAAAATTTCAGCAAACTCTTTTGGGTACAAAACCTGCACCAGTTGCAGCTTCTTACACTTCAAGCGGTCCTTCTCCAAGCTATCCAGGTATTTTAAAACCAGACGTAATGGCTCCAGGGACACTTGTTTTAGCCTCTTGGATTCCAAATGGTTATAACGCAATAATCGGTGCGAATATACACTTGTTGAACAATTTTGCTTTGCTTTCTGGGACATCGATGGCTTGTCCTCATGCTTCGGGCGTTGCTGCACTTCTTCGAAGTGCACACCCAGAATGGAGTCCCGCTGCCATTAGGTCGGCCATGATTACGACAGCAAATCCATTGGACAACACTCACAATCCAATTAGAGACAATGGTAGGAATTTGGATGCTGCATCCCCTTTAGCTATAGGAGCTGGACAGATTGACCCCAACCGAGCACTAGACCCTGGTTTGATTTATGATGCTACTCCCGAAGACTATGTGAATCTTTTATGTTCCATGAATTACACTAAAAACCAAATATTGGCCATCACTAGATCAAACAAGTATTCTTGCTCAAAACCTTCGCCTGACCTTAACTACCCATCCTTCGTCGTATTGTATGACAGCAAAACATATTCGCGACGTATGACTTTTGACAGGACTGTCACCAATGTTGGAAAAGAAGGTGCGGTTTATAAGGCGTTGGTAATTGCTCCAAAGGGTTCCGTGGTGGACGTCTCACCTCCAACTTTGAGATTTGCACAAATCTATGACAAACAAAATTTCACAATAAGCATAAGGTACTCTAAGGAGAGGAATGAAGGAGTTTCATTTGGTTCCCTCGTCTGGATTGAAGAGAATGGAAGCCAGACTGTGAGAAGCCCTATAGTAATTTCTCCTGTAGTTAGTACTTGGTGAGTTTTTCATATTTCAAAAATAAAGGAAACTCTTTTCCTCTAATTAAATAATGTAGCATTTGGCGAGTTCTATATGTTGGATATGAGTATCACCAAGTTGTTTGACTTGATCGCAATATTGTAACTTTTTTTGAAAATTAAAAATAATACATTATCAAAGCTGGAAACTTATATACAATCCTTTACAAGAAAAAGAACAAAATCACTATGACAACTACCATATATACTACTTTAAACATCCGAAAATCACATTAAAACCATCTATTTTAACTAAATTAATCTGATTTGCTGTCTAATAGTTTCATGCTTCCAGTTAGTTATGATTAACTCTCTAATCAAGTTAACTATTATAGTAGCAAGCTCATACTTATATTGTTCCACTTCGTAATATATTCGTCGATTCCTCTCTCTCCATATAACTCTCCATATAACTTAGTGAGGAAGGCATATTCTAATCATCGAAATCAATATTTATAGGTATATTATAATCACCTAGACTTATAATTGCTATTTAATAATTACTTTGAACTTGTTAATGTTTATATAAATATTTAAGATAAATAATAAAAAAGCAGGAATGATTAACTTTAAATTTATAAAAAATCTACAAATTATTCAAAATAAGTTAAAAGCAACATGAGTTGTATTCAAGTTAAATACACTTTAAGACAAACAATATATATTATATATTTTTTAATAATGTAGTAGCTCCGTTTAATTAGGGACACTCTACTTAATTTAAGAAAATGTAAAAATATAAATAAAAAACAAATACTCAAACTTAAAATTATTAAATAAACAAATACTCAAACTGAAAATTATTATCATGAGATAAGTATGTCGACCAGGAACAAGACAAAATCTCAGAAATATGTTAGTGTGATGCCGATGAAATCTGGGTAGTATTTGAGATTTGACATATGTTAGTGTGTACTTGCACAATCATTATTAATGGCTGAAATCAAATGGCAGACAAAAAATGACTGACATAATTTAAGTTATATTAACCTTTAAGATGTGCAAAAGTAAGTGATTTTGGCAAAAAATTCTGAATATATGAACATCTATGACGAATTGAAATATTGATATACAGTCATAGAGAGCATGAGTGTGTTTGGATAAACTACGCACTAAGATAGTTCAAAATGATTAATCAAAAGCTCACTAAGGCATTTGATTATTCAAGAGGTGATAATGTAACTATATATAATGAGAACGTGAGTAGTGAGCTATTAAAGTGGACCAATTTCTTAAGAAAGTCGGGACACTTCTTTAAAACTTAGAAAGTAGGATGACAGGGTTGAGGGAGGGGCATCTTCCAAGATCATATTCTTCCTAAAGTATAATAGAATTATAAGAATAAAGGTGATAACGCACTAAGTAGAGTTAGTGCAGGAAGTGTATAACTTACTAACTTGATGGATTATGACTTGATCCCATAATTCTTATAAGCCTATATGAAGCAAACATGCTTATATTATTTGACCTCATACATATTTAATATAATTAATGATTTTGATGATAACTGTATAATATTTCAAAATTTAAATTGGATTTATTTTCTTGTATAATTAACGGTTTTATTCTCAAAAGGAAATAAAATCATAAAAAATACGTTTTCTTTCTTGCAAGAACCTTCATTATGAACTTACCTTATTATAAATGGTTTATTATAAAGGTCATATTTTAGCCTCGTGATTACTAGAAGATTTTTACCAAAAATGACATCAAAGTTATTCAAATTTAAATCCATTCAGTTGACTAAAGATGCAAGTGAAGCAAAGGTTAGTTGAAGAAATTGACTCTTTAAGGAAGAGTAACAACACATGTGAAGTAATGAACATACTCAGACTTTCGAAACATTTGAGCAGCATCTATATTCTTGATAGTCATATCATTCTTATTATGCCTTAGAAAATGAAATCACTCTATCAAGAGAGAAATTGTTATTTTATTTTTCTGTGAGTTTTAAGAGGCTTGCTATATGATTCTAATGTGGAAGGTTACAGAATCATGATAAATATGTACTCGTGAGCTTAAAGAGACTCGTCAATTTAATACTCAGATTTTTATAGTGAAACTCTCAAGTTGGATTCTTGGGGACTGGACGTAGGCTTGAGTTGTAAGCCGAACTAGTATAAATCAACTGCGTCCTTCTTCTCTTTCTCTTTAACTTCTAAATTTTTGCATTATATGATGTGTGTATTCTTTTTAGCAAGTGGCTTCTTAACTTTTATAAGAGGATCCTTTTGTTTTCAACTTGCAAGAGGTTTCTTTCAATTTTAACAAACGCCTTCTGTTTTTAAATTTTTAAATAGGATTTATCATTTAGTAGGCTCCTTTCATTTAAGTAGGGTCCTATCCTACAAAAGGCTCCTATCGCTTAATAGGCTCTTGTCGTTAAAGGCTTTATTGTCTAATAGGCTCCTACTGTTTTTATTCGTTAACTAGGATTTGTTTATTATATGAATTGAAAGAAATTGCGAAAAAATTTTGTCACACACAATTCACCCCCCTCTTGCGTTTGTTTGCTTTATCATTTGGTATCAGAGCAAGGTTTCACATTTTTGTGTTTTACAGCACATGATAGATCATGGCAAACACTATGAGAAGTTTTGAAAGACAATTCGTCTCAAAGCCTTCTTACTTCAATTGAAACAACTACTCATATTAGAAACAGAGAATGACCATGTATTTCCAATCTATAAATATCAAAGTATGACAATCAATTAGAGTTGGAGCTACAATTTCCACTTTCGATAATGTAGAAGTATAGATTGATACTGACAGGAGAAATGCACAACTAAACGCTAAGAAAAAACATCACCTGATATGTGTGTTGTCTTTAGAAGAATATGAAAAGATATCCCACTCTCTACAACAAAAGAAATGTGGGACAAACTTTAAGTTACCTTTGAAGGGACGAATGAGGTAAAGAAACATAGAATAAGTCTTTTAGTGCATCAAGACTAAACTATTAACATGAAACAGTGAGAGATTATAGACGAGTTCTTCAGATGCTTCAACAACATCATCACAACCTTAGAGAACTTAGAAAAGATATATCCCAATGGCGAGCTCATAACAAAGATTTTGAGGTCATTACTAAAGGAATGGAGATCTAAGGTGATAGCTCTAGAAACGACAAAGGAGCTAGACACTATTTCACTCAACTAGCTATGAAGAAATTTGATGATCTATGAAACCCAGCTTAGGCAAGATGAAGGATCCTCCTGTAGAAAAGGAATGGCACTAAAAGAAACTGATAAATCAAACGGTGATGAAAGTGATACTAAATTGAAAATAGATGGAGATGACAACTTTAACTTTGTGGTCAGAAAATATGCCTGCCTCTATAAAAAGAAGTTGATGAACAAAAGAGAAGGAAACAAGACAGTTGGAAACAACAGATTCCTACCAAAAGGCAGTAGCAGAAATGGCAATACACAAAACAATTAAATCATATGTTATCATTGCAAAAAGCCCAGATACACAAGACCATAATGGCCTCTTCTTCAAAAGGAAAAATCAAAGAACAGAAAATCTAGAAAGCAAACGATGACTGCAATCTGGTTAGATGAGGATTATGAAAACTTTGAAGAAGAAAAGCCAAAAGAAGTCAGCAACATTTGCTTCATAGCTCTAATATGGTATCAGAGCAAGTTTGGTCAAGATTATTAATTTCTCATTTGTCTGTCAGGATGTTCAATCCCAATGGTCCAGTCTGGTTACCGTTGCGTCACTGTCAAGTGGCAATTGGATGTCTAATCTCAGTTGCACTTGAGGAGGAGTGTTAGAGTATCCCATATTAACTAAACATGAAAATGTTAAATGACATATAAGTGGTGAGGGCCAACTATTCAATTGATTAGTTCTAGTAATTTTGACAATGGTTGACCTAAGCCTACTTCTTATTAATGGGCTTTACACTCTACCCATGTTAAAAATTCTAATATGGTAATGGAACAGGTTTGGTTTGGATTATTAATTTCTCAATTGTTCGTATGGATGTCCAGTCTTAACGGCCCAGTCTGACTATCACTGTGCTTATTTGAAGTGACAATTGGATGTCCAATCCTAGTTGCACTTGAGGGAGGAGTGTTATAATATCTCATATTGAGTAAATATGAATATGTTAAAGGTTTATAAGTGATAAGAGCCAACTATCCAAATAACTAGTTCTAGTCTTTTTGGCAATGGATAACTCAAGCCCAATTCTTGTTAATGGGCTTCGTAACAGCCCGGACCACCACGCTCATAGAAATTGTCCGCTTTGGCCCTTAGCCCAGCAAAGCCCTCAAGGTTTTGTTCTTCTTGCACAGTCGTCTATGGGGGAGAGGTATCTATACCCTTATAAGGTGTACTTCGTTCCCCTCTCAAATCGATATGAGAATCTAGCATTCCATCTCCCTTAGATGCCCAGCGTCTTTGCTAGCCTATAGGCCTAAATCCACCCCCTTAGAGGCCTAGCGTCCTTGCTGGCCCACAAGCCTGGATCCACCCCCTTGGAGGCCCAGCGTCCTTGCTGACATACCAATATGGGTATTGGCTCTGATATCATTTGTAGCAGCCTGAACCACCCCGATCATAGATATTGTTCGCATTGGGCTTTGGCTTAGCCAAGCCCTCACAGTTTTGTTCTTCTCGCACACTCGCTGGAGAAAACACGTCTATGAGGGAGAGGTTTCCATAGCCTTATAAGGCCTACTTTGTTCCCCTCTCCAATCGATATGGGAATCTAAAATTTCACCCACTTTGGAGGCCCAGTGTCCTTGCTGGCCTACAAGCCTGGATCCTCCCTCTTGAAGGCCTAGTGTCCTTGCTGGCATACAGGCTTGGATCCACCCCCTTAGAGACCCAGTGTCCTTTCTGGCACATTGGCCCAGGTACTGGCTCTGATATTATTTGTAACAGCCTTAGACCACCCACCACAGATATTGTCCACTTTGGGTC
>JANZXR010000006.1:4118487-4129567 GCA_027575705.1 Erythroxylum echinodendron | reverse complement strand
ACCAGGATGGGTGACCTCTTGGGAAGTCCTGCGGGAGTAATGCCCTAAAGAGGCTTACACGCTGGAAAAACAAAACCGTGAGAGCGCGAGGCCCAAGAGGCTGAGGCTCAAAGCGGACAATATCTACAAGCGGGTGATTTGGGCTGTTACAAAATGACTATCGCTACTAGCCTCATTTTAAGATACATTCTTTTCAAATTTATATAGTTCATATTTATGAAAATTTTGAACTATCGTTTTTGCACATACTTTTTTTGTCTTATATGTTCAGAATTGCATTGGTGCTATCGATGGAACTCATGTAAAGGCAACGCTACCACCTTCACTACAAGTGCCTTACATTAGACGAAAAGTCCAACCAACTCAAAATGTAACGGCGGTATGCAATTTCGATATGCTATTTACATTTGTTTGGGATGGTTGGGAAGGGTCTGCACATGATGCTCATATATTCAATAGTGCCCTCAATTCACATTTCGTAAAATTTCCAAAACCTCCCCAAGGTAAAAGTTATACATATATCAAAATTTTATATAATTTCTTCGTTGTACACCTCTAATATGCATTATATATTACAGGTAAATATTACTTAGTGGATGCTGGATATCCAAATAGAAATGGTTATTTAGGCCCTTATATAAACCAAAGGTATCACCTCCTAAAATTCTATCGTGGTAGTGCATCGAGTGGACCAGAGGAGACGTTTAATCATATTCATTCATCATTGAGGAGCGTGATTGAAACGACCTTTGGCGTATGGAAGAAAAAGTGGCGCATAAGCAAGTGAAAATTGTGGTCGCGATTATGGCACTTCACAACTATATCTGTCATCATTCTCAAGACGATCCTCATTTCAAAAAGTATGAAATGGATGAAGAGCTTAATTTCTGCGATGAAGATGATGTAATACGTGATGATATTTGCTCTTCTGGTCAAGTAGATGAAATGGCTAGTATTCGTGTTGTTATTACTATGAGCATGATGAATGTGTAAATTTCATTTTCTTTTACATTAACATGAACAATTTATACTTTATTAAATAGTTTATTCTCAATTTTTATTTTCTTTATTTTAATTTAATATTTTACTATTATAATTTTAATTATATAAATAGTTTTAATCCCAAAGACATCTTGTTACTGCGAAATTGTAATTTAAATTATCATTTTTCAATAATATAAGTAAGCACATATTAAGAAAAAGATAACGATGGACATGATATGTTATATATTTCTCCAAATATATCCCCTGCCAATAGTATTTAAGTAAGGTGAAAAATTTTATTTATTTTATTTATTTTAATTTAATATTTTAATGTTTATAATTTAAATTTATATGACTAATAATATTGACATGCACAATTCGAGAAATGGTGAGCAGACATTTGCAGCATAACAGTATGAACAGAACTTTACAACGTTTCTAATTCTTATTATTTTTCTTTTATATATATATATATATATATATATATATATAACCTTCCTTTTAAACTTGTACTTACTCACGGCGATTTTGATCACCATATCAGCTATTTTATTTGGTTTTGTTTTATTTTATTTATTTATGTACTTATTTAATTTCATGTACCTAAACTCTTAGCATATCAGTTTTCATCTGCATAACTTTTTATTGTCACATCTGCATGTGGGTCTATTGAAAACAGCCTCTCTACTATGTAGGGGTAAGGCTGCGTACTATCAGACCTCCCCAGACCTCGCTTCATTGCAAGATTTCAAATTGGGTGGTGATGATGATGATGATGGCTAATAATATATTTTATGAAATATTTTATTTACTAAATTTATTTTATTTATATTTTCTTATTTTAATTTAATATTTAAATGTTTGCAATTTAAATTTATATGACTAATAATATATTTTTGTGAAATATTTTATTTACTAAATTTATTTTATTTATATTTTCGTATTTTAATTTAATATTTTATTATTTATAAGTTTAAATTTATATGACTAATAATATATTTTTAATTATTTATACAACAATTAATAGTTTATTAAATCAATGAGTTTTTTATTCATTTTATCTCTTTTCAGCAACCGCAACCGCAACCGCACTTGCCAAACACCTATTTTCACGTTTCAGCAGTTACCAATCCAACAATCCCAAACACGTAAGTACTTGTTAAGAATAAGTATTTATCATTTCAACAGATTACCAACCTTTACCGCTCTCCCAAACCAAGCTGTAATTTGTGGAGGGTCTTCGGGAGATGTGATAGTTCCACCAATATATCCAAGAAAGTCTGAGGTAAGGAGGATGACTTTGATTTTGTTTCTCCATACCAGATAATTAGTGGAGTCTAGAGGTGTAGTTAAGAAGTTGGTTATTTGATTGAAAGCAATGTCAGGAGATTGGTGTCTGTCATTTTGTGTTGTGTTCAATGGAGTTCTTATGGTATTTGATTGTGTGGAAAATGTTTGTGCTTGTATATGAATGCTGGTGGTGTTTGTAGTTATGTGTGTTGTGATATTGAATCAAATAGTGGGAATGTCTGGACAATTCTGTTGTGAATACTGGCAACAACGTGTTACGGTTTTAAAAAAAGGGTTGATTGTTGATGGAATTGGAATGTATTAGGCTAAGGAATTGGCTAAATGGTAGTGTTTAGGTGTGTATCAAAGGAACTGGTGTTTATTGTTTTTCTGGACAGAGGGTTGGTTGACTGAAAAAAAAGGAAGCTATTAAGAGTTGGGCATAAGCTGATATCATGAAAGAGTAGAGAAGTAGGAAAAAGGTAATGTTTTGTTATGTGCTTATTGACTGAGGCAACAACCCTTTATATACAGTGTTGATGATAATTAGATAAATAGAAATAAAATAAGAGATAAGACTAATTCAAAGATTACAACAGAAGAGATATGTGCATGTGAAAAATGTGCATGTGAAAAATGATGATAATATACATTATATTTCTGTTAAGATACTAAGATGGTATCACTTTACACCTTATAATTGATATACTAATAATTTCTTTACTTTTCAAAAAATATCAGGGTCAACTCCTCTTGCCTTACTAGTGCACTTCTTTGAAAGGTATTCTTAAAACACCAAAGGAAATCACAATGAACAAACTTACCTTGTGAACGAATTCGCCTCAATTCCTTTTCGGGTTCTAAGTTGGACTAGAACTATACTTCTCAAACACTTGGGACAACATGATGACAGATCCCTGTTGACAATTAGCAAATAAGTCTGCAGAATATAAACATATGCAGCCAACGATAGACACCAAACATAGGTTAACATTTATTGACTGACATTTGATAAATACTGGGCTTCTGACATATTGTCATCCAATGGTAAGACCAAGTCTCCAGGCTCACTACCAAACTAAGGGTAATAGAACACTTTCCTTAAACGGTAATTTAAAAATACATATAGTAAAATTAGTCCTAAAACATAACTCCTATATATCCAATATTTAACAATCTCATAAGTCAATTCCATAATAAATAAAAGAGTCTAAACTATCTTAAATATAATAACAAATAAAAAAACATAAAAAAATAGGTATGTAACTCACACCTTTTTTATATCTCTAAACTGAATGTCTATGAGTTTCTTAAAAGTATAGAAGTATTTATAGATTAAATAAAATTTATAATAAAATACATAAAAAATTGCACATGTTATATTTTATATGTAACAAACGCCTGCAGTTGTGTCTTTATGGAATTACTGATTGCTCTAAAATATATGTAAAAGAAATCATAAGTTCAAAACACATGCACATAGGAAAATCAATTACCATGCATATTAGTATATGTCCCGTTACAATATTGAATATTAGTCTTAACTAATTACCATGCATTACACATATCAGTATAACACACAAAAAAGTTATTGAGCAAAAAGAAGTCGTACAATATCAAAAATACCAGAAAGTATCGCCATAACACCTGAGAAGTACCTAATGTAAGAAAACAAAAGTTATAAAAATGTTATTGAGCAATTATTAATAAAGCATGTTTAAAAACTCACAAAACCTAAAAACTTAACAAAAGGTATTAATGGAAGAGGGGCATAGTCAGCACGAAGGCATTAACATAAACTTAAAATGACCATAATGAGTCTTAAAGAATGTCTTTACTATATCCTCTGTTATGATCCTCATTTAGTAGTAGCTCGATTCCAAATAAATCTTCGGGAACATCTTAGCTCTAAGAAACTGGTCAAACAAATAATCTATCATTAATAAAAGATAATGATTCTTCACTATCACCTTATATAATTCTTTATACGTCATCATTAAATCATCTTTCTTTTTCCCAAAAAGTACTGGTACACACAAAGATATATGCGAGCTCCATCGATAGCTATATCCTCTTGATCATATCACTTGTTACCTCTTATTTGGGATAGCCATTCTGGTCTTCTTCTTTCTTTGTCTCCTTTCATTAAAACCAGCTCCCATTTTGCCTCTCTAATATCTTCCTCTATTTTATCTCAATTCTCGTTATACTTCCTCCAAAAGTTAAGCCTTTCTCACAACTACAGTATAATCAATAAGCTTAAAATGATCTTACCCTATACTTTAGCATGAATAAGTTCAGCCCTGAATGAATCTCTCCCTCTTAGCATCCTTAAAAGTAGTTTGTCAAAAAACCTCAATAGCATTTTAAATTCCTGCTCATACTTCTCCATTGTCTAGCTATCCTACTCCAGTTGGTAAAACTCTGTCACCATACTTCATATTGGCATGAAAATGCTTCATATAGAAAGCATAGTTGTAATTGGATGAACATTAATAAATTACTTGTTTAACGATTCTAAGGCCTTTATGGACTATATGATAGTACAAAGTATTGATTTACATCCAACAACCAATTAGTTGGATGTATATTTGTGACAACTAATAAAAAGCACACTTTATTTTATCCATGTCTATTTTGTTAACAAATTACAAGATAAAGTCTCATGATATTATAATTATGAGATTCATATTTTCTTTTATTTATTATCTCTAAGATTAATAAAGGCAAGAAGACCAGCACATGTATGATTCTTCTTTATGAAGAAAATAGTTGATGTTATAATTAAAATTATAAACAAAACGGGAGTGCTTTACAGAGAATAAATTCATTAAACTAAACAGACATGATAATTATCTATAGAACAATACATTTGTTTATAAAATACTCATTGTGATAATTGTATAAGTGACCTTTTAATTTGAGATCTACAAATTATCTTATATAGGGTTTTATATTTTAATCCTATTGCTAGAGAACTAATATGATTATACTAAGATAGAATAAGCATAGACTCTGTAAGAGCTAGCACTCCTGTTCTACCTCTCTATGCACCATTTATAAAGTTCTCTCAATTTGTTTGAGCTGATGCTATTAAATGTTGGATAGCTGTATAGCTAAAGTTATTTTCATATAACTTGTGAATTTGAGGAGAGTTGTAGAAAATAAAATCAAAATTCATAATAAGGTATAATTTATAATTTATGTTTTAATTACATTTACAAATTATTCGTATTGTAGAACTTAATTTTTCTTAGTTTTTTGAGAAATCGTTAAAAAATTTTATTTTCTTTTACTGCATAGTTAATGATATTGTATCTTAATTTTTCAACAATCGTTAATTCTTTAACTTGATGATGAATTATCGTTTTGTTGTTATTGATATCAATCTATGGAATTAAATATGCAAAATTTTGCAATCTTTAAACCACCATCGTGATTGGATCTACTATATAATATGAAAAGTTTAGATCGTAAAGAAATTGGGCCTTAGAAAATTTGGGTGTCGTTGAACCCTAACTAGCAGAATTGTTCTGCTTTCATAATAATTATTGATCATATAAGAGGTATGTCTCAAATGATAGTTAACTCATAATGATCTAGTGTTAACATCAATAACATGGTTTTAGAAGCCCAATATGCATTAACTGTTGGCACCACCACTAGTCGTTTTTCCCTCCTTGTTAACAAGAATTTCTTTGACGACAGATAATAAAACAAGTACTTGACCATAAAGAGTACCAGAAAGAACTTGTTCTGTACTTGGATTACATGGATTAATGTAATCCAAACCAAAATAATTTCAAAATCAGCATAAGTTATTCTAATTAAGAATACTGAGATATTTTATTTTTAACTCTTTTACTAATTAAGAAAATCAGCTTTCTTTACTACATTGGATTTTTTTTTTGGAAGTTGGAAGATAGTTTATTAATTTATTAACAGAAGAATTTTCTAATTAATTGAGAAATTAAACTATAAATAAATATTTATTAATTAAATTAAAATATTTTATTTAATTTTGGATTAGTCTCCTTACAATTTTTAAAAAAAATTTCTAAGTGAGGAAAAGTTGTTTCTTTTTTAGATCAAAGACTGGTTTTTCTAATTAAAATAAAATATCTTATTTGTAGAATTTTAAAAAATACTTCTTCTAAATTAGGGCAAGTAAGGAGAGTAATTGATTAGAAATTGTTCTCAATTAAATTTATTAAAGGAACCAAGACAACTGGAAATCATTTCTAATTAAATTTTAAAATTATTCCAAAAATGAATTAAAATTCAATTTGAAATAGGAATTTAATTTATTTAAGAATCAATTATTTAATTTTATTAATTTTTCAAAATATTATAAATATTATATCAATAACTAGAATTAATCAAGACTTAATATTTTATGCATATAATTTGATTATGTTTGCATATTGAATTGCATTTTTATATGTATAATAATTTTATATATTTTATGTGATTGATGAGACCATTCAAAATTTAAATCTCTTATTAAAATATTAAGTACATACTTAGAGTATAATATTTGCTTTCTATTGTTATAAGAACAAATTAGAGTGTTGTTTATTGTTAAGCTTATTACACAAATTCAAGATCACTTTAATTAGAGTCTTACTTAAAAGTTTTTTTATGATTTAGATAAGCAAACCTATGATCTTATGATTTTAGAGTCAAGGTTAGAAATAACATATGAGATATATTTTGACAATGAATTATCTAATAGATTTAGGAGTTACATGATATGTGATTGATAAAAATATCATCTACCTAATTTGATTTTGTTTAGCTTATTGAACAAACTCAAGATAAACTAAATATAAATGAGATTATAGTCCACTAGTGAGATTAAAGTAATCTTTTAGGAATATTAACAAGGACAGTTATTTTGAATCAAATAGAGAAAGTAATGAAATATATGGTTAGTCTTATTCTTGTTTAGTTGTCATGAAATTAACCATTTACTTAGTTTTCCTTATGTTTATATTGTTTTAAGTAATACATTATCTTTGTTTAGTATAATTGATGTGAAGTTTTAAACTGAGTTTCTCGAACAAAAGTTAGCTGAGAATAGTTCCTAAAAGTAAGAAAGAAAAAGTTGTATGTCCATTATCTAATCATGTTACTAATTCCTATTTAGGATCTTGACCAAAAATTTTTTAAGATATATGTTAATATCATATAGATGGCAAAATATAGTGATATTTTGAATTGACTAATGTCTCATAAACTTTTAGCCAACATGTAAGATATAAATCTACGTTATGATAGCCTTATACAAATAGATGCATAAAGTAAGATTGAAAGGTATAATAACTTAAGAGAATTGCTCCACTCTATTTCACCTACCAAAAGCATAAACAAGCAGTGCAATTGAAGGCATTTGTTTTGATATAATAATATTTTTCATTAAAAAAACGTAATTGCATGATTATTTTACCAATACTAGATATGATAGAGATCACATATATTTCTAATTCATGCTTTTGAGTATTTGATAATGAATTTGAGTTCATCATTACCAAAATATACAAAGTATGAAAATAAATAGTATATTGATTAAAATCATTGATCCAAGTTTATATAAATAATTTATCTCTGTTGGATGAAGAGAGACTTATATTTAACATAAGTGGTAAGAATACAAAGTAAGATAACATGACTATCATTTTCTACCATATTGGTTAAATCAAAATAATGAGGACTATAAACCTACATAAAAAGATATATGCATCTGTTTAATTATTAATCTTATGAAATTTGTAAAACTTGTTAGGTTGAAGGAAGATTAAATTAACATCTAGTGAATATATATATATATATATATATATATATATATATAAACTAACTAAGTGTTCTCCATATGCTTCAACATTCATGATTATAATGATGGATAGAATTCTTATATTTATTCTATGCTTATAAAAAATTAACATAGAGTAAAGGGTCCATCATGCTTCCTTACCTAGTTTCTGGTTTTACTCTATAGTAGTTTTGGAAAGCACAGAATAAAGATAAGAAAGGAAGTGTTTTATTTATGAAACATGGGGAGTACGGAGAAGGATGTGTGCATCAGAGGTGTAGAGAAGGATGTTTTTTCTCAAAGTCCCTCCTTGATGCTTCATCTTTACATATTTATAGCCGAAAACTAAAAGGTGCTAGTCTTAGATTTTTTACATTACAATACACGTCTTAGGGACACGTCTTCTGGATAAGACAAAACTCTAAGGACACATCTTTATGATATCTTTAGTTACTATCTTCCACCTTTTAAGATGGCATCTGGATCGTTCTTTTAGAGTATGCGGGACACGTATCTTTCTGATGTTTTCGAAACTGACAAATCTTCTGCCGTGCTTGATAGCTTGATTTTATCACTCCTGTTTCAAGTAACTTCATCTTTGTGAGTAAAAAATTATAAGCCGCTAATGGAGTAGTCTTGGCTGGAGATATCATGATAGATGAGTGAATCTTTTGACCTTCATATGTAGGAAATCCTCTTTTGAAACTGACTTCTAGTCCTTGAAGGACTATTCTGATTTCAATTGCTCTTCTATAATGAATATCTTTTTCTTCAAATTTAATATAATCTTTAGTTTTTTCTTGATTTATGGATACCGAGAAAGAATATGCTTTTCCCAACTGCATTAGATGATAAGCTGGATAGCTACCATCATTTTCAAAATCTAGTTTTGCTGACAGAAACTTTAATACTAAAATATCTTTTGGAGTAATAGTAGGATTGTTGAGATAACAATCTCGTACTCCATCTTTTATCCATTGTGGTAAAAAACTTATCTCTAGAAAATTTAGTGATGATAAATATATTGAGTTTAGAGCTCCAAAATTATACCAATATCTTACCTCTTGTGGATCTGATTCTTGTACATAATTGATTCTTGGGTATATTCCTGAGAAGTCAATATATCAGGTTTCACTATTTGATAGAGTGAATAAATCTTTCATCATCTTTTGTTGTTGTTCCACTTCTGGAGGAATCATTGATATTTCTTTCATTATCTGTGAGGTTGTAAGTAAACTGGTAGTAGGATTTTTTTGAGGTTGTAAATCGATATTCATCTTGTCTAATGAGAGTTGTTTTTGGGTATCTGGTTTTGGGTCTATAGAGCTTGTAGAATGAGCAATATATTCTAGTATCTTAAGGCTCAAATTTTCATAATTTTCTATATTCATCTGGATGAGATTTCTACCTCTCTTTATTAGACTTGAAACTTCTTTTGTCAGTCCTGGGAGATTGGCAATATTGAGAAAGTTTGAGATATTATCTTTAATATATCGTATCTCCATATCCATTTTGCGTATTTCCTTAAGTATCTGGAGTCGATGGTCTTCCATCTCTTGTGAGAAAATCTGTTAAAACATTTTTGTTAGATTTAATAATTTCAATATCAAATACATAATCAGAAAGTAGTGTTTGCCATCTAATTAACCTTTTATACTTAGGTCTACTTGGTAGGTTATTATTAATGAATGCTTTAACCTGGGTATTATAGGTTCTTAATAAAAATCTTTTAGGGAGTAAAAAGTAATAAAAATTTTTACAACTTTTTACAACTGCTAATAATTATTTCTCATTTATACGATATCTAGTTTCAATATCAGTAAAGGTTCCTGAACAATATCTACATACACTTTCTCCTATTTTCTCTTTATTATGATAATCTATTTTCTTTAAGATTCCACTCTAGTATTTTTCTGAAGTATCAGTTTCTAGTATTAAATTATCTTCTTTACTAGGTAAATATAATTTTGCTAAGCTCCTACATAATCCTTTTATGTGTTTTACTTTAGTTTCTAATTCTAAAGTAAAACTAAATGTCTTATCTTTCTTAAGTAAATCTTGAAAAGGTTTTCATAATTGAGCTAAGTTGTAAATAAAATCTGAAGCATATGTTAAAATTCCTAAAAAACTTTGTACCTATTTTTTATCGATTAATTTATCTAGAAATTTAGAAATTTTTCTAGTATATGACTCTGAAGTTTTATTCCTTGTCCATCAAGTTGCATACCTAGAAACTCTACTTTATTTTGTAATATTTTTATTTCTTTTTTGATAATCCTAATCCATGTTCTATACAAATATCAGCAAATTTGTCTGATTGCTTTAAATGAATATGAATATCTTCTAATGCTATCAGAATATCATCAATATAAACAAATATAAAAGCATAATTCTTAAAAATATTATCCATTTTTCTCTGAAATATTTGGGGTGTGATCCAAAAGGCATTACTAACTATTCATAATGTCCTTGTGGAGTAGAAAATGTTGTGTATTGTACACTATTAGGATGCATTTTTATTTGCCAATATCCACTTTTGCAATCAAATTTTGAAAATATCTGTTTATCTCTTGTTTTATTAATCAAACTCTCTTTATTTGGAAGAAAATAACCATCAAATATTGTATTATCATTTAATTTTTTATAATTTATTCCCATCCTTGCCTTACCTCTAACTTGTTCTGCATGTCCTCTTACCATGAATGAGGTGAACTGTGAGGTGACTGACTGGATCTAATAAACCCTAATTCTAATAATTCTTTTAATTGTATCATAAATTCTTTTTGGTCTTCTTCATTATATCTCATAGGTTTTACTCGTATGGTTTTATTTTTATCTATCATTTCTAGTTTAGCAAATAGTTAATTCTTATCCCAAAACTTTAAAGGATTCTCTGTATAACATTGTTCTAATTCTATTGTAATTTTATCTATTTTAGTGTCAAGTTGCCTCAATTCTATCTGGTATTGTAATAAAGGTTTAGTTTTTGGGAAA
>JANZXR010000006.1:4104577-4116135 GCA_027575705.1 Erythroxylum echinodendron | reverse complement strand
AAAATTATAAATATCTTAATTTAATTTATAAAATTAATTTAATAAATATTAATAAATATAATTAAATTTAAAAATATATAAAATTCAAATAAAATTTGATTTAATAATTAAAATATATAAAATAAATATTAGTTTATAAATAATAAATTTTAAATTATTTATTTTTAAAAATAAAATATTTTATTAATACTTTATTAGTTTATTAATAAGTATTATATAAAAGATTAAAATAAATTTAATTTAATGTATAATTATTATTAATAATAATAATATTTATTTTATTTTAAATTTTAAAATAAAAAAATCACAATAAAAGTTTAACTAATAATTAATTATAAAAACTTTGAAAAAAAGATAGGGGTGAGGGAGTGAGAGATGGGGGGAGTTTTTTTTTTAAAATTTGAAAATTTTGCAAAAAAAATCTCTAAATTTTTGAAAATTTTCGGTACATATTAGTATTGACCGGTATTTACACTCGATATTAAAGACATTGGTATCATTCTATTTTCTGGCCGATAAGATACCAATCAATATAAAACGTTACCCATATCAGTGCTCCCGATAGTTAACCATTATAACTTCAAACCTTTTCTCGTTATTAGTCATAATTGTAATCATATAACCTGCGCCAATTTTTTAGACTAGTATTCGTCCCCGAAACAACAAGTGTTGCCTTTGTAATCAGACATTCTTATTCACGTGTTTGAAGGGTAAAAGTTACATTTAGACTTTTCTTATTAACGAGTTAAAAGGGTATGTGGCTGCCGGAGGAGATATTGCGAACAATGTGGGGTCCACAATGCCACTGTAGCTTTTTCACGCTTCAATTTACATGAAAATAAGAATGGTAAGAGTTTAAAGGTGTCACCATAATAGTTCGGGTCAACCTAAAATATCTCTTGAATTAACCAAAAAAAAAAGATAGTTTCATTATATTGACTTCACTTTTTTTAATTATTATAATGAATTCAATTAAAATTATACAAATTGTCGGTAATAAATACCCTATTTTAATCTTATTTTTCTCCTAAAATGACTTTATTTTATGCATTGGCAAGAATACGGTTAAAACAAGATAATTTTTCTTGTGAAAAGGGAGATTATTTATAAAATATAAATTTTTACCAATTTTTTAGTATATAAAAATTTGAAGATATATAAAAGTATAATAATTTTTATATTTACTACGATAAGCTTTGTTTTATATTCTATTATAAAAATTGAGGTCAAAAATGCAATTTCAGCTTTTATCACAATAAAACATGTCAATTGAGCTTAAAAGAAGCAAGAAGATGGATTTTTTTATATTTATTTTATGTGAATTTTTAATTATAATTTTATATCTGTCAATTTTATGTAACTTGTAGTTCTCGTATAATTTATTCCAACAATGTTTCGAAAGTCTGAAATATTCCAAATTCTTTTTGGGTTACACTTAGCGAATGTACACCTTATCAAGTTGTCCTTAACAACAACAAAATCATTGTTGATTACCTACCTACCACAATCTGATATTGTATTAATGCTATAGGCCAAGATATGCAAAAGTTGTCATTATCGCGTACAAAATTAGTTAGGAACTAGGTTTTTCTGAGATCAATGCACATGTAAAACAAAACGTACACATTTTTTCTAAAATCTAAGTTTCTCTTTTCTTATAAAGTAAACAGTGATGACAATCATTACTTTCATGAAATTTCTTTTTAAAACATAGCCCATCGTTAATTTTTTTTATCATTTGGTACTCTTAGGTATAATGCTACGGAGCTGGTTCTGCATCGCTTACCTATACTTAGTTAACCTCTACTAACAGAGCTAGTTCTTCATCAATTACCCGCACTAGCTAGGTTAACCATTATATACCGATTGTTATGAAGTTGGTTATGCATCGCTTACTCATAACGATGCTAGCATTACATATAAATCAGTGGCTATGAAGCTGGTTCTGCATCCATTTTATGAAAATACAAACGTGGCATATCCAACCCAAAACTTGGTTGATATAGTACCTAACTATGAGATAAAGGAAGCTAAAGATCTTGTATTTTAACTTTTTTAATAAAACCAAAATTTTCAAAATCCCTATAAAACATATTCAAAACATTTCAATACACAAATGAAAGTCTCCACTATAACTTCTAAACTTCAAGTCCACTCAGAAGCAATTTCAAAAGGTTCAATCATGTTCATGCATTAACTTAAAAAGAATTTATATACAACCATGTTTCCATAAAACTATGTACATAACAGGTTTATAAAGATGAAACACAAGTGAAAGACAAAAAAAAAATGCCTACACAGCAGCACGTGACGAAGACAATTACTCAAGTGGTGGAGTTCCGGCTACTGAAGTCACTGAGGTGCATCTGGAAGGTTATAATTTAAAAACAGAAAATAAAAGGTGAGCTAAACAAGCTCAGTAAGTGTTATTGGTTTCCATTCAAAACATTTATACAAATATTAGCCTTCATAGAAAAAATTTTCTTTTCTTTTCAAGTAATAACCAATGCTCTTACAAAACATATTCTTTTCTTTTCATAAGATCAATGCATATGTAAAACAAAACATACATTTTTTTTCTGAGATCAAGTTTCTCTTTTCTTGTAAAGTAAACAGTGATGACATTCAATACTTTCATGAACTTTCTTTTTAAAACATAGCCCATCACTAATTTTTTTTGCCATCTGGTACCCTTAGGTGTAATGTCATGGAACTGATTCTGCATCGCTTACCCGTGCCTGGTTAACCTCTAGTAACAGTGCTGGTTCTGCATCGCTTACCCGTATTAGGTTAACCACTATATACCGATTGTTATTAAGTTGGTTCTGCATCACTTACCCATAACGATGCTAGCATTACGTATAAATTAGTGGTTACAGAGCTGATTCTGCATCGCTTACTCGTAACAATTCTAGCACAATATATACTCCATACATGCAGAGGGCGACTCACAGCCATATTGATAGAAACAACACCATCCATATTAGTGAAAGACGCCCCCAAACACTGCCATACACGTTAGGATATACTTTAATTGATATAATCGTATGTATAAAGACCTAACAACATACTATAGGCTAAATCATAATTAATACATAAGCGCGCCTCATTTTAATACCAATTCAATTCATGTTCAAAGTCCATTTCCATGCTAATTTAAAGCATATGAAAATTTCAATTCAATGCCAACTCAAAGCATGTGCACATCTCATTGGCTTCCAAGTGCATCCGAATCTCAATTTAATGCTAAATCAAAGCAGGCGCAAATAAAATTGGCTTTCAAATTCATACAATTCTCAGTTCAATGCCAAATCAAAGCATATGTATACCCCATGAAAATTGGCTGTTAAATTCAAGTAGTAGCATCAATGAAATTATTCATAAACATACTTTTCATAGTAAGGTAAATCATCTTATGAGAGAGAGTTGCAAGCAGTGGTGTTGGCGCTTCAAAAATGGAAACAATTTAAAGATACACTTACATTTTTTGGTTTATTATTAACCACCCTCATGTGTTGGATGCTTTTCCCTTACTAGTCTTGAGTCTACGGTGCTGCGATAACTTTAATATCTTACTCAGCTATGGGGGAGATCGTTGAAGGGTTCTTAAAACTTGCCAAGTACATCTATAACTTACCACCTTGTACTACAAATTTTATGATAAAGAACTTAGCCAAAATCTTAGTATTTAGTATGAACAAAATTATGTTTTCTTTTTATTTAACCATTAAATAGTCATTGAACAACATCCATAATTTATACATGTTGTCTTCTTTTCATTTGAATAATGTATATGGTCATATATGTTGTCTTCCTTGTATTGAACCATTGAACTATGTACAACATATATATTGTCATTGAACAACCATTGGGCCACATATATAGTATCTACATGTTGCCAATTAATAACCATTGAACAACATATATAGGATAGGGATATACATTTTGTTTTCTTTACATGTAACCAAGCTATTTTCTCTCCATTTACTACGCTGTTTTTCTTTTCATTTAACGGTGCAATTAGCTCAAACATTCACGAGATTAGTAAGGAAATTCATGTAACTAGCTTAAGGATTCATGTGACTAGCTAAAGAGGAAGGACAAGAGTGGTTTAACATAGCAAAATCAGGTGGTAGAGTGTTGTCCATCTTTTCGCTGCATGTAGTTAGTGTTGATGAAGATTTTGTCCACAGTTGGAAGCTTAAGCACCATACAGAAATTATTCCTAGAGAAAAAAACTTGGAAGATCTATGCATGAAGGGAGTAGTTGAAATTTTCTATCATCAATTCTGGTCTAAAGTAGTAGTAAAATGTTGGTGAAGTGAAGGTGAAGTAGCTCCTTCATCATCCTTGTATAAGTTACACGTTGTAAAAATATATCCAATAGTTTGTTTGATTAACTGATTAATTTCTTACATCATCCACAACAGTTCTTATCTCCTACATATAACAAGTTGTTTTGATTTTGTTTATGACCCACGTCCACTCCTTGCATTGGTCTCACATATAATGAATTTTATGTCCCTCACATCTACTCCTTCGTAAACGTGGCAGCGTGAGGTTTTCATGCATTCTTATTCCGAAATAATGAGAACCTCTTTATGTACGTGATAGCTACCACTTAAGACTCATTCACATGTGCATGTATTATTTCTTGTCCAAAATAATTAAGTGGCTTAAGAAAAATCTGTCCAATTTTGGTAGTAGTTTTCATGTCAACTTATTAACATGTTGCACCTAAACATATAAACATCTAAGTTAGATCGCTTTACTTTAAGTGTCCTTAACTATGGCTGATTCTTTCACACTTGGCTTACTTGGTTTATGTCCTTATGTTTCAGCTCCAAAATGCTTCCAATTTACTCCACAATAATTTAAAACAAGGTCAGCCTTGATCTAACATAAATCCATCCAATCGAATTTATTTTTGGTCCATTTCTATACCAGTCAAATCTAATATTTTTCGACTATCATTTGACTTTAATACTTGTCTCAAGTATTGTCAAATCATTCAGGATCAGGTCCCCAATTAACATTTTAGAGAAAATAAGATTTACATTCACCCAGAAACATCATTCACATAAAATGAAATTTTATAAACACACGAAAGGAAAAGTTTGAAGTTTTACATATTAATTAGTACTTCATTAAGTCTTCAATAAGGTGTAAAAATATTTTTTGAAATAATACTATAAACTTTATAAAATGTTCAATTATAAATTATATCTCTAATGACATCTCAAGAGGAAAAAAGACCAAAACATTAAATATATAAACGGAAAACACACTTACACAAAAAAGAGAATTAGTATAATTCAAGGATATATTTTGCCAGCAACATTAGATGCTTCAATGGTGGAAGTTTTAATAAAAGCAACAATAAAACCGGATCTAATTGCTATGTTAGAAGTGGCATTGCTAAATGTATTAAGAACTCCAACACTAATAAGACCATTAGCTCCAATATTTATAGTTGCAGCACTCGAGGTATCAATAATGGAGATGGCGCTACAATTTTCCATGGCTTTAATATTTGTAGCTGTAACAATAGAGGTATTAAAAATGGAGGTGGCACCACGAATTTCCATATCTCTAATGATTATAGCAGCAATGTTAAATTTATCAAGAACTCTTACACAGTAACAAGGCCAATATCTCTAATATTTGTAGATGTAGTAGTAGAGGTATCAACAATGGAGGTGACACTACCAATTTCCATAGCCCCAATGTTTGTTGTAGCAATGCTAGATTTATCAAGAACTCAAGTGCTAATAAGGTGACTAGCTCCAATATTTGTAGCTTTAGCACTGGAGGGAGCAACTGAGGTAGGCACTAGCAATGTTGGTATCTCCAACATTTGAACCAGCACATGCAATAATTATGCTACTACCACCAAAAAAAGTAGATATGGTGGTATTAGCTATGGAAGAAGTTGGTGGTAGTAGCTATGGAAGAAGTGGAAGTGCCACCAAATGAGATACTAGTGGAAACATTACTTTTGCCATCCATAGGGCCTGCACTGGCCAATTAAGCAATAAGATTGTAGTGGTAGGAGTAACATGATATTATTAAAGATTAATATATAAATTGATAAAACAAACACACGAAAAAAGAGGGTGAATTGTGTGTGTTAAAAAATTTTAGCAAGTTCTTTCAATTTATATAATAAACAAATCCTAGTTAACGAATAAAAACAGTAGGAGCCTGTCAGATCATAAAACCTTTTAAATGACAGAAGCCTATTAAACGATGAGAGTCTTTTGTAGGATAAGACCCTACTTAAACAGAAGGAGCCTACTGACTGATGAATCATGTTAAAACAATTTTAAAAAAGAAGATGCCTGTTAGAATTGAAAGGAACCTCTTGCAAGTTGAAAATAGAAGGATCCTTTTATAAAAATGAATGAGCCTTTTATTAAAAAGAACACACAAATAATATAATGCAGAATTTTAAAAGAGAGAGAGAAGAAGGAGACAATCGATTTATATTGGTTCGGCTTATAACTTAAGTCTATGTTCAACCTCCAAGTATCCAACTTGAGTATTTCACTATAAGAATCTGAGTATTAAATTTGGGGAGCCTTTCTAAGCTCACTAATACTTTTTTCCAAGGTTCTCCAACATTCCACACTCGAAGTGTATAACAAGCTTCTAAAAGCTCACAGAAAAATAAAATAAAAATTTCTCTCTTAATAGAGTGATTTCACTTTCTAAGGTGCAATATGAATGATATGACTCTCAAGAATATGAATGCTGCTCAAATGTTTTGAAAGTTTGAGTGCGTTCGTTACTTCACAAGTGTTATTGCTCTTCTTTAATAGTCAATTTATTTAAATAGTCGTTGCTTCACTTGTGTCTTTAGCCAACTGGATCGATTTAAATCTAAATAATCTTGATATCGTCTTTGCTAATAATCTTTCAGTAATTATGGAGCTGATATACAATCTTTATAATTAGTAGGATCCTTTCGAATAAACCATTTCTAATAAGGTAAGTTCATAAAGAAGGATATAGCAAGAAAGAAAGCATATTTCTTATGATTTTATTTCTTTTTAAGAATTAGACAGTTAACTATAAAAGGAAATAAATCCAATTTGAATTTTGAAATATTGTATAGTTATCATCAAAATCGTTAACTATAAACCTTGAGCTAACAATCTCCCCATTTTAGATGATGACAAGCAAAAATAGATATATTTTTTTAAATTCAAAGAAATAATAAATAATTTTGAAAGATACCTATGACTTTTATATGTTCAGACATACTTAGAAGGAGCCTGTCTCTTAAAAAAGGAACCTATTGTTTATATATCACAAATTTTCACAAGTTCAATAACATAATCAATCACATATGTAATCGAGGCAGCATTAAGAAATAAATCATCACATATGCAAAATATATCCATATAAACTCTCCCCCTTTTTTATTATAAAAGAATAAAAAGAAAGAGTAAATAATGCACCAAACAAAATCATTAGTATAAATAAGCCAGCAAAAAGCATTTAGCAACAGAGTTATTGAAGAGATTCAAGGATTCTTCTGAACAAAATCTGCATGTCAAGAAGTTCATTTTTCATGCTATTTATTTGTTCTCACATTTGTTCTTCATTGGCTTGAATATCTTTCAATTGTTGTTGGAGATTTGCACTATTTTCATCCTGAGGATGGACAGGAGTTTGTTGTTTCGAAGCATGATATAAGTTTTCTGTTACTCTTTAAGATCTTTTCTCTACCTAAACATTGTTTTGCAATTTTATATCCAAATTAATAGGGAATGGAAGGGTGAAACCTAGCTCGGTGCATACCAATTTAGATTTACAAAAGGAACTCCATAATGATTGAAAATCTTGGTGAGCAATATTCCATAAGGTAGGTAACCGGTAGTATTATTATGGTTCCCCTTATCCACCATGAACCTCAAGATCATAGCTGAAAGATTCATTATGTTTCCTTTTAGAAAATTATACATTACATAGGTGTCCAACAGACTGCACCTTTCAACTGAGCTACTCCTGGGAAAAATTGAAGTAGCTGAAAGCAATGCAAGGCATCGTGGTATTAAGTCTAATTGTCTCCTTTAGGGTCTCCCGTCTTGTATGTTCTCAGGATGAAGGCAGATGAATTTGACAACTTTGACTAACTCCAGATCTTCAACATCCCAGTTATGATAAGGAAAATTAGTTCTCTCTATAGGAACTACTTCTAGTATATCTCCTAAGATTTCCTCAGAAATTAAATTTTCACTTTCATGCATCCATGAGACAATGGCTAGCTTTCTATTAATTTCTTTCTTTTTCATATGTGTGTAGAATATCTTGACTAGCTTATAGCATACTGTCTCATCTAATTTCATAAAATTTCCCAATCAATGGTAACAAAGTGAGGAGAGATAGGTATACCTATGTCATTAAACATCTATGTCATCAAACATCTTGGGAGGCAAGATCCGCCCAGCAACTACCTTTCTTTTCTTATACTGTATCATAGTATTGGTGTCTTTCCTTTTTGTACAACTATTTTTATCTTCTTTCCTTTTTTTTTCTTTATGAATCATCTCTTTGTGAAACAACCTTTTTTTTAAATAGTTTCCTCAGTCACATGTTCTTTTCCCTTCAATATTTTTCCCTTTTCTTTTTCTAAATTCTTCTTCCTCTTTCTTTTTAGCATCAAGGTTTTTTTTGTTAAGAAATTTTCTCATCTTTCTTTGCAAGACTTCCTCTAGTTTGTGGTTGTCTAATCAATCAATAATGTTCTTCATTTGAATCATCATCATTTATAACCCAATGGAGAAGACGTTCATACCCATCTCCTATCCCTGGAAACCAACGAATGATAGCTAAATCTTGAAGCCTACAGGTAAAATGTCTCAAACTGGATGGTATGATGAGTTACTAGATTCTGGTGTAGTTGATGATAAGAATGGTGCAATAAATGAAGATAGGGGAGTTGTCTGTTAATCACCCTTAACGAAGGCAAATAATAACATTAGTAATGTTGTAGAAGTTGTAATAGTATGGTCAATGCTGTTAAAGATGCAATGGTTGCTATTATTAGTGTAGTTTCTGATACAGCCCAGGTTGAGGCTATTAAAGATAGCCTTCTTACAGTAGATTAAAATACTAGTGTTGTTGTTGGGCATGCTTAATGGTGTTGTGGATGTATTTAATGGTGTTTTGACTTCACAAATGGCTCAGGTTGTAGACAATGGTAATCAATTAGTTGGTTTGAGGTCCGAACAAGTTGTTACAAATATTTCCCAGGAACAACCAACTCTTGACAACTCCAGTGCAGACAATGTAGGAGTCTGGAAAGTGGAGCGAATGATTTCACCTCCCAGTATTTAGAGCATTTTTAGATGGATTGGTCCAACATGCTGACTCCATTAACAACTGTTGGACAAATTAAGAATCAAGGGACATGGGTCATCTCTTATGAACAAGCAGAGGACTATGATACTCCATTAAAGGTAGCCTATTTCCCTAATATCTATGGAGATTTTTACGTGCATCTAAACTTGCAAAAGAAAAATCTGCAAGGAAGAGAAAGTTAAATCCTAAATACCAGGAGGCTTCCCCCAAATAGTGGAACATTAGGGGGTTAAATGATCCTCATAAACTTGAAATGGTGAATGAGCTTTTCCATGAAGATGAAACATCAGTGGTGCATATAGTTGTTTCTTGTTATTGTTTATCTTGCAGACAATTGTCCTACCTTAGAGAGTTTTTGTTTTTGGTCATATTTCAATATGATGGTAGGCTTAAAGTCATGAAATCGTTGTAACTTAGATTTAGTTTTTACTATAATTAAAATTATTTTTCATTTGAAAAAAGATAATCAAGGTTCTCTTTGATAAATCACGTTGAGCTATTGTCTATCACTCTAGTTTGTGATTTTCTGAAACCATTTTTATCTTCTCTCTTTCGTAAGGGGATTTTGGAGTGGGGACTTCAAGTAAGAAGGTTGGTTTTTGAAGAGTTCTAGTGGTTGAGATATTATGCTTCCCTCTCTCATAATTCTTATTGGTTGCTTTTGTTTGTCTATGTAATCATATGCTGAGTTGGAAGATCATTTAAAAAACATAAACTTTCATCCACTTTTGCTTGTTCTGATATGTTGTGTTTTGGGTTGCTTAACTTTTGTTATATGATTGCAGAAATGGATTGGTAACGGTGATAAATGGCGAGTGGAACTATGCCACATTATTTACTAGTCCTAGAACGACAGTCAATGAAGAAGGAAGCAAAAAATGTATTGGGGTAGAAACTAATAGGTCATTAGAGAAGACAAAAGATTAGGTTTTATGTTTTAAAATTTAATAAAATAATTAATAATTAATTAGATAAATAGTGGACTCATGTCAACCACACAGCAAGTACAAAAACTTGATGTAGTGAGTCATGTCAGTGACATTAATGAAAAACATCAGGCTATTTTTATAACAAATTAAAAGTTTAAGTATTTTAATATGACTTTTTAAAGTTTGAGCAAGTATTATAAAAAAAAGATATGTTTAAGATTTTTTTATAAATTACTCGAATCAAAACATGGAAACATAAAAATGCGAAATGTACTCAATTCTGAAGGAGTTCGTGAAGGAGTTCTCATATGTCCAGAGATTCATGGTTGCCATTGGCTGTTGGACATTTAATTGACAGATAGTAAACTCCATCGAATTATCTATTCACTTAGAGTACACTAACTATAAGAAAATCATGGACTAACAGCGGAAATTTTTCGACGGACAGAAAACCGATGCTATTTACTGATGAAAAATTACTATCCGTTGGTAAATAAACTATACTATTTACATATAGCGACAGAACTATATATCAGTGGGCAATACTGGAAGGAAAGAATTTCGAGCAAAATCTCTGATGACATATAGCGACGACGCAACTTATAGCGTCGGAATATATTGCAGAAACGGTACCTGCAATTTAATTGCTTCGGATAGATTCCGACGGATATAATTCGGTCAAAAATTTACCTACAGATTAGACACCACCGGCGGTAATAATTGCGGGAATTACTCCCGCAATTAATTAGCTTCGCACAATTACTGACGGTGAAGATACCGTCGGTCAAAGTGTTTCAGCCCCTTTTATATGCCGACGTAATGTGTTTCGTCAGTATCCATTTAATTAACTTTACCAACAGCATTGGTGTTCTGTCGGTGAATCATCGTGTTTATCAGACAAAATGGTTAGCTTTTCATTAATTGTACCAACAGAAGGTGGGTTTCTGTTGCAAAAAGAAGCGGTTACACAGGCAATGAACTAATTGGAAAACTTAAATACCGATGGTATTTATATTCCGTCGGTAACTATCGGCTATTTGCTAAATCAAACGTCGACGTTTGGTTGAAGATGAGGCGGTAAAACCTGAATCACTGACGGATTCATTGGTTTTACACGAACACATGATGTGTGTTTCATTAATTGTACCGACAGACTGAGTTTTTCCGTCGCAAAAATTCAAATACCAACGAAATTTAGATTCGGTCGGTAAATGTCGGCAATTTGCTTCGTCGTTTGGTTAAAGACGACTAGGTAAACCC
>JANZXR010000006.1:4082420-4098591 GCA_027575705.1 Erythroxylum echinodendron | reverse complement strand
GAATAATATAGAAAGGGAGCAAATGAAGAAAATTCCTTATGCATCAGCTATAGGGAGTTTGATGTATGCTCAAACTTATACTAGACCAGATATCAGCTTTGTTGTTAGTATGTTAGGAAGATATCAAAGTGATCTAGGATTCGAACACTGGAAAATTGCAAAGAAGGTTATGAGGTACTTACAAGGGACAAAGGAATATATGCTCACATATAAAAGATCAGAACATTTAAAAGTTATCGGTTACTCAGATTCTGATTATGGTGGTTGTCTCGATAGCTTAAAGTTAACTTCAGGATATGTCTTTATGCTCCCAAATGGGGCAATATCATAGAAGAGTGAAAAACAATCAATTACCGCTTCATCCATAATGGAAGTTGATTTTTTTGCTTGTTTTGAAGCCTCAAGTCATGCTTTGTGGTTGCGAAATTTTATATCAGGTCTTCATGTTGTCGACTCTATTTCAAAATCACTGAGAATATATTGTGATAACGCCCAGTGATTATATTGTGATAACGCCGCAGCTGTTTTTTTCTAATAATGACAAATTTTCTAGTGGATCGAAACACATAGATTTAAAATATTTAGTTGTTAAAGAAAGAGTCCAGAAACAACAAGTGTCAATTGAAAATATTATGACCACACTTATGGTTGCTGATCCATTAACCAAAGGATTACCTCTAAAGGCAAATTTGGAACATGTTACAAGAATGGGACTTGTGAGGAATCCATAATTTGTATGATAATGAATGGTGGTTATGTAATTGACAATTTGCGCATTAAAGATTGTTTCTGTATATTCTTGTTTTCAAATTATGAGTTCACGTTTGATTATGTGATAAACAAGAATTGTCCTGACAGGACAAATTACAGGGGCTATTATGGCATTCAGGATTGGGTTTGTAAGGGTTATTGATGTGTGGTGCATGGAAGGAAACATGAAATTATAGTTATGTAACCGCCATGACTCGCATTGATGATCTAAGCTGATTCCGTATTATGGCATATGATTTTGAGCATATTGGCTAAGTTTGTTGAAACGTGATCACATGTGTCAAACATGTTTTCTAATACATATTTTTATAAATAAAAAGGTATATATATATATATATATATATAATTTATCATTTCTTTCTTTTGGTTCTAAAAAAAGGAATAAATGATAAATCGACTAGTGATATTAGTAAAATTAGGAGGCTCTGGTTTAGTTTTAACTTTCAGCTAAAATATCTAGCAATACATGTGAATCACATCGATCTGTTTAGCTAACATGGAATGTCACTATTGAATTAGTGGGACCTGTAGGGTGGATTTCTCTTGAAGAATAGTCTAAACTCCTCATGAACTTCTAGATTTTATTAGGAAATAAATGGCACACGTACCAATTAAAGGTCTTGAAATTAGGTAAACCATAGTGTAATTCGGCCAGTATCATTCCATGACATCTTCAACACTCTTTTGAACATTTGCATAGGGGCATAGTACTTTGTAGTTGTTAATTTGACTTGCAATAAAAAAGACATGGTAATAGTTTTTATTATCTTTTTCTATTGAAATATTTATATGTAAGAAGTTTGGCTTAATAATTAAGTGGGTAAATGCCTCAAATCAACTTTCTAAACTTAAATATCATTAGAATACAATTAAAAAAGGGGTTCTCTGGCGTAGATAAATTTGATCAAGTCGTTTAATTAAGAATTGTAACCGCAATGCAAAAGTTGGCATGAAAATATTATGAATGTAACCAAAAGTTAAAAAAGAAGATGCCTAGTTTAGGATATAGGATATAGGATTTAGAATTTAGGATTTAAGATTTAAGATTTAGGATTTAGGATTTTAGGCTTTAGGATTTAGTATTTATAGTTTAAGGGTTAAGTCTAAGATTTAGGGTCTACTATCATTTCATACTTGTCACAATTTGCGCCTATATATACTTATCGATCTTCTCTTAACTCCCATCCATCGTCAAGACATTGCTTAGTGTAGCATATGAAAGTTAGTGTTCAAAAGCAAAAAACGGTAATGTTCAAGACTGTTAAATTATGTAAGATTGAGCTTAAACAAATTGAGCATGTACAAGATCAAATAAAGTGATCCTTTAAGTACCTATTCATAATAACATATCATTATCTTTCTATTAAATAGATCCTAGAACTATATAACATTAGATTTTTAAAATCGATTTATAAGAAAAATATTTCATCTTTTTTATTATGTATAAAGACTTTTAAAGAAAAAATTTTGTTCATACTTTCATAATTAAATTTACAAATTAATATAAAGAATATAGATTCTACATTCATCTTGTCTCGATAATAAATGAAGGGTTTGAACGGTTGTTGTTTTAAGGTTTAGATAATATTTCTAATTTTATTAAATGACACACTACAAGAAAATAACACAATTTGTGATGTTTAAAAAATGTCACAGAATATATTTTGTGACGTTTTAAAAAATGTCACAAAAAACGACGCAGAGTGTGGTGTAGGCAAAAGGTTTCTGTGACGTTTTTCGTAAAACATCACAGAAAATACTAACACTTCGTGACGTTTTAAAAAACATCACTGAAAGATTGGTCTTTCTGTGACGTTTTCTGGAAACGTCACGGAATGTCACATTCTACAACGTTTTACAGAAACATCGCAAAAAGTTTTATAAAAACGTCACAAATAGAATTATTTTCTTTTAATTATTATTTTTTCATTTTTTGAAAATAATTTTAATTTAATAATTTTTCAATTTTAATAATTTTTAAAAAATCTTATTTATTTAATAACTATTCAATATTATTTATGAATTTTATTTATTTAATAATTCTTAAAATTTTTAGTATATCATTAATTTAATAATTATTTATGTATCACAAGAATTTCATAAGTGCAGATAATTTATTATTTAATTGTAATTCGCAAACATGTCATAATACACTAATTAATATAAAATGTATGTCATAAGTGTATAATATATCAATATGAGTACATATATCTAACCTAAACGAATATTATGTGTAGAACATAAAAGTTCCAAGAAAATTTTTTTTGTTCAAATTCAATTCTTTGTTGTTCGACTTCGGTAGTTATTGGATCCTGCATTTGTTCAACTTTTTTATTCAATTCATCGACTAGAGACTGTAACTCTTGATTAACCTTCTTCGACTCCTCTAGTTTGTCTCGAAGTCTCTTTCTGATCGAAGTCTTCCTTTATGGTCGAGGCCCAACTCCCATGCGAAAAGCGTAATTTGATCTGGTGCCCAATACTTTATCGCACACTTCATCCACTATCATCGGATGACCTTATTCTATTGAATCTGCCAATTCCTTACACGTTAATTCCTGAAAAATTAAGAATTAATTAGATACACAGTCTCATTTAAGAAATATTTGTAAATGAACTGTGTACTCAACCATTTTTCTCTCCATTCGGTGGTTGTCTATTAACATTTACTTTCATCATAATGAGTGTGCATAGCTTCATCCGGTCACACTCTTCTCCATCTTTATCGCTCTGTTGTATAGAAATATATTACTAGTAATATTTATTATAAATTTTGAAATGTCAATCAAAGTAAAATATAATTAAAAAGATAATAACTCACAATCTCATATCGTATCGCTACAAAGGCCTTGGAACCAAAGTTTGGTCGACATTTAACCGGACTCATAGCCAATTTGGCTTTTTCACTTTTTCCTAATCGTAAACGTACTAAAATCCATTATAACATATATAAATAACAATTCATAAATAATAAAATATAATCAGTTGTCAATAAATTTGTAAAATTAAGTTTTGTGATCAAATTAACTAAACTTTGTAGCTAATTGCTCCTAATATTGGCATAAATCTATCCATTCTACCACTGTCACATTATGCGGCTTAACATCCTTTCCATGCTTGGTATAATGCTTTTTTAAATGAAATATTTGATCTTTAGACTTTAAAGAAAGAAACTTCTTGATAGCAGCAATTACTTCGTTGTCTGTCCTCATTCCCTTGACTTCCAACTTTTGTTGCAAAAAATTATAAATTATTGGTCAAAGCTTTAGGCATATGGAAAACACTTACAAATTAGATTGTTTTATAATAATTACATCTAACTTATCAAATGCAATGTCCAACTCCACATTAGTTATTTTTTTCCATTTTGTTCTTACAGGTAAGGAAGTTCGGGATACTAGACTGTATAGAGTTAGTCAATCATCCTTCAGCAGGGGAGATCTCGATCTCCAATCTCTTACCTATTACCTTATTAATCTTTGTCAATCCATGTCCTTTTATGACAACCCTTTCTTTTTTCAAATCAGTCGTGGATCCTAAAATAACAAAGGAATATTTTACAGTTAGCATATAACATACTCTTAATTGGTTAGATAAACAAAATTATTAAACTTATATATTTCACCAATATGATGTGAAAGATCATACATGCAGTGCTTGCAGAGGTAGCACTAACACTGGGAAGAATAGTGTAATTTACTGGTGACTGATTATAAGAAGCTGGAGGCATCTCTTGAGAAGTTGATGGAAAACAAATATTGCGTCACATATTCAAAAGTTGTAAATACTTATCTCTTGGTGTTGGAGTAGGTTCACAAGTATCCTCTACCTTGGATTGATGATTTGCTTGATCAGTTGCAGGGAGCAAGAGTCTTTTCCAAGATTGATCTCAAGTCAGGCTATCATCAGCTCAGAATCAAGGAGTCTGATGTAAGTAAGACAGCCTTTAGGACTCAGTATGGACATTATGAGTTCCTAGTTATGCCATTTGGTCTGACCAATGCTCCAGCTGCATTTATGGATCTGATGAATAGAGTTTTCAAAGAATATCTGGATCAGTTTGTTATAGTATTCATTGATGACATTCTGGTGTATTCGAAGAGTGAAGAAGAACATGAGAAGCATCTCAGGAAGGTGCTACAGACACTGAGAGAGAAGGAGCTCTATGCTAAGTTTAGCAACTGTGAGTTTTGGCTACATGAAGTGATATTCCTTGGACATGTAATCTCGAAGAAAGGGGTTCATATGGATCCAAGGAAGGTTGAGGCAGTAGTGAATTGGCAAGCACCTAAGTCAGTGACAGAAGTAAGAATTTTTCTGGGATTGGCAAGATATTACAGAAGATTTGTAGAAGGATTTTCCATGGTTGCTGCTCCAATGACTAAGTTGTTGAGAAAGAATCAGAAATTCATCTTGAGTGAGGAATGTCAGCAAAGTTTTGAGGAGCTTAAGAAGAGATTAACAAGTGCTCCAGTGTTGATGCTGCCTACTGGAGATGAAGGATACACAGTATACAGTGATGCATCAAGAAAGGGTTTAGGCCGTGTATTGATGCAAGGAGATAGGGTGATAGCCTATGCTTCAAGACAATTGAAGCCTTATAAATTGAACTACCCAACACATGATCTAGAGTTTGCAGCAGTGATCTTTGCCTTGAAGATTTGGAGACATTACTTGTATGGGGTTCAGACAAGGATCTTCACAGATCATAAAAGTCTCAAGTATCTATTGAGCCAAAAGGAGCTGAATTTGAGGCAAAGAAGGTGGATTAAATTGCTTAAGGACTATAATCTGATGATTGAGTATCATCCAGGAAAAGCAAATGTAGTAGCAAATTCCTTAAGTAGGAAGTCTTCAATGGCTTATGTTCAGACAATGTATCTACCATTATTGGAAGAGATGGCCAAGCTCAGAATAAGTGTAAAGCAAGAGGAACTTGATTGTGTAATTGCTACTTTCAGACTAAGACCTATACTCAGAGAGAAGGTTAAGGAGTTGCAAGCACAAGATGAAGAGTTGAGTTAGTTGCGGGAAGAGATTGAGAATGGCAAGAATTATGAGATAGCAGTAAGAGATGATGGAATTATGGTTGTGGGAGACAGACTATGCATTCCAAATGTTAAGGAAATGAAGGATGAAATTTTGGATGAAACACATAATGCTCCTTATGCAATGCACCCTGGAAGTACAAGGATGTATAAAGACCAGAAGGAACATTTCTGGTGAAGAGGCATGAAGAAGGATGTAGCAGAATATGTGAACAAATGCCTAGTGTGTCAGTAAGTTAAGGCTGAACACCAAGCACCTTCAGGCAAGTTGAAACCATTGTTTATTTAGGAGTGGAAGTGGCAAAAGGTGACTATGGATTTCCTGATGGGTTTGCCTAAGACTAATAAGAAGCATGATGCCATATGGGTTATTGTTGATAGACTGACTAAGTCAGCCCATTTTCTGGCAATTAAGCAGACGGATCCCTTGAATATATTAGCAAAGAAGTATATTGATGAGATAGTGAGGTTGTATGGAATTCCAGATTCCATCATTTCTGATAGGGACCCTCGGTTTACTTTGAGATTTTGGGGAAGCTTACAAGAGGCTTTAGGAACCAAGCTGAATTTCAGCACGGCCTTCCATCCTCAGACAGATAGAAAATTTGAAAGAACTATTTAGACACTTGAGGGGATGCTCAGAGCATGTGCAATGGATTTTCAAGGAGCTTGGGATGAATATCTGCCATTGGTCGAATTTGCTTACAATGATTCGTACCATTCAAGTATTCAGATGGCCCCTTATGAAGCATTATATGGAAGGAAATGTAGAACTCCAATCTGCTGGGATGAAGAGGGAGAAAGAAAGCTGATAGGGCCAGAATTAGTGCAGATGACAGTTGACAAAGTTAACTTGGTTAAGCAGCGACTGAAGGCTGCACAAGATAGAATGAAAAGTTATGCTGATGCACACCGAAGGGAGATGGAATATGAAGTTAGTGATAAGGTGTTTTTAAGACATCTCCCTAGAAAGGACTCATGAGATTTGGCAGGAAAGGCAAGCTAAGTCCAAGATATATAGGTCCTTATGAAATTCTGGAGAGGATTGGACCATTAGCTTACAAGTTAGCACTGCCACCAGAGTTGTCTCGGATTCATGATGTTTTTTATGTTTCTATGTTAAGAAGATATAGGTCAGATCCCTCTCACATAATTCAGACCAATGAGATTGAATTGAGGGATGATCTAAGTTATGAAGAAGTTCCAGTACAGATCTTGGATACTAAGGAGAAGGTTCTCAGAAAAAAGACTGTTCCATTGGTGAAAGTGTTATGGAGAAATCATTCAATAGAAGAAGCTACATGGGATTCCTTAGAAGCCATGAAGGAGAAGTATCCACATCTCTTCAATGGCTCAGATGATAAATTTTGAGGACAAAATTTCTTTAGGGGGGGGGGGGAGAAATGTCGGCCCCATTAACATTTTTCCATCAATTTAAGCATAAGAACTTATGGAAAGAATGTATGAGAAGAATTTGAGGGCATTTTCGGTATATGGCTTAAATGACAAGGGTAAAGTGGACCTTTTGGAAAGGTATGGTGGACATGTCTTGGAGCAGAATGACAGCGTGAATGAAGGCAAAAACAGAAGAGGAGAAGTGAGGCATTCGGATGAGAGTGGAAAAGAAGAGAGTTGAGAGCTAAGTTGAAATTTCTATAAAGCTTAAGAGAGAATCCGAGAGCAATACAAAGGGAAAAAGAAAGAAGGAAGCAAGAGTCTTCTGTAGAGGTAAGAATCTCAGTTATTGGTGAAGATTTACAGTAAGCATTTTAGTGAATGTATATGAAGGTTAGACGAATCTGGATAGTGTTGTTAAATGGAAGTTATGTTCTGTTATGAAGGAAATCAAGGAGAGGTACAAGAGAAGCAAGAAAAAACAGAGGAAAGACAGACATAGTCGAATACAGAATGAAGCAAGGATTTAAGGTGGGTTATAGTTTTATAATAAAGAGATAAGCCAAAAATTGCATGTTTTCAATGATTCTATTTTCTGCATACTGCATAGATGTGCATTTGTTTATTCTGTGTTGTGCTGTATGTTTTACATACGAAAGTATCTTCTGCAAAAAGTTGCATATTTTATGAAACCAACTTCTAATCTGAAAATGCAAGAATTTCAAGATCTGCCATTTTGGACAGTAAGCTTTCAAGAACATGAATATTCTGTGTTATATGGGTTTGTGCTGGTCCCCTAAGATATTCAAGTGTACTTGTCTTAAAGGCTTCTCCCGTCTTCCCGCTAGTGGCATGGAGTTCCATAATCCTTATGGCCTCCCCTAAGTTCACGGCTACACAGGACCCTTTGAGGGAAATGTATAGTACGTTCTATTTTGGATCCACCCGAACCAAATCTGTTATGCTCATGACATGTTTTACAAGAAAAACGAAATGCATGATTTGAAATCATTCTGAAGTGTTTTGTTCTGTCTGTTAAGATGACTGCATGCATGTTATGAAACTAAGAATGTTTTTAACTGAAGAAAAGGTTTTCTGCTTGTTCTGAGTTATAAGCCTGTTTCTCACGAGCTATAAGCTCACCCCCTCCACATTCTGTCCAACTCAGGTGAAGCTTAAGAGAGCGATTGAGTTAGGATGCAAGGCAGCTTAGTCTGTAGATGATCTGAAGGAATTCTTAGGATTGATTTTGTTAGTCAAAGCTATAGCCATTTTGCAAGTTGTATAAGTCTATGAATTCTATTGTATTAAGACCTGTAAAGTTGTTAAGGCTTTGTAATCAGACATACTTTTGAAATGAATGAATGAAATATGCTTTCTTACGATTCTGTGTATGATGATGATTTCTGTTGTTGAATTTAACTTATCTAAGGAGTGAGAAAGATTCAGATTTGAGTGTGAATGAATTATGATAAACGATGGATTAAATGAAATCAGTTGAGAGGAATTACAGATTGAAATAAATAAGATAGAAGCAAAGGAGAAAGACAAAAGAAGATTATCGTCTGGGAGGACGTCACACAAAGAGGCAAGGAGGAGTTAAGCGTTTGCTTATCCTCTGTGATGACATCAAAACATAAAAGCAAGAAGGTTTTGAGCACATAAGTACCGTCTGTGATGACATCACAACACAGAGGCAAGGAGGATTTAAGCGTATGCGCATCCTCTGTGCTGACGTCAGAACAAAGAAGAAAGTATAGATGAAGAGTATAAAGAATGAGTTTGATAAACATAAAAGATAGAACATAGAAGATAGTTCGTCTATCTTACTGTACACAGATGAAAGGACTTCATCTGTATAAAATAAGGCATTCGTCTATGTTACTGTATGCAGATGAGTAGACTTCGTCTGTGTGATACAAGTCCATCATCTATGTTACTGTACACAGACGAATGGACTTCGTTTGTGTAACATGTGACTATCATCTGGAACACTGTTCACAGACGAATGGGTTTCGTCTGTGATAGCACTATCGTCTGTGTCACTATTCACAGACGAATGGACTTCGTATGTGATAGCATCATCGTCTGTGCCACTGTTCACAGACGAATGGACTTCGTCTATGATAGCGCTATCATCTGTGTTACTGTTCACAGACGAATAGACTTCAGACGATATCAGAGGATTGAGGGTCAACCCAGAAGCTAAAGGTCAACCTAAGAGGATAGAACACAGAGGATTGATAAAGGATTAAGGAAATATAAGAAGGAGTTAAGAAGTCACTTGAGTGAAGTGCATTTTCTGTGTTCCTGTTCACCCCCTCATCTTCTGCCCCAATGTTGGACCTTTAGGAGTGAGAGTCGATCTTTGAGGTCTTCAGAGAAGTTATAGAACGTGAAATCCTCTTTCCAACCGTATGAAGAACACACTGAAATGAATCCCCTAAAGAAAGTTAGGATGTTTACAAGATATCATCTGTGTTTTCCAGACATCATCTGTGACATTGTTCACACTATCGTCTGAGCTACTGTTCACAGCGTATCTTCTGTCCCAATGTTGACCCTTCAGAAGATAGAGTAGGACTTGGGGACTTAATGGAATCCTCTTTCAAACCATATGGAGAACACTCTGAGACGATTACGCTAAAGAAAGTTATGAGGATGGAAAAGTATCGTCTGTGTCTCACAGACTTCGTCTGTGACCCAGATAAAGCTATCGTCTAGATCACTGTTCACGTGAATCTTCTGTCCCAATTTCGAACCCTTAGGAGATAAAGTTGGACTTTAAGGTCTTCATGAAACATGTAGTTCCTGAGGTCCTCTGTCTATCCATCCCAAGAGAATCTAGTTTGGAATACTTGCAAGAGAAGTTATCTTATTGGACCCGAAGCAAGTATAAGTGTGAAGTAAGGACTTAACCACGCTAATAATGAGAGGATGAAGGTTAAAAAGGTAGATGTTATCTTTGGGAGATAAATTATGTGTTAAGACACTCTGCATACATGATAGTAACAAGCATGGTATCAGAGTAAGCAAGCAAACAAGTATGCATGAAGTATCAGAGCAAGTTTATAAGCAAGCAAGTTTAGCATGCATGAATAAGAGTCAGGCTCCGAACTCGAACTCGGGGCGGGGTCCAACAGATATGGTATCAGAGCATACATGAGCAGGAGTTAGACTCTGAACTCAGGGTCTGACAACAGAAGTAGAATTTTCATTTACTTCTCAAAATTTTCACATGTCAGAATTTTCACATAAAGAGGTCAACACAACACAAAGTTACAGATAATTTGTCGGATGTATACTTCCAAAATGCATTCATTTACTTCTTAGAATTTTCACATTTGTATACTGGTAAAGTTAAAGATGAAGCTAATGTTACGGTGCATGCATGAAGTTATACCGGAAGTGATGACACCTCTTATATGTTCCAATCTATGCATTAAGGAATAGGGAAATAAATGAGTGAAGTTGAGGTTATTGGACCAAAGACATGAACCAGTTAAAAAGTCCTAATCACATCGAATCTATAATCAGTAAAAAGTTTGGAACTTAAAGGGGAGCCATAGACAGCCAGCATTATATCTTGTTTAACTATAGATATTCCAGGTTCTTGAATAGCTTTCAAGCATACAAGTTTCCAAGGAAAACAATACAACAAAGCATATGTTTTAACTAAGCTAAATATCATAAATACCAATTCATAAGTTCAAGATATGTATATAAGTATATAAGAGTTCTACGAGGAACATTTTCATAAGTTTAAGCTACGTTCAACTGAAACAGTGGACACAATAAATTTGGAGAACACTTTTAGTAAATGATTATACAGAGAAAAAACCACAGTAAGTAGAAAGGACAACAAAAGGACATAATCGTAGCATTTGACAGTCCGGGAGTTTCTGTAAAGCTTAGCTAATTGGTTGGAAGCTTAAATCGTAGAATGATGCATTGATGACTGGATAGCCACATCTAAGAAGTTAATCAAAATCAAAGGAATATACACTTGGAACAATTCTTCAAATCATTGCGTATAACTTTTGTGGTTAGAAGTTCAATTAAGTGAAAAAGAAATAACATAAATAGAACAAACATAGAAACCATATGAGTTAGTCATTTCATATAATACTAAATTTATTGTATCGGGGCATAGAAAAGAGGTTACTGAAGAGGCCTATTTTGATGGTGGTCGATGGCAACTATCTTCAATAGGAGTTAACTTTGCTGACTTGTACTGCTTAAGAGTCTTCCATATCAAGAAGCAAGAAAACAAGAAGTGATGTAATGAAAAGGTATGATAAATCATAAGTTAAAAGGCATAAAACAAAATATTTTCAACAATTCGTATTATCAATGTTCATATTTATTAACGAAGTTATATTGTGTCAATTAATAAAAAATTAGTGATATTATTCCAAGCTGAAAATATTATTATTATCTGTTACTTTAGATGATTAAGAGGGTGATCCTATAATTTTTCTTGAAAACTCAAGTATGATAACTCAAGTTTAACAGTTAAGAGATACTACAGACCTAAATTATGTGCGACGCAGGATCCCAGCTCATAGTTTAACATTGATGAGATTTAGAAAAAAACTTAATCTTGTGATTACATTCATGATATCAATGTATATGCGTTGCATGTGAATTAGTTAAAGTTAGGGAGGATGTATAAATGTCTTTGAAAAGTATTACACATTTATATCAAAGAGTTTAGGAAGAAAACAAGAATATGCTTCAATTTCAAATATATTATCATATTACTAATTAAATATTTTTATGAGCCTTTCAACATTCAGAGGATGAGATATATTTATATCTTAGAATTGTATCTTTAGGTCGTCGCTTTCTTGGCACTATATTGATGATCTAAAGATACGACTGACCAGGGTGCATCTCTAATGCTTAAAAAGAAATTAAAATAAACAAACATTCCTAGTAAAAGAGGTGACACCAGAAAGCTGATGTACTTGGTTTTGTTAATGTTTCTTTTTTGGTTTATGAACTAAAACAAGTACCTTCAATTAGTAGTATAGAACAATCTATTCAGTATGCAAGTGCTATAAGTTTTAATTTGAATGACAAAGCATCCAATTCAACACAGAAGTTTCCAATTCAATTCTTATCAAACATAATCTCCTTTCTCGCCTTTTGTTTCATAGAAAACACACCAATTGAAGTAATCTAAGTTCTTGGGGGAAAAGAAAACCACTATAAAAGGGGGAAATTTCTAATAATACATAACCATAACCTTTTGTACCAAACAATTGACCTAAAATTTTCATTCAATTAAACTTGATTCAAAAAGACTGATAACTAATCGAGATAGGCTCTCTGCATCAACAATAAAACCACCAAAGATCTCAAAATTTTTGTTCCTCCTTTGTTGCAATCAGATATTAGAGTTTCCACCAATACCTTATTATACTTATTCACTCTAATCACCAATTTTAGACTACAATTATGCCTTTAGGATGTCACAAAAGAAGCATCTTATAAGCATTATTACGAAACTAAAGATAATCTTTCCAAGACTAAAAAAGCATCATGATGTTTAAAGGGAATGAGTGATGCATGACTACAATTACAAAATGACAAGCTCAAAATGGAAACAAAACACTGCATGAATCAAAGAAAAAGGATTGTTGCAGAAGAAAAGACAAAATTGCAAGAAAATACCTGCGTAAAAGAAGCAAATATTGGGATTAAAATGACAAAGGGGAGAGCATATGGGAGAATGAAATGAAAAAAAAATCGTGTATTTGCAGAAAAACAAACAAGATAGAGTGAAATGGACACAAGAAAGAATTTTCTTTCTTGTCTGTCAAATATTAATTGGATTGTTTAAAAACAAGTTGAAACCTAACAAATCAAATTCAAAGTTGATATTTTATCAATCCAATTGCATTCAAATCCTGGAAAGAAAGAGATGCAAGCCTCATCAATTAAATTAAATTAAATAATTAAAATTGAAACAAGTATCAAATTTATTTAAAAATTGACTGCAAATGAACAGAAGAAATGAAGACGAAAAAGAAGAAGCAGAAGCAGAGAGTTAGTATGAGTTCAAAAACCAAAAGCAGAAGTAGAACCCAGATGCATTTAATCAATCCAAGCTAAGATATAAAAAAAAGCATGAAAGCAAACACAAACACAGATACAGAGATAGAGAGATCACATACCCAAAGAAAAATAGATAGTCTTAGTTCTATTGAAAAGCATTGATGAGGAAACTTTTTTAAATAAAAGATCAAATGTGTAGAAGAAGAATCACAATCAATTTCTATAAAAATCATAAAAGTGATAACTTCTAGATATTTTAGCAGAAAATGATTATTATTTTTACATTTATAAACACCACAGTAACAACTTAAAAAGAAAACAAAATTTAAGATTCCAAATACTAACAGACTCAAATTGATGACGAAAATCAAGCTAAATTCTAGTTGAACTAAATGGATTACTAAAAAAATCATACAATTCTTAAAGCTAGTTTAGGAAGGCTAGTACCATCCCCAACTACAACAATCCATACCATGCTTCATCTACAATCTCATCATTACTGGAACAAAGAAAGATAACACAAATTTTTTATATTCAAGAAAAAGTATAATATGTTACAAAAAATTGAATTATGAAAAAGAGACATCTAACCTTTACAACAAGTGAGCATCTAGGGTCTCTTAACAAATTTCTTGAGTGGATGAACAGTGGGGAAAATGAAAATATAGGATCTGCATATGAGGTAAATAATATAATTAAGCAAGTGATTAGCTGAAATATAAGAACTATGGATTTCAACATAAACATGGAGAATCATGGGCAACAGATCTACTCCAGCATATTACTAACCACACAAAAGCAGGAGAAGTAAAATGTAACAGAATCACTAACCACCACGTAGCTCGTGTCTTAAGAAGAAGAAACCACAAATGGGACAAGAGAGAAGTTGGAAGCTCAAACTTCTAGTTAAATTAACAGAAACAATGATTTAAAGTTGTTTAATGTTGTTAGGAAGAAAGATTTAATAGTGGCACTTGCCCAATTTCTACAATTCTCATGGATAGCATTTTCTTCAATAATGAGAATTGATTGATGTAATTTAATGTTTTTGTTAATAATTTAGACTTATATGAGATGTGTTTTACATAAGTATATACTAGTGCTTGCCACTTAATAGAGTTGCTTTTCCTATTTTTAACAGGCTGACCTCTAATTCTAACCAAAAATAACATTTAGAGAGTCAAATCTAATGTTGAAACAAAGGGCTGAATAAAATCTGCATACAACAATGAAGAGAAAACAATAAAGGTTCAATTGCATAATAAGAATTTATTCATCACCGTCGTCGGTAGACTCTTCCAAAACAATATCACATTCATTCTCACTACTACTTGTCTCTAAGTCCTCCAAATCGTTATTCAAACATCACTCGGAATTTAATAAAACATTATTTATTACATCAACTGCAATATCATTTTGATCTAAGGAACATTCCTCGACTTTAACTGGAATTTCATCAGACTCCTCAACGTCATTTGAACCTTCTTCATTACTATGCAAAGGGATATCATTCACATGTCTAACTTCACATTATTGCACAATTCGCCAATTTGGACTGAATAACAAATTTTCCACATAAAAGACTTGTTTCGCTTCATTTGCCAAAATAAATAGGTCATACTTGAACCAGAACATAGTTACGTTGATGCTTTTTACAATGCCGTTGACCCTCATATTCGAATTTACAAGATCGTGCCATTTGCAATTGCAAAGAACAAAATTTTTACCCTTAACATATTTAAGCCTGATAATATCTGTCAGTAGCCCATAAAATGTAATATTATCTTCCCCATAATTTTCTAACACTGTAATACCACTATTTTGTGTAATCCTAAGCAGATCACAGGCTTCAATGAGAAATCGCATGTCATTTGTATTGCATACAGTGTACTTCTGCACCAAACTATGAGGTCCACATGCTAATGTATACAAAGACTCAAAGATACTTCCTTCACGAGAGCTAGTTAATGCCGTTATCTATAACAACAAATGAAAATTAGTTAATAATATATAATTATTAGAGTAGACCATATACAAACATTCTTCTTACCCGATGCTTTAACCATGATGAAAATTGTTTTCTATGTCTCCTGTCAACATATAATCGACTTTGTTGCCTCAATTCATCCATGTGCTCACTATAGATCAAAAAAATAAATCAAAATTATATGAAATATCTCTACTTAGTACATATCTTAATTTCACAATAGGTTAGAAAAAATTACTCAATAAAGGGAAAAAATCTCATGACAATTCATAAGCACATACCAATGTGCAATCTCTAGCTCATCTGTAGGAAGAGCAATTGTTTTGCTAGCACCAATCGGCCTATATTGTTGGAAGAACACTGATATGTCACTACCATCAAACATATCATTGATTTGGTCTGGCACGTTGAAGTTGGTTTCAATTCCTTTTAGATACATTGAAGAGAATGTCATGCACTCTTTAACAACAAATGTTTCAACAATTGTCTGGACGTGCTTTATTTCTAACAAATCTCTTTAGTGTACCTAGGAATATTAACAAATGATTAATCATAATTAGATAGGATACTATTTGGTTAATTTTTAAGAGTGATACAATAAATTTAAATGATACCTTTTAATTGGATACACTACAAAAATTTGTAAGAATTTTTGCGAAGTTTTATCAATGAAATGTCATGAAATAGAAACCACGACGTTTTGTTAAATAAAATGTCGCAGAAAGTGTTCTGAAAATGTTCTCCTCCCATGTGCAAAATGACGTCGATTTGTTTAAAACCAAATGACGTCGTTTTGGTTTTATTAAAACTGACTCCCTCCCCTCCACCCCCCCCCCCCCAACTTGTGTGCTGCTTCCTTCTCCATAGCTCCATCTTTCTTCCTCCTCCAGATTGCTCCGTCGTCTGT
>JANZXR010000006.1:4062670-4079446 GCA_027575705.1 Erythroxylum echinodendron | reverse complement strand
AATGCTTTTGGTTCTATAGGTTCTCAAATGTGATTCTTATTGAATGAGGACTTGGTTTGTTGTAGGAGACCGAACAAGTCCTATCCAAGGCGAAGAGGAAAGACAACAGTGAACCTTTGTTCTCAGGCAAATTTGGTGGGTAATGTATTTATAGTTATTGTGTGATTAGGCAAATTCTTGCCTATATATGTGTGCATGTATGTATCATTTGCTGAAATGTGTGATTATTGAAAATGCATATGATTTATAAACTTTGATTCTGTTATGCCATTGGAATATGTCATGGCATTTTGTTTGAATGAAAAGACAAATAAGCACAAAATCCGAGCATATGATTAAATGAATATGTGCTTTTTTTAGGCGAGAGTGGAGCCATTTTGTTCGTCACGTGCATATTGACAAGAACCTTCTCCCGGCTGCCCGCTTGTGACATATGAGCTCCAAAAAAGGACTCATTTTGTTCATGGGGTAAACTTCAGTTTCTCCATTCTGTTCATGGAACCATCGAGCCATTTGTTTGTTAATTGCATCTGTAAACTGTCAAGTATGATGTACTTAGATGTTATATGTTCTGCACTATTCTGTTTACTTGAAAATAACTAAATTGTTTGGTATCTTTACATATATATATATATATATATAGCTTGAAGTTGTGCTAATTACTGATGGTTATAAGTATATTAGCCACTGAGCTGTGTAGCTCAACCCCCTTTTCTTCCCTCCTCAGGTGCAAACCAAGACGATAGTGATCCCTGCAAGGCATCAAAAATTCCATATTAGTTAAAGACATTTGGACTAAGTCAGTTCTATAATAGCTCATTTGGCATATCAGTATGGAGAATCTTTTGTGTTTTGGTTTAAGTTGATGTGTAATTTGATTTGTAATAACTCTGACTGTGTTTTAAAATAGAAACAGTGAAATTGAACTCCTTGGTATGATTATGTTATTTTAAAGATTTGGATATGCTTGATGAATTTGTCAATTGCTGTTAGTCCTAGAATTGCACGTCAGAGTTGAGAGGATTGCATGTGAAAACACAGACGAAAGAAATCGTCTGTGATGACGTCACAACATAGAGGCAAGGAAAAATATGAAGGAAGTATCGTCTGTACTGACGTCAGAGCACAGAGGCAAGGAGGAATAGAGAGGAGAAGTATCGTTTGTGCTCACGTTAGAACACAATGGCAAGGAGTAATAGAGTGGAGAAGTATCGTCTGTGATGACGTTAGAACACAGAGGCAAGGAGGAATAGAAAGGAGAAGTATCGTTTGTGCTGATGTCAGAATACAGAGGCAAGGAGGATTAAAGAGGAGAAGTATCGTCTGTGCTGATGTCAAAACACAGAGGCAAGGAGGAATAGAGAGGAGAAGTATCATCTGTGATGACGTCAAAATACAGAGGACACCTCATCACTCAGAGGATAGACCACAGACGATAAGTGGTCAATACAGAGCATAAAAGTCAACCATAGAGGATAAAATACAGAGGATAGACCATAGATGATAAGTGGTCAACCTAAAAGATAAAAATTAACTACAGAGGATAGATCACAGATAAGTGGTCAACACAGAAGATAAAAGTCAACTACAGAGGATAGAACATAGATCATAGGCCAAGGATAATAAGGAGTTAAGAAGTTATGTTGGTTGAAGAATTTCGTCTGTGTTACTATACATAAACTTCGTTTGTGTTACTGTTCACAGATTTCCTCTGTGTTACTGTTCACAGACTTCGTCTGTGTTACTGTTCATAAATATCGTATGGGTTACTGTTCATGGTTATCTTCTATCCTATTTTAGACCATTCAGAAGTTAAAATTAGCCTTCGAGGTCTTCATGAAAGTTGTAGCTCTTGAAGTTCTCTTTCAAACTATCTAAAGAAACCCTAAATTGGAGGCTTATAGAAAAAGTTATGCCTATAGCCCCGATGCTTGTATGTATGTAAAGTGTGGACTCAACAACGCTATTCCTTGACGTATTCAGATTGAAATGGATAAATGGACTAGTCGACTACTCGAAGAGCAGAGCTGAGCTTAGAAAAGAGAGTTTTGAATGCAAGTATAGTTGATGAATGTCTATTATCTGGATGCGATTGTCGAGCTCCGAAAATGGGGTCCGACATGAACCTTATGTTGTCACTACTACCCTATATTGTGGTTCAAATTATTTTGTTTATTTAATGAAAGAAGGGTGAGAATGTCAGCAATAAAAAAATCTAATGTGTTGCCCATTTTCTTCATATAAAGTAATTAAGCATTCCCAAGTGAGTTGAATATCACGATACCAATATGTCTACAAAGAATGAAAAACACCTTCATTGTTTAATAACCTTTAGCTTTAAAAGCCTCCCCAATTCAATATCCCTAGTTAACCCCTTTGAGTTGTAATCTTTTTCTTTTATGTTATAACCATATTACAAAGCAAAAGCCCTTCTTAAACATCCTTACCATCCGTAAATATCAATAGGACATTTAAGCCAAAAGTCTTTTATAAATATAAGAATGGGAATATGGGAATTAAATAAGTTTTTTTAAAGGAATATGGGACTTGAACCTTATATTGTCACTACTACCCTGTATTGTGGTTCAAATTATTTTTTTTATTTAGTGAAAGAAGGGCGAGAATGTCAGCAATAAAAAAATCTAATGTGTTGCCCATTGTCTTCATATAAAGTAGTTAAGCATTCCCAAGTGAGTTGAATATCACGATACCAATTTATAAGTTTGCTCCCTATATATGTCTAGATGCCTTATTAATATTTATGGTATCAACCTCTTTTACCTTTTGATTCTTAAATTTAACTATAGCTTTATTACCACCAAAAATAAAATGTATTTGACTTATGCATGTGTATACTCTAAGCTGTAAAAATTTAGTGTAATAATTAGTGTATGGTAGAATATTTACTTTAGAGAATGTTGAAAAAAACACTAGACCATTAAACACATAAGTGGAATGAGTGATAATCGTGAAGAAAATCATTGAAACTTCTTATATGTTTTAGAATGAGATTGTTTTAGTTAATCCTTGTGCATAGTTCCTTGTGGAGTTTAATTGTGATGTGTGTTGTTATTGCTTCAATCTTGAATGGATATAATTTTAAATTTTAAGTACTCTTTCATTTAATAAGAAATGACTTGATGAAACTATGTTGGTGGTAATATTTATTTTAATATGATTTACTTGAGGACAAGTAAAAGATAAGTGTTGAAGATTTTGACAAGACAATTAAAAATAATAATTTTTAACATTAATTCCCTTATGTTAAATGTGATTTTTATTCTATATTAAAATTTTAATTATTTTTTGTATTCATATGATTCTTGGTGGACTTAAAGCTTAAACAAATCAAAATGTCATAAAATAAAGTGCAGTTGTAGGGATAGAATTGATAACAACATTTTTTATGATTTGCGATGGGCATGCTTAGTGGAAATTCCAACTTTCATTATTTTGAATTTACAATTAAAAGCTTTTTAAATTTTGTTTAAATTGTATCTTGACCAAGTCAGGATAATAATTAGTAAAGTTATAATCTCTTAGAGCTAAAGAATCACAACAGGAAGATCCCAACATCAACAAAAGATGATGTTAAAGTGGCTAAAAATTGGACCAAAGTGAAGGAGAAAAGGAATCTCAAGTTTTCCATCTTTATTTTCTAACTTCTTACAGAACCTTTTTTTTCTTCTCTTTAGTATACGTTAGAAGTTACTATGACCATTATTGACTTTCTTTCTTTGTCTTGGTTGAAGGGAGTTGAAGACCCTTGAAACTTTATAGACTGAGAGATAATTAGATTCTATTGCAAAGTATTTTATCTTTTATATATTATAATGTTCTTCTACGCTTTTGTTTTTATAATTTTTTTGATTGATTTCTAATTTGCACAATTAGTATATGGATTGAAATAATTAGCTTCTAGGTTAAATATTAAATAAGTAAAAGTTACAATTACTTTAATCTTTGTATCAACTAGGAGTTTTTTGTTTACTGCATCAAAAATCATTAATTTCTATGTAAAGTTTTCAATTAGATTAAAATTAGCTATAACTATTATATTATCTTGCTTCAATTGTCTTTCTTTTCTTATAACTACTATTTAATTAAATTTTAGATCAATTTTAAAGATGTTAAACAATGCGGATTGCCTAAATTATTTATTTTTTATTAACTAATTCTAAGGAAAGATACGTATTTAATATCATATCAAATATGTGATTAATGAAGTAATATTTTTTATACCAATGATCAATCATGGTTCCAATGGTGGAATTCCATAAACCAAATTTTATTTCTTTGATAATTCTCTTTATTACTACTTATAGAATTTAATTTATTTTCTTTATAATAAAATTTTGTATCATCATAACCCCCATTTCGTTAAATATTTCTTACATAATGGTTGATGAACTAAAATCACTTTTGGGAACGATCCTTACTTACCTTTACTACGTTTGGCTTTGTTGTAGAATTTAGGATTTAATTTGAATGAAGATGATAATAACACTACTATGTAATATTATAAGGAATCTTATGCCCTTGAGATCAAGCAGTCAACTAGTCCACAACTAAAGCTTAATATGCTAACGAGCCAATTATCTTGAAGCTTTCTTTCAGTTGCTCAATGTAATGCATATGACTAGGAAAAAAATAGAAGGATCTTCAAGATTGAATTTAGGTTATTATCCTTATATAGATCATAAATTGAATATATTAGACTATGATTAAAAAAAGGAATTTAAAGACTCCTGAAATCAACTATGAAGGTTACCTAGAATCTTTAATTCTTAGGTGTCAAATTAGGAAAGCATTAGAGCAATTATCTCATATTCAACCTCAATCATATTGTTTTATGTTACCAACTATCATCGGCACTCAATCATATTATGTTCATAACTTCACCAACTAAGTCATCATTGAAATTTTGTCAAATACCTTGTGTACATTTCTAGCGAGGTTTTTGTTAAATACCTGGTGTGTATTTTAATAAGACTATTTATTTAACACCTTTAGAACAATATGATTCTGAGTGCCTTTCAGGATATAAGGAATTGGGACCTAACAGATAATAAAATTATGACTTTTATTCATATAATATTATTTATCTCAACTCAACCAAAAGATTTTAAACATTGTCTAACAAATAATATGGAAATATGCATATAAGGAAAAAAAACTAGATAAGTCCCTTATAAACTCTGAGTTGATTAACAAGTTACCTCTCTCCTTTATACATTTTGGGGAAAATATGCTCTCTGACCACTCTTACATGCTTAGTCAAAGCATAAATGAAACCAAAAGGCTTGGAGCCTCATTTAGATTAAGAGATTCCTAGACGTTATCAACAGTTGTTGGAAACACAAAGTAGAGGGGTATAAAGCTAACTAACTTATGCAAAAATTAAGGATGGTAAGAGTTGCACTCAAAGCTTTCACTAAAGGAAAGTTCAAAACCATGTAGCTCTAAAGAAAAAACTAAAACAAGCATAAGCAGATTGCTACAACTCACCACTTGATAAGTTTTTAAGGATGATTAAACTGAATTCGCTAAAGGAAAATCATCAAGCCTTCAACTTACATAAATCTATCTTAAAGCAAGGGGCTAGATTAAACTAACTAAGGAAGGGAGATCCTAATACAAAATTCTTTCACTCAACTTATATCTCTAGAAGAAATAACCATATAATAGTCAAATTGCAAGAAAGTATGGGTAATGTGCACTCAGACCAGGGATCTCTTCTAGATCTGGCAAGGAATTTCTTTTCTTAATTAATGGGGCCTGAACAAGCTGATCAGCCTATTAATAACATAAAAAGAATTTAGCAGGATCTATTAGGCAGGAACTAAAAGACTCACTAATTACTCCATTTTTAGAATAAGAAACTAGAAGGATTGTATTCAGTTTGCACCCCTCCAAAGTGCTAGGTCCTGTGCATTTTTTATATGGTCGTCTTAACATACCTAGAAATAACTAGAAAACTATTCACTAAAGTAGTCTTAGAGTACTTCTCTTCCTTAAAAATGCTTCAAGAAATTAACAACACCCACATCTATTTAGTGGAAAAGAAGAAACACCCTTTGAATATGGTTGATTTCAGGCCTGTCTCATGTTGTAACACAATTTACAAAGTTATTGTAAAGCTTTTTGCTGAAAGATTGAAGAATATGCTAAGGGAAATCATAGATGCTTCCCAAGGAGCATTCATTCCTAAAAGGAACGTAAGTGATAATATAATACTTCTCTAAGAATTGTTAAAAGAATATTAATCTAGGAGGAGATTAAGAAGTTATTCGCTGAAAGTTTTATAAAGCTTTAGACATAATCAATTGGACCTTTATTGAGATCTATTTGAAAGTTATAGACTTTCCTGATATATTTGTGAAAAAGATCATGAATTGCATCCAAACTTCTTCACTCAGTGTCCTTGTAAATGGAATCCCTTCAAATTTTTTTAAAGATGTAAGGGGAATAAGAACCCCTATCCCCTTATATTTTCATTATTGTAATGGAGGGACTATCCAGGCTACCAAATACATTTACAGCTTGCAATGGAAAATTTAAATTCCATCACAGATGCTTTGAAATTAGGCTAACACACTTTATTTTTGTAGACAATCTCATACTATTAAGTGGAGCAGACACTCACTCTGTTAACATCTTGCTTCAAAATTTGAATATATTCTCGATTTAGAATGGTCTCAGGTTCAACTTTGATAAAATCAGTTTATAATTACAAACCAAATGAGCTTATTAGAATCATGATTTTGAGTATTCAACCTCCCTCTTTAAGAAATATTGGTATACCTATCACCATTTCAAAGGCCAAATTCTAATATCGTACTCCCCTCTTGAAAAAGGTTAAATATAAGGTGAACATATGGAAAAACATACATTGATCTGATGCTACTAGACTAACTCTGATTATTTCAGTACTTAATAGCTTGCACTTACACTGGACAACCCGTATATTCTTGCTAAATAAGGTTATAAAGGAGATTGATAGAATGGTTGAAGCTTTCCTATGGATTGGGAAGACTGAACCCATAAAAAAAGCTAAAGTTAAATTGAGTGACTTTAATGTTCCTAAGAAACAAGGTTTGAGTATCATCTCTATCTCAACAATATAAAGGGTGCTATTGAGCAAGAGAATTTTGAGACTCCTTATAGATAAAGAAGCCTTTCAGAGAAAATGGGTTCATGAATATCTTCTGAAAAATCTCAACTTCTGGAAAATTTCAAATACTAGCCATTTCTCCTAGATTTTGAATCGACTACTGAATCTAAGGCATTTGCTATACCCCTATATAAAACATATAGTGGGAGATGGTGTAAACATTTGGGTATGGTTTGATAATTGGTTAGAAACAAGCTCTATGATCATAAACAAAATAGAATTTTCATAATTGAGAAGTAGATCACCTTTAAACTCCAAAGTATCAACTCTAATACAAAATGGTGAATGATATGGAAAATTTATAGGATTCTCTACCTTAGCTGAGCAACTTCCATAACCAAATAATATTAGTTGATAAGGTATCATCTGTTGGACTTCTAATCTGCAAGGGAAATTAATGAATTATGCCATAGAATTATCAAAATTGGATATATTGAAGTAGCTTAGTATAAGTTTTTTATGGAAGAACTCTTTGAACCTAAAAGCCTCAATAATCACTTGTCTAGTGATTAAAGATAGGTCGAGGACAAAATGCAGATGGTTTAGACTTAGAGATACCACGTGTGTTTTATGTAAAAGTGCAGATGAAGACAGAAACCATCTATTCTTCTCTTATGATTGTATCAAAACTATATGGAGCAAAATTTAGTATATGGTAGATGCAATAAACCACACATGCAAATGAGAACACACTTTGAATTGGTTTATAAATCATACCAAATATGGAAAAGTGAATAAAATCCTACTCATAGTTGCATTCACCACCACCATCTACATGATTTGGAAGGAAAGAAATTGTAGATTATATAAGCAAACTGAGGAAGATAAGCACCAGTTAGTAGACAAGATTCTAACCTGGATTAGAGTTATAATTATAGCTAAAAAAAGTTAACCATCTGCTATCCCATGGATTAAAGTCTAAATGGAATATATGAGTTAGCAGCTCCTAAAAGCTGACCTATTATGTTTTTAATTTTATAAGTTTTCTTTTGTAATGATACTTCCAATTATGTTGTAAGATTCTAGATAACTAGATCTTGGGTATCATTCTGATGTTGTAATTTTGAGCTAGCTTTGCTAAAGTTTATTGATATTCATTCATTTTCTGAAAAAATATTTATCTGTCTAAATAATACAAATGATAGTTGAACAATTTGAAATACCAACTAACCAATATAGCTAAGATAACTATCACAAATTGTTAAAGGAACTACCAACTTCCTTAGTCCATATCTGAGATAACTAATTGAGGACTTGTGTTTCTAGCATTAAGTCCTTATTTAAGAAACGTCTAAGATTAATTATTCATCCAAATTTCTTATACCAGAGTTTCCCTAATATGTTGGAACACTGTTAAAAAATACAGGGACTATCTTTCCACTGAAACATGTATTTTATGCATCTTGTAACTTTTTAGATACTTGACCAAATTTTTGAATAGCCTAACTTACACCATTTCTTTACTGAAACATGCCATTAATATATCACTAGACTTATACAATTATTACGTTGTCCATTATATCATACCAAAAAGTGAGTTTCATACCAATCTTCCTTAAAATCTTATTTACCTTTGAAGGTTGTATAGTTTATATAGCTCACTTTTGTAGGGCTATTATTACCTTGAAACTCTGTAATTTTCACATTTTTAATTCAATCTATATTAGAAAAAAAACTTCAATTTGATATTTCAAATTTGATGTTAGGTGCACATTAGTCCTCAGGCTTTCAATTTTGTCAATTTAACCTTGAATTGGTTTAAAGTTTCTAATTAGACCCTCAATTCAACAGAAAAAAAAAAGTTTTTAGTATATGCTCCACCCATGTAATCACGTGTCAAGTTATGAGTTTTTAATGTACAATTACTTTTTTGTCCTTTAATGCTAAGTATTTATGTTTGATTTGAAACTATTTATTTTATCATCAATTAAAATGCAATTGTTTTGTAACAAATTGATTTCATCTTTGTTTGAAGAAGATTATTTAGTCATCAACCAAAATGCAAGCATTTTATAACCTACAAATTAACCAAGAGTTTTATAACAAAACCTTTAATGTATTGTGAACAAAAATGCAAGCATTTTGAACCAAACAATGCTCAAGTTTTATGTGTTTTATATTGAAATCGGAAAGGGAAAGAAAACATAATAAACCAAAGGAGTGGAGGTTACCTATAATAGAGTATTGAGAGGGAGCTATTTGCAACAGAAAAGTGGGAGAAAGAATCTTGTTTGCATGTTGGTTTGTGACATAGGAGTGCAAGGAAAGTGAGGTAGGTCCTTTTCCTAATTTCTTGAAACTTTTATGGATTTATCAATCTAAATTTGTGATCTACGAAATTAGGCATATTTTTAGCCTCTTAGAAATTGATTGTTTACTTAATGTCAACAGTCTGGCCTAACATATTAGGTCAATTTTGACCTAACCTCTTAGGGATTTATTAATCTAAATTTGTAATTAATGAAATTGGGCTTGTATTTTGATCTAACTTATTAGGGATTTATTATTAATTCATTTTCCCTAGTATGACCTAACCTCTTAGGTCAATTTTGATCTAACTTCTTATATATTTACTTGCTTGGCTTGAGATGACTACTTGAACTGAGTCCTTACTTATATACCAAACCTAGGCGAACTTGCTTGGCTTGAGATGAATACTTGAATTGAGTTCTTACTTTTATACCAAACCTAGGATTTTTCTTGTTTGACTTAAGATGACTATTTCAACTAAGTCATTACTTGAACCGAGTCCTTACTTTTATACTATTTGAACTACTAGTGTCAAAACAATACAAAAAAGATAGAAGAGGACTATGGTGATGTTATTTATAGCTAAGATAATTTTCATATTACAAATTGTTAGTTAGTTTGAATGTAACAAAATTTCAATTTTCAACCTCTTTTTTAGTGTTTTTTTAAAAAATATAATGGCATCAACGTATATATTTCAAGGAAGAGAAAAAAATTAGCCACAATATATATTGATCCTAACTTTATAAAAGCTAAATATTGCACATTAGGAGGGATATTAGAGTGCATTTATCATTCAAAAAGCTAAAACATATGTGGCATTTTATATTAAATGAAATCGATATGTCTTTTGATTCAATATTGGAGTGCATTGAAATATCTTATTGTCATTCAGTTTCTTGTTTTATTAGGAAATATAATCCTATTAAAAAAGAAATTCTTTTCTGCTATAGAGGAGAAATTGATAGATGGAACTCGTTTGTGTATGTTGGAGATAGCAAAATTTTAGTTCGAGGCATTAACCCAAACAAATTATCTTAGGTTAGTATTGTGAAAATTGTAAAGCACAATTAGTATGATGGATTAGATAAAGTATTCTAAAGGCATGCACATAAACATGAAGAAGGTGGATTGGTTGAGATTAAAGATAATTAAAAAAATTTGATTTAATCTCAATCTTTTTGAAGTATGGAGGAGTGGAGGCTTATTTTGAGGGTGAGTATAATGCAAAAAAGGAAAGAAAAAAAGGAGTCAAAAGCATGTTGTAGGGATGATAGTGATGGTAATAGGGATGATAGTCATAGTAATATCGTCTGAAAAAATAGTGAAGAAGAAGACAATAATTACACAAAGGATTAATTGGATGATTTGCAAATAAGTAATATGGATGATAAAGGCTACAATGAAGAAAATATTATGGTATTAAATGAGAATGATGATAATGGTATGCTTGTAATAGAGTGTGTACATAATGAAGTAGTAGGTTTTCATATTGAAGTAGAGGGTGTACATATATAAGTAGAAGGCTTTCATATTGAACTAGAGGGTGTGTAGACTCAGGCTAGGGGTATATGCATACTGATATAGAAGGTTTGCATAATAAAATTCAAGGTGTGTAAACTGAGGCAGAGGGTGTACAAACTAAAATTAAGGTTGTGTATATTGATATAGAAGGTGTGCATACTAAAATACAAGGTGTGTAAACTGAGGTAGGGGTTTTCAAACTAAAATTAAAGGTTTGCATACTAAAGTTGATGGCATGTAAATTGAAAGGCGCCAAATGCTTCTACTAAAAATGAAGTTAATAAGGATGATTTGTTGATTGATTTAGAGTATGATAGTAGAAGAGATGATGGCGAGTTACAAGCTATGATATTAAAGTACAAAGAAAGGCAGTCCAAGAAAAGAACTAAAGATGAGGCTATTAATCAAGATATTGAAAATGATGAAAGAGAAAAAGCACATGAAGATGAGCAGGAGGATTTTGAATCTGAAAAAATAATGAGAACATCAAAAGTGATGACATAGGTTAGTACCACATAAGTTTATATTGGGATATTGAGAGTGCACTAAAAGGTAAGTGCAAAAATATTTATAATAATATAACATCTAAATTATAGATTGGGCAAAGTTTGAATTTCAAATGATAGGAAATTCAAAGAGGTAGTTATTAAATACTTCATTGTAAAGATTTTGGGCCTTAAATACAAGGAAAAAAAAGAAGTCTTGGTGAGTTAGATGTGCATCAAAGTTCCCTTAGTTACTTTTAATAAATATTAAGAGAAATGATAACACCAAGAGATATATGCTAAACACATTTATATAACCACTAACATTAGTAAGCTCGTTACATCCAAATAAACTGATAATGACTAAAGGGATAGGATTTAGTCACAACCAAATACTAAGGCTGTAAACTTAAAGGCCATATTATGGAATAAGATAAGTAGATATGATTTTTAACACTTGTAAAAGAGTAAAGTTTATTGTCATGAAGATGATATAAGGGTTTCATATAGAAAAATTTGCTATATTATTAAGTTATGATGAGAAAGTGAAGAACAAGAACCTAGGTATGACATTGGCAATTAGAATAATAAATAATGTTAATGGTAAAAGGGTTTTTACAAGATGTTATATTTGTTTTAATGCTTATAAAATGGATTGGATTGAAATTTGTAGATCAATAATAAGAATTGATGGATGTTTTTAGAAGGGATATATAAAGAACAGTTGTTGGAAAAGATGGAAACAATCAAATATTTCTTATTGTTTATGGTGTGTTTGATGTTTAATATACAAAAATATGGAAATTGTTTCTAGAATTTCTAATTTTATATCTACATCTTGGAGATAACAATGGCTTCATATTCATATTTGGCATATGGAAGGTATGTTCTCATATTGTTCTTATATTATTAATTATATACGTTTGTTTATTTTATCTTATTATTTATCCTAATAAGTTTTAGTTGTTATTTAGGGTATTCTTAATGGACTTATTGATCTACTATTAAATGTTAAGTATAGAATGCGTATAAGGTAAATTTATGCTAATTAAAGACAAAGATGGAATGAAGATAGATGATGTAAAGTTTTAGTTTTATCATTTACTACAGCCACGACAATCTAGATGAAAGCAATGACATATGTTATAGGAGAGAGGTTTATACAAACATATAAGTATTCCATAGAGCCACTTGATGGACCAAGATTTGACCTAAATGTGAAGCCAGCGAGCCACCAACAATAACGAGAATGCTTAGTCAGCCTAAGAAATAAGAAAAAGAAAGATTTTAGCAACTTAAAACAAAAAAAGTTATCAAACATAGAAGAAGAATGACTTTTACTAAATATGGATAATAAAGGCATAACCAAAGATCATAAAATCTAACAAATGTAAAGAATTTAACATTAATTTTTAAATTAATTCTATTGTTACTACTTTCTCACTAGTCATTCAATATTTATAAAATATTTATATGTGTTAGGATAATCCAACACTAATGTATGAAGACAGAGGAAAGAGTTTAATCCATAAATCCAGTACTCATTATATCAATAAAAATTACCTATGCTTATGAAGTGATTAGATAGAAGAATTGTAAATATCACAAAAATACACAAACAATGGTCAGAGGAATAGATAGAGGTAGAGGCAGAGGTAAAGGTGAGGATAGAATAAAAGGGTTTATGGATATGGTTACACTTCAATTACACTTTAACGATCAAATAAAATACAAATAATTCTATATGTAAGTACATATGGAACTATGTTTTATTAGTAATCTATTTGAAATTATACAAATACTAAATAACTATTGGTATTGTCATAAAAAATAATATAGAGAAAATGTTCAGATACTAAGGCTAGATAGCTACAAAGATTTTCTGCTGTAAAATATAATTCTCAAACTAAAATTGACTTCTAAGCTAGAGGATTGTAATGGAATGATGGGAATATAATCACTTCATAGATCTTAAGTAATGAGACGGACATAAAGAGAAAAAGGCTTATAGATTTGACATTGAGCTTAAGTCAAACTTGATTTTGAGCTTGTTAGAAATTCTTTTGTTATTTTGTTTCAAATTGTTATGAAATTAGATTTTTCTGAATTCTATTATAGATTTAGATTGTTATAATGGAAGTTATTTGGCATTAGATTTAGTTATCAAATTACTTTTCATATTTTAGAGTTAGTTAAATGGTACTTGTTTATTATTAGAATTGTCTTACAACTTTGAAATGAAATTGTTTAAATGGATGTTGTTATTAGAATAACTTATTATTGAAATTGGCCTTTCTTATATGCTTGAGATGATGTATTGCGATGGTAAACTCTTTAAGATGGCTCATTATTTTTGGTGAAGTTTAGTGTCGATGTTGGAAATGCTTACAGTTACTTTTCTTTTCTTTTCTCTTATCCCTTTTTATTACTCAAAGAATACATAATTGATAGAACCATACAGGGGAATCCAACTACCTAGCAAACATTATCTTGTTGTATGTTGTGTATACAAAAGAAGTTTTACATTAACTCTCTTACATTTAGGCTTAAATAACAAGGAGAGTTGATAATATATTAGTTCATACAACTATCAAGACATTTTTAATCTAACAAAACATTCATAATAAATTATCATGGTGCAACAACAAAGTTTATGAAATTCATAGTCTTTAACTTTTTAATATATAGAGTTACAATTATAGATGCAATTATTATAGCACATATTTTATAAAAAATTATCTTTCTTTGCAATCTTCTTGCCTCAGATATTGTATATTATAGTGTCTCTTTTGCTTCTGCCAATTTTTCTTGAAGCTAATGCATATTATTTATGTACTTATCATCTTTTGAGTTCTTCTTCTCAAATTTCAATATTTTATTCTTAATTTTCAGTTTATTTATCATTGATTTTTTCTTTTGACTGAAATATTCATTCTCCCATTTGAAAAAATTAAATATCCCGCCCAACAACAATGTAACAAGGATTATTTATTATCAAATAACAACTATTTTATTATTAATAATTAACATATCTGGTAATTACCTCATCGATAAAATCTTTTTGCATGATTGTCGTTGGTCCAAAAAGTTATCAAAGAACTTTGTCTTCCACATGTTCGTCATATTACTTTTCAATGACTTTTGTCCGTTGATTTAGAAGACTCACCGTAAGATTGACAAAACCTACACTAATCAAATATCAAACATCAGTATATCTCCTTCTACATAGAACAATTTCATTGATTTAAGATAACCAAGTTAAATTAATTTTGATAAAGACATTACAACGGTTATAGCTACCCCACGAAGATTATTAAAAGTAGAGAGAGACAAAAAACTTGAAAAATAACAGTGAGAAAAAAATTAAAGAACGATGAAATGAGATGGTATTCGTTAATTTTACTTAAGTAAAATATTAAAGTATCTTTGCTGGTCTCCCTTTTAACTAAACTCACACCCCATTCTATTTGTCGATAAATCCAGGGTAGAATAAGAAACTTTATATAAGTTCAATATTAATTCGATAAAAATAAAAATTTAAAACCAATATATTCCAAACATCAAAGTTGAAGGATAAAATTTGATTTTTTCTACATAATACATTAAAAAAAAAGGGAACATCGCAGCAAGCTTAAAGATAAGTTGTTCTTGTTAAAATAAAGCGGGAGGCAGTGACGTAAGAATATACAAACCTGAAAACAACAACCCTGTCCTCAAGTGGTACATCGTCAACTCCAAGTCGTTGTCGTCTTCCCTACCCATCGAATATTAGTTAGATAGGTGCGTAAGGATATACATGCTTGAAAACGACCACCTTGTTATTAAGTCGTATATTGTCAACACCAAGTCGTTGTCGTCTTCCCTACCCATCGAATTTTAAACTTTTAGATGATTGACCCATCGAGTATTTCTTTCATCTCTTCGAACCATCATCATCATCACGATCTAAGTGTCTTCAGTGATCTCTTCATCCTACCATCATTATGGCTTCCTCGTCATTTACTGGTTCTCATTCTTCCCACCAATGGAAATATGATGTTTTCTTGAGCTTCAGAGGTGATGATACTCGTTATAATTTCACCTGCCACCTTTATGATACTCTTCGTCGGAAAGGTTTAGAGATCTTTGTAGATAGTCACCAACTTAGAAGAGGAGAAGAAATCCGCACATCATTGTTCCAAGCCATTCAAAACTCAAATGTTGCTGTCATCATCTTTTCCAAAGACTATGTTTCTTCAACTTGGTGCCTGAATGAACTTGTCAAGATCATCGAATGTCACGAAACACACGGTCAGATCGTTGTTCCTATATTCTTTCACGTAGATCCATCCCATATAAGGAAACAAAGTGGACTTATTGAGACAAGCTTCTCTCTTCACGAGAGAGATCCCATTAATTCGGAGAAGCTACCAAAATGGAGAGAAGCGTTGACCAAAGCAGCCAATCTATCTGGTTGGGATTCCAATGTCATCAGGTAATAATTCTCGTGTTTATCTCTGAATTTAAGACATTTTATCAATTACTTGAAGTTGAAAACGTGACAAAATTTGCATATAAGTTTATAATTCACAACAAGAAAATTGGAAACCATCATGAAGATCTTGTAAACGAAATTACATGTGAGTCCATGAATTATTTAATCGTAATAGGTATGGTATTACCATCATGAAGAAGCATCTGAAAAAACAAAGTATTGCTGCTTTTTAAAAGCGTAAAATAGAGCTACAAAAGAGCAAAAATTAATTTTATGTAACATCTTTCATATTTTGCAGGGAAGAAACTATGCTTATTGATGCAATTGTCAAAGATATTTTGGAGAAATTGAAACATCCATCTCCTTGTGGTCTAGAGCATTTGGTGGGAATGAAATTTAGGATTCGGCAAATTAAAGAATTACTAGCCTTTAATTCTTTAGATGTTAGAATTTTTGGAATCTATGGAATGGGCGGTATAGGTAAAACCACTTTTATTGAGACTATTTATAGTCTAATTTGTAGTGACTTTGAAGGTTGTTGCTTTGTTCCAAATGTCAAGGAAGAATTTAAAATAAGTGGGTTGAAGAAATTATTGGAGTATATTATGTCAGAAATATTTGGTCAAAAAGATATAAACATAAATACTCCGAACATTGGACCTGGGGAATATTACATCAAAAGGTTGAGATGCAGGAAAATTTTAGTTGCTCTTGATGATGTTAGTGATCCATTGCAGTTAGCATCATTACTTGGAGATCCATTTTGGTTTGGTCCGGGAAGTAGGATCATCATAACTAGTAGAGATAAGCAAGTATTTGAAGGTAGCACTAAATACATATATGAGATGAAGCCATTAACAAGTGATGAA
>JANZXR010000006.1:4047575-4062570 GCA_027575705.1 Erythroxylum echinodendron | reverse complement strand
AAATTATTGAAATGAAAATGTATTATTTCTATAAACTTCAATCAAATTTTGATTTCAGGTTGAAATATGGCACCAAAAAGAAGACAAGATACTGGAAGACCTCTATATTTTATATCACGATTCGAAGGTTAATACTATAGAGGTGAAGGATCTCATGCTGCAGCACCTACAAATGATTCACCTCCACCCCTTTCACCTACTACGCTGGCAGATGAGCGTACACCATCTGCCACTCTTTCATCATTTAGTACCCCTATATCGACAGAGATATCAGGAGTAAATAATGCGGATAAAGGAGACGATCACCAGCCTAGAGCTGAGGGACCCGATGGAAGAAAATACACCACAATAGTCAATATTATGTAAGTGAAAATACATAAACCATTATATGTTATAATTAAGTTATAGGTTACAATTTCAAAAATGGTATAAATTTATTTGTTTTTATATTATAGGTTTTTCCATCTGGACCTTATTCTAGAAATATGACATCAAAATTTAAGGAGAAGATTGATCCTGAGGGCTATTTTTAGAAGAATATCTCTCAAGCGACAAAGGAATTTTACTATCATGAGTTTGAGGTACGATAAAAATAATTATTTCCTTTTTTAATATTAAATTTTTTACATTAATTTAATAACTATTATTACATCAACAGTATTTATCAAATATATTTCCTTTTGTTACAGAAAGAATTTTTTTGGGATTCTCAATTGGACGAGATTGTATATAGAGTATGGGAGTCGAGAGCACGTACACGTTATCGCGACTTTGTTGGTGCGATACACAGGGCGGTTGTACTACTGTCTTTTATTTCTGAAGAAATATGGAGTCGTTAGCTGACATATTGGACATCACCTACGGCGATTTCGAGTTTACAGCATAATTCGGCCAACAGATGTGGAGGACCCAAGGGAGAGAGTCTTTCCGTACATACGGGAGGATCTATTACCCACCAAGAGCATGCACAGAGACTTGTAAGTATCTACAATTAACAGTTATATTCTCATCTCTTTTCTTTTCTGTATTTTAATTGAATTTGCTTTATAAAATCTATTTTACTTATAATTAACATTTTAGTCATATGCAGGAAAAGTGTTTGGACGTGGCACCTACACCCCGTAAACTATTTTTGCACACTCATACTAAAAAACATGACGGGGTGACATTCGTCAACGATCGTTGTAGAGAAGTCAATGTAAGTAAAATTTATGAATTAATATTAATAATATGCTTAATAATTATCACTTACTAATATATAAACATTGCTTTCTAATATGACCAAATACAGCAAACCATTGAACGACGGTCTCAGCAATCTGAAAATATTGATGAGACTGACACTTACCTTGAAGCAGTTGGTGGTAGGGATTGTCGTAGGAGGATATTCAGATTAGGATCATTTGCGAATACTTGTTATTCACAATCCTCTACATCTAGTACAACAGCATTTACTAGGCGATCCAACAACAATAAAGTGGAGGCATTTGAAAGCACAGTGCAGACATTATCCACTCAGTTGCAACAGACATTGGAACAGTTGCATCAGTTGCAATAGTCGATGGTTGCGCAATAACAGACGATAGCAGCGCAACATCAGTCGTTGGACCTGTAAGCTCAGCTCCGTCAGGAGATGGATGAATTGAAAGGTAAGGACAACAGGTCACCGCACCAACCAGACGATCCACCAGCTCCTGATCGGTAGTGTAGTATTGGCCATTTAGTTTGTATTACAGATATTATTATTTACAATCTAACGTTTTTATTATCAATTAAGATATTTTAATTTTTAATAATTAATCAAAATTTTTATTTAAGGAAATTTTTAATAATTAAATATTTGTAATATAAATTTAACTAAATTAAATTTATATTATAAATATTTAATTATTAAAATTTTAAATTAAATTTATATTATAAATATTTAATTATTAAAATTTTAAATTAAATTTATATTATAAATATTTAATTATTAAAATTTTTCGACGGTTATAATTTAAATATAATGAAAACATATATTTTAAAAATTTTAATCAATAACTTTACTGATGGAACATCAACAACTCCGTTGGTATATGTTTATAATATATACCGACGGAGAATAAATTCCGTTGGTAATGGTTAAACTTATTTACCAGTGGAAAACTTGTTACCGTCGGTAAACATTCCAATGCTAAATTGTTAAGGAACTTACCGTTGGTAAATTTAGCGTTGGAAACTTTTAGCCCGTCGATAATTTACGGACGGAAAAATTGTGACGGTCGGCACATTTTCGTTGAAATTACCAACGGTAACTTATTTTCCAATGCTAAATTTACCGACGGAAATTTCTTTACCGTCGGTAAAGTTAGCTACGGCCGAATCTACGAAGTTTTTGTTTGTCGTTATATTCCGTCGGTAATATTGAATACCGACGAAATATTTATCTTTTCCGTCGCTAAATGACTGTTTTCTTGTAGTGGTATATTTTGGATGTTTTAAAAATGTTATGGTTTAAATTGAACATTTTAAAACACTAGAGTTCAAATTATATTCTATTGAAAATATTGAGGTTTAAAATACACTTTTTTGCTAAAATAGGGTTGACTTGCACATGATTCAAATTTTTACAAAAAATTGATTCTTGAACTATCAACTACAAAATGATCATGTATCTAATCCCTAATGGTATTCACAGAGTAGAGAAAAAAATATTAAATACTTTTAAGATGAATAAACATGAATCCTAACTTTCTGATATCTTTTTCCTATTTATAGAAAAAGAAATTAGGGTGTTTCCTAATCAAAATTAAACTACTAACTACAATTAGAGTCTAATTATCTTAGAAAAATTTCAACTTCATAATTAAGTCCAACTTAATTTAAATTAATATTTATTTTAAAATAATCTTTTTTTAGTATGATGACAATGATTATAAATTATAATTATAATTATAATTAGGTAAATTAAAACTCCTTTTAATTTATCTTAATTCTTCAATTAAATAATTTATATTTATAGATCAAGGTCGACATTTAATAATATGTCTTGACCATCTAAATATTATAAATGTTAAAATAATTTGACTCAACTTGTCCATGCATAGTTAGATTATATAAATTAATTCTTTCGTCATTTAATAGTCCAATTAGACATATGATAGAAAATAAATGTCTACTTTATTTAAATTCAATTACAATTTTTTTCTTACTAAATATCAATCTGTTTATAATTGATATTAGAAAATATCATATTTCCAATTTCAATTAACTATGATCAAATATTTTTTTAAATCACTACTAATTAAGAATAATGGAACATTCTCCTTATTTATTTTAAAGTTACAAATACTTTATTAATTTACTTAGCTATCTCTACATATTTAATATTATATCTAAGTGAGTTACTCTAAATAGAATAAGTCATTTATGGTATCAAAATATAATAATTCTTATATGAGATCCTTACAGGCAGGCCAGTTTAGTAAACTTATTTTCTAATAAATAACTACATATTTATTTAAGGGTCTTCATACTTTAGTCTTTGAGATTGAATATTTCTTTTATAAATAATGACTATGAACAATTTAGAAATAATATATAAATACAGTATGAATCTTGTTATTATAATTCTATCATAATTTTATTTCCAAGATATATTTATCTCATGAATTTTGTTTTATACTTTAGTTAATTAAACAAATATACATAAAATAAAGAACATCTTTAATTAATTATATCTATAACGAACCGATTAGTTATAGGCTATAAATCAACCTAGACTATAAGTGTTGCTATGTATTTCGACATCTTTATTAATTCGTTCAAATTATGCTGCGTTTAAATAAGACTTTGGAAACTCATTAACAAAGATATGCAATTAATTAAAATAATTAAAATGTCACATGGAATCAGCTTCGTTTTGTAAGTTTAATGACTAATTTTTTTTTTCTAATCTCCTTATATAAAAGGATTGGTAGTTTGGTAGATTGTCTTCATAATCAAATTAGTTTTTTTTTTTTAAGTTTTACCCTTCAGTAAATTAAAACCATTTCTTCAAGTGTCAAGCAAGCTTGTTTCCATTCTTTATATGCTCAAATTAATTGTTGCAAGTTAAAGGGACTTGCGTATATGAAAAATTGGAAAAAAAAAAAAAGGAAAGGAAAAAAGGTCTAACTTTATAACCTCATATTTGAACTAGGAAGCATTCACGCAACTTGTCAAACACTCAATCATAAATAAACAAATTATTATCTCACCGATATTTATATATATACGGAAAATTTAGATGAAATTATGATTCAAAGTGGTCGAATCTTTTATTCATTTCAAATCTAAGTACCAGTTATTCAGTGACAATCAACGGCAACACTTGAATGTTATTGTTGTATGGCGTCATATGCCAAGTCAAGCCCCCGTTACAGCTCAAGAAGAAAAAAGACCAAAACATCAAACACAAACGGAAAAACACGCTCACGTTACGAAGAAGAGAATCAGTATAATTCAAGGATAAGTTTTGCCAGCAACATTAGCTGATTCAATGGTGGAAGTTTCAACAAAAGCAGCATTAGAACCACCGCTAATTGCTATGTTTGAAGCGGCATTGCTAGAGGTATCAGGAACTCCGGCACTAAAAAGGCCACTAGTTTCAATATTTGTAGCCGCAGCAGTTGAGGTCTCAACAATGGAGGTGGCACTACCAATTTCCATGGCTCCAATTTTTGTAGCAGCAATGCTAGATTTATCAAGAACTCCGGCACTAATAAGGCCACTAGCTCCAATATTTGTAGCTGTAGCAGTAGAGGTATCAACAACGGAGGTGGCACTACCAATTTCCACGCCTTCAATGTTTGTAGCGGCGCCAATGTCAGAGGTATCAAGAACTCCGGCACTAATAAGGCCACTAGCTCCAATAGTTGTAGCTGTAGCGGTAGACATATCACCAATGGAGGTGGCACTACCAATTTCCATGCCTCCAATGTTTGTAGCAGAAATGCTAGATTTATCAAAATCTCCGGCAGTAGTATGGCTACTACCTCCAATATTTGTTGCTGTAGCACTTGAGGTAGTAACAGATGTGACACTAGCAATGCTGGTAGCGCCAATATTTGAACCAGCACCTACAGTAATTACGCTACTATCACCTGAAATAGTAGATGTGGTGGCATTGGCTACGGAAGAAGTGGCAGTGCCACCAAGTGAGATGCCAGTGGAAGCATTACTTACGCCATTTATAAGGCTTGCACCGGCCGATGAAGCAACAAGATTTGCAGTACTGGTGGTGGTAATGGTGGTAGAAGTAACATGATATGTGGGGTGATCACAGGAGAAAGTAGTGCTTATCTTCATGATACAATTACACTCAGGGCACAGAAGCTGAGATGGGATGTAAGGGCCGCAAGGTGGGAATTCAATGTGACATGGAGGAAGTTGGAGCTTCCAAAGTTCCTCATAATAACCTACGAAAGCTGCTGCAAAGTCATGGGTTGCTTGTGCCTGCCATTCAGAAAATTGGAGAAACGTTTTCTTTACTAGGGATCCAAGTCCACAGAGCTTAATTTCTGATCCTTGGGAAATCATAGCCCATTCTGTGGTTTTGCTATAGCTCAGAAGCTTTTGGATTCCAAACAAAATTGTGTCTGTTTCAGCAGTAACACCAACTTGAATTTTGGAGAAGAGCATACTCTCCAGCCTCAGCTTAAATAATTGCCATTTTCCCTCGTCAATTAAGCAGTAGTCATCATGCTCTGGAGCTATTTGGCACATGAAACTGCTGAATTGTTGTTGTGTGAAGATGCTACTAACACAGACGATCGCAAGTTTAAGATTTTTACTAACTGCTGACTTTATAATTTCCATCACCTCGTTCATGTTGTTGCCTCCACATAGGAAAATTAACTTCTTGTTCTCAATCTAACCAGCAGAAGAGTGGCAGATTGTACTTCAGGCAAACGTCTGAAAAAAGAAAAAAAGAAACATAAAAGAGTTCAAACTTAACTTACCCAATTCCATATGATAGATTGTTTGGTCTGAACGCTCTGGATGAGGATGTCAAGCTTCCATTTCTGTTGCATCCAAAGTTCTTTCTGTCTAGAAATAGTGAAAGGGAAGGCATCGACTCCCCAAATCTGGACCATATGGAATGCATCAGAACAACTCAACTTCCCCTTATGATCAAGCACAACAAGCATAGGCTTGCTTCCAAACTGCCACTTATTCTTCACGAACTTAACCACCACCGTATGCAACAACTCCGGTTTGCAGATTGTGTACCATGGCATCAAAGCTTGGAGGCCGTTGAACTTACTAACAGCAACTTCAGTCCACTGCTCTACAATTGGGATCCACACAATTTCACAAGCAGCCTTGTGCTTTTCGTAAACACTAATGATGTTTGTGATCTCAACTTTTGATATCTCCACGCTTGAGAAGAACATCAGCACGTTCTTTCTTACCAAATTTAGCTCATTGATTGAAATCTGTAAATGAAATGCGTATACAGGAATAAACAGCTATACAGTAGAGATCTATGATCTATAAAGTGCGTCATGTTATTAGGAACAAACCGTAGTGGCAGCGGAAACAGAAGAAGAACACTGAATAAGATCCAGTGGTCGGCGATCATTATCATTGGCACAAAGTAGGTTGGCTAGAAGGGTGATGGTGCTATACGACTGGGTGGTTTGCCCGAAGTGCATCACAAGCTGTTGGTAGAACTCGTCATTCTTGCTTGTTACTACATCCATAAGACCATCACAAATCAACCTTATTTTCTTAAACAAGTTTTTGATGAAATTATATATGCAATAGCCAACCTATATGGGTGTTGCACTCAACCAAATGCTGGTTCAGAGACTCATAAGTCGTAATCAGTTGCTGAGTACATCCTGATAGATCTGCTTCCAGGAATCTAAGTAGGAAAACCATTTAAGAAAACAGGTATAATGAACTGTTTTGAAAGTAAAAGCGCGAAAGACCTAGAGCTATGCTTACTGAAATCCATGGCCGAGGACGGTACTCTGAGTAGCGACAAAACTTGTAATGCTACTAATATAAATAGAGCAAGTCACGATGCTCTTCACAGTCATGTAGGCAGCAAATTTGATCTGCTCCAAAGCATTAGCAAATGCTTGAAATTCCGCACTTATGTAGACCCGTGGTAGCCTCTGGAACTCAAGAACACACTTTGCTAACTTTACCATGGAGTTGATCAGCTTATTTAGGGTCTCATTACCGGACAAATTAGGCAAACCTCTGAGTTTTGCAATTGATTCTGCAAGTTCGTTAGTCGAATGAGTCCTGTTTACGAGCAGAAAACTTCCATAGTTCAAAGCAAAAGCTGCCAAGCTCAACACAAGCTTCACGTCCCAGTCATAGGTTCCAATCATGTTGAATATTGTGAGTGCTGTGGTCTCAGAATCAACCCTGCTTAAGGCCTTGTAAGAGATCTGAAAAATCCATTCATTTAAATTTACTCTTTTAGGAAATCTAACCGAACATTTGATCTGTAGCTAACACTGAATCAAACTGACCTCGCATGAAACCCGATCGATGAGGAAGGACAGTTCAGACTGTACAGCAGCGTGTGTAACGTCCACCTGTAGTTTCAAAAAGAAAATGATCGTGCACTTGTATATATAGTGAATAATATCAGCTCATGAAGTTAAAGAAAAGTACGTACTTGCGCTGTGGGTTCAAAGATGTTCTCAACGATGAGCAGAAGCGGCGCAACATCAAGTTCTCTTGGGATACCGGACAGATGGGTTGCCTTAATTTTGTCCATCAGGGCAATCTGAGGAGACATGAGGCTGTTAGGGGCGGCCATGGTTGATGAAAACCAAGGTAGGAGGAAAAAATAGAAGAAGATTTGGGACAAGAGAGCAAATCCTGACTGGGTTCACTTAAGCTCGTTGTGTGTTTGTTCCTAACTACATTAGGCTATTTATGGGAATCCGAAAGTTAAATATGGACAAAGTTTCCAACAACTACTTTAGGTGGCTAAGGCTTGCCAGGTCGTCTCCTTCCCTCTCAACTAAATACCATTTGTCTTTTCTGAAAGAAAAATATCCTTTTTTTCCAACTATTAGTGACATAGGCAAAAAAATAATAATAATTGGAGTGTAAAATACTTATTTTAAAAAAAGATATTTAATATGCATTCAATATCATATTTAATTTTAAGACCATTTCTTTTAGATAAATATTATTTTATCTATAATAAAATTTAACCATAATTTTGAAAATTTTATTGTTTTAATTTAATAATTTTAATTTTTTAATTTACTAAAATCATCTTAAAATTTTCCTTTTTAATAAAATATTATATCTTTTAGTCCCACATATATTTAAACGATCATTATCGTATTTAAAATGTGACAATCCTTAAGAATATATACATTTAGGATTTTTAATTTGATTTTTCTTTTATTAAGAATTATATTAATTTGAATTTAGGAGTCTAATATTCCTATTTGACAACTTTGTTTAAATTGTGTAAAACCAAGCTAAATGTGCATTTTTTTATATTAATGTTAGAAAATATCTTACATATAATATTGTAATTGACTATTAAACAAAATTATTACTTTCGCTTTCTAATTGATCCAACAGAACTAACATTTAGGTAATGTATTTATACACTTTTCCATATAAAAGTTTGAAAGATTTGAATATAACAAATTTTTACGAATAAAAAATTATTATATTCATCAAAATATTATGGTAATGAAAAGTATATGCTATATTATATTTTTATATAATATTTTATTTTATATTTGGTTCAAATATATATAAGTTTAAATTATATATAACATATATAAATATTTTAAATTTAAATATAATTTTTATTCAAGTTTACATCATTTTATTGTTAATCTATTATTGTTATCAAAAATATTTATTCATATTTAATTTTTCATTTTAAATATATATATATATATATATTAAATATAATTCTCATTTATGAATTTTCACATATGTCTTAAAAACATTATAAATCTGTGGCTCTTAAAAAATTAAAAGCTTCACAGAATATTTGACATATGCATGATGACGTTAGCCACCTTATGTGTCTCTGAACTCACAATTTGAAGTCGAGGAAACATGAGTGGCGGCCAAGAAGTTTCGCTTATTAAATTAATCCTTCAACTACCGTCGCTCTATAAACTAGTTTTTCTTATGTTCACTTGATTCCATCGACAAGTCTTTGTAGCTTTTTATGTCCTATTTCTTAAATAATAACAATCAAAATAAAATTTTGGATATCTCGTAAGGTTGACGTCTAAATGCCATATTTATTTTATAACGATCAAAAACATTTTTAATCTAATATTAACAAAACAAAATTTTGATTTTAATAATAAAATGACTCAAATTTGAAAAAAATAAATTCACTAAACTCATTAAATGTAATAAATAACTCATTTTTAACTTTCATAAATAATATGGGGAGACTTTTATAAAAAGTTATTCTTTTAAAATAAAGTTATCTTATTAATTAGTTATTGAAAACGAAAAGTCAAAGTCTTTTTTTATTCATTAATACATAAATGTCATTAATCATATATACAATTGCAGAATTAGTTGTTATTATTTATCTAATTCATCTTCTTTTCTCTTTTTCACACAGCTAGTCTTTCTTTATTCATATAATGCATGTGCCATCAATCATACATATGATTTCAGATTTAGCTATTATTTGTTTATTCATTTTATAATTTATGCATAATGAAATTTGAAAGTTTTGCAACAAAAAAAAGAGAGTAAAATTTACTATTTTTCTTGATATATTAAAATATTAAGTTATATGCAAACATGATTACTGTTATATCTATTAAAATTTAAAGTTTCGTTTTTTGAATGCCATGTGAATGAATAGTTTCTTAAATAAATTAATAAAGAGAAGAATCGACCTATAACAAAGACGAGAACGGAGTAAACAAAGATTGCTGATAGCTGACGCTCTTACTTTGTTGTAAGTTGACATCCAAATCTTACTGACCACAAAACTTTTTATTTTAAATAAAAAATACATTTTTTTAAATTATAATGCATATACTGTGTATAGTTAAATGGGAGATGACAATTATTTAGAAATAAGTAAGACTGAATGGTAATTTTTATAATTTCTCAATTGTATTTTTAAAATTTAATAATTTAAAAAATACAAATTATAAATAAAAGGTTAAATCATATTTAATTTAGGATTTTTATATAAAAACATTTCTCGATCTGTCGATCAAAATTGTTCATAGGTCTCTAATTATATCCGTATAACGGAGAAAAAGATTTCAAAGTATTTTAAGAAGAAAAGGTACAAGTGCCAACTCTCTTATGTTTTTTCATATTTATAGAAAGAAATATTATGCTTCCTTTCTAATTAAAAGTAAATTAGTAATTATTATTAGAGTTAGTAAATTACTAATTGTAATTAAAGTATAACTCTTACTCTAACTATAATTACTATTTAATTTTAATAGAATTCATATTTGATTCTTGAAATTTTTTAAACTTCATAAATAAACCCAACTTCATAAATAAGTAATTCAATTTGATTTTTTGTTTTTAAACTAATTTTTATTTATAACTCATTAAGTTTCTAATATATTGACAATGATTATAAATTATAATTCGAAATTTATCTTTAACTCTACAATTAGACAATTTTATCAATGATCAATATTAAAGTCTAGAAACATGTCATAACCACTCAAATATTACGAATGTCAAAATAGTTTGATTCAATAAGTTCATATATAGTTATAATGTATAATTTAATCATTTCATCACCCATAATTGAATATAGAATGTATAATTAGAATATATTCTTTTAAATCCAATAATATTCGATTTTGCTAATTAACAATCAATTTTATAATTGATGTTTGAAAATAATATTGTCAAATGTCAATTTACTTTGATCAAATATTTCTTTAAATCATTGTTAATAAAGAATAGTGGAGCATTCTCTAATTACTTTATAGTGATGAAGTTTTTATTGAATTACTTAACCATCTCTACATAATTCATATTATATTCAAATATTACCTATTGAGCTACTCTAAATATAATGTGTCGTAAATAAAATCAAAATATAGTAATCTCCATATGAGATACATTAGTAATCTTAAGTTTAATGATTAATTATACAATTATCATAACGAGTCAATTTACAGACACAGAAGTGATGTTCCACTTAGGATTCTCATAATCTAAAAATAATTTGATAAAGTATCTTGTCATATAAAAAATCCTTATTTTAAAAATATATTTAATATACTTTTAGTTTTAATATTTTAAGACCATTTCTTTTAGATAATATTATTTTGTAAATAGTAATAAAATTTAAACATAACTTTGAAATTTTTATCGTTTCAATTTAATTATTTTAAGTTATTTTTACTTACTGAAATCATCTATAATTTTTCCTTTTCTAGTAATAAAGATGGATGTAGAAAATTTAACTTTGTATACTAATAAAATATTATATTTTTAGTCTCACATATATTTAAATGATCATCACTATATTTAGTATGTGATCAACTTTAAGAATATAGATATTTAGGATTTTAATTTGATAGTTCTTCTATTAAGAATTATATTTATTTGAATTTAGGAATAATATTCCTATTTGACGACTTTGTTTAAACTATGTAAAATAAGGCTAAATCTACATTTTTTTTATATTAATGTCAGAAAATATCTTACATATTAATATTGTACTTGACTATTTTAATGAAAATTATTTCTAATTGATGAAATAACATTTAATTAATGTATTTATACACTTTTCTAGATAAAATTTTGAAATATTTAAATATAACAAATTTTTATGATTAAAAAATTATTATATTCATTACAATATTATGTTAATGAAAAGTATATGCTATATTATATTTTATATAATATTTATTTTATATCTGGTTCAAAAATTATAGTTTAAAAATATATAAAATAATTTTAATTTTAATATAATTTTATTCAAGTGTATGCCATTTCGTAGTTAATATATTATTGCTATCAAAAAATTTTATTCATATTTTAACCTTTCATTTTAAATAAATAAATATGTATATTTGAAATATAATTCTCATTTATGAATTATTGCTATCAAAAAATTTTATTCACATTTTAACCTTTCATTATATACATATATATATATATATATATATATAGAGAGAGAGAGAGAGAGAGAGAGAGAGAGAGAGAGAGAGAGAGAGAGAGAGAGAGAGAGCGCTTTCCAAGGTCAGACCCAACCGAACAACAATGTGCACTCAACTCCTTTTATATTCTAGTGGTTGTTTTTCTTTCAACTAGTTGCGATACTTATGAGATTTTTTAAGTAAGCTTGCGTTAGTTGTCTAATATAAGATATCTAGTTTTCGAGTCAGATCGTTTGTTTCATAAATCCTGTGCTACAGTTAATACGTAGACGTTTTAATTTAAAAAAATCATTCACTTTCATGCCGAACCGCAACAAACTCCTCCTCTTCTTTTCAATCGGCTTCGTAGTATAAATTTTAATAAACATTAATTTATGATTATAATGATATTATTCTTATGAATTCTATTATTCTTATTATTATTATTAATTTCCTATTTGAATATATATATATATATTATTTATTTATTTAATATTAATATTATTATTATTATTCGATTTCTTATAATTTACAATTTTATTAATGTTATTATTATTAATTTTCTAGTTACTATTTAAAATAAGATTATGATTATTAAATTTATTTATTTATTTATTATTAATATTATTATTCAATTTATTATTTTTGACAAATTTATTTTTAATTTTTTTATTATTAAATGTTTTTAATTTTATTTGTTATTATTATATAGTTTACTTTATATATATATATATATATATAGTAAATTTCACGGGCGTGAGAAATCAAAGTCACACACGTGACTTTTACACTTCTAAATTTTTGTTTGAAATTGAACTATTCTACTTCCACCGATAATGAGTATAAACCTATAATTTTATTGTCATTATTATAAAGAACAAAATTAAAAAATGGATTAATAATATTATTTAATATAATTAATAAATAAAACATTAAATAATAATAAGAATAATAATTTTATCGTTATTATTATTAAGAACAAAATTAATAATAATAAGGAATTTAATAATATTATTGTATATAATTAATAAATGAGAAATTAAATAATAATAAGAATAATAGTAAGTAGATAATTCTGATAATAAAAAATGAAATTATAAAAATAATTTAAGAAAAATAAAAATAAATAATAATAATAATAATAATAATAATAATAATAATAATTTCTATTATTATAATAAATTTCCTTATTGTTATTATTTTTATTCAAAATCAGATTTTATTTCTATTGTTATTGTTAAATTCCTTATAATTTTTAATTTTGTTCTAAATATTAGTAAATTTATTATTTATAATAATAATAAGGAATTTTAAAATAATAATAATAATAATAATAATAACAGTAAGTAGAAAATTAATAATAATAATATTTATATTTATATTTCGTTTGTATATTTTATCCATTTATGATTAAGATATTATTATTATTATTATTATTGTTGTTATTATTATTATTATTATTAATCAATTATTTCTATTATTATAATAAATTTCCTTATTGTTATTATTTTTATTCAAAATCAGATTTTATTTCTATTATTATAGTGAAATTCCTTATTATTTTTAATTTTGTTCTAACTATTAGTAAATTTATTATTTATAATAATAATAAGGAATTTTAAATTACCAATAATAATAATAATAATTGTTAACAGTAAGTAGAAATTTAATAACAATAATTAATAAGAATAAGAATATTTATATTTATATTTTGTTTGTATATTTTATTCATTTATGATTAAGATAATAAAATTAATAACAATATTGCTATTATTACTTTAATTATTATTATTATTATTATTATTATTATTATTGTTGTTGTTGTTATTATTATTATTAATCAATTATTTCTATTATTATAATAAATTTCCTTATTTTTATTTTTTTAATTCAGAATCAGGTTTTATTTCTATTATTATAGTGTAATTCCTTATTATTTTTAATTTTGTTCTAACTATTAGTAAATCTATTATTTATAATAATAATAAGGAATTTTAAATTACGAATATTAATAGTAATAATAATAATAATAATAATAATAATAATATTAATAATAATAATTGTTAATAGTAAGTAGAAAATTAATAATAATAATTAATAAGAATAAGAATATTTATATTTCATTTTTATATTTTATTCATTTATGAATAAGATATTATTATTATTATTATTATTGTTATTATTATTATTATTATGATCATCATCATCGTCATTATTATTATTATTATTATTATTATTATTATTATTATTATTATTATTATTATTATTATATTTTGTTTTTTTAATTTTATTATTTTTATTAAATGCTTTTTATTTTATCACGGGTGTGAGAAATAAAAGTCACGCTTGTAACTTTTGTACTTCTGAATTTTTGTTTCAAATTCAGCTATTCAACTTCCATTGTTTACTGTAAACATATAATATAATCCTCATTATTATTAAGAATAATAATAATAATAATAATAATAATAAGGAATTTAATAATATAATTTAATGTTATTAATAAATAAAAATTCAAATTATAATTTTATCCTTATTATTATTAAGAACAAAATTAATAATAATAAGGAATTTTATAATATTACTTAATTTAATTAGTAAATAAGAAATTAAATAATAATAAGAATAATAGTAAGTAGATAATTATCATAATAAAAACAATTAAATTTTAAGAATAATTTAAGGGAAATAATAATAATTAATAATGATATAATTTATAATATAAAGAAGGAATATAAAATTAGCAACAATAATAATAATTGTAAAAATAATTTATAAAATAACCAATTATTAATTATTTAATAATGATAATAATAATAATAATAATAATAATAATAATAATAATAATAATAATAATAATAATAATAATAATAATA
>JANZXR010000006.1:4016580-4047475 GCA_027575705.1 Erythroxylum echinodendron | reverse complement strand
ATGAGATGTGTTGTTCTACTTTCTCTGATTTACCACACTTGGACCCGTTTCTCTGGTCCGACCCGTTCTATGGAAACAGGATGTTACATTCCTGGTAGGTTAATAGATAACTTAGAACTAATTTAGATTTTGGGTCAAATGCAAATCGACATATCACAATTCCATAATTTAAATTAGGGATCATCAATCAGGGTTAAGAATTATAACTCGAGAGAGAGCAATTCACCGTAGGACTGTCTAGACCCCTTAAGTCAAGAATTGCATAATTGATTAGGTTTTTGTTAATTTCGAATTGAATCCCCCTGTTTCTCACTTGATAGTTTCTAGGTTAGTTTTGGGATTGAGTTGTTTGATTTGTTATCGTTTTTAGATTTCTTCAACTTAATTTTTGAATTAATTGTTTGATTAATTTATTTTTTACACGATTTTATTTCTTTTAAATTATTGTAGTTAGTACGACCTTAGATTTTACGACTAATTCCCTTCTTCGTAGGATCAACACCTTAGGTACTACGTAAATGACCCGTGTGCTTACAGTACTTACCAAGGTTATAATTAGTAAAACTTAGTGCGTGTAACCTTGAGCAAACAAGTTTTTGGCGCCATTGTTGAGGAAGGCAAATTAGTTCTACAGTTTAAGGTGTTAGGATAGCTTTTATATATTTTTTTATTTTTTGTAGTTCTACGTAAGAATTGTGTTCTTGCATGAACACAAGAGTCACGAGGGCTTTAATTCGTGAAATTGAGACTTTAGATTTAGACATAACGTGTTGAGAACGAATCCTTAGGAAAGCTCAGCTAGAAGAAAAAGAAGAGTTTGAGAAAGCACAAATGGCCGAGGAGTTCCAAAGAAACATGGATCAATAAGTCAACCCTATTAGGCAACAACAGAGGACCCTTATAGATTTTATAAGGCTAGGGTTCAATCTTGCAAACCAAGGAGTGGCTAGACCGCCTGTTCAAACGATCTCCTTTGAAATCAAACCATCCCTCCTGAACATGCTTCAACAGAACGTCCAATTCTATGGACTTGTAAATGAATACTTGAACACCTACATCGTGAGTTTTCTTAAGATCTATGATACTTTTCGATATCACCAGATTTCGGAGGACGCAGTGAGAATTAGGTTGTTTCCCTTTACATTTAGGGATAGAGCGAAGGCTTGGTATCACTTACTGAGCCCTGCTAATATTACGACATGGGACCAACTAGTACGTGCTTTTTTAGATAAGTACTTCCAACTAACAAAGACCACAAAATTATTAAGGAAATTACAAATTTTCAATAAGGTGATGGGGAGTCTATTTATGAAGCGTGGGAGCATTACAAGGATTTGTAGAGGAGATGCCCACACAACAATTTACCTAAGGAGTTCTTGCTATAGACATTCTATAACAGAGTAAAGCCAAAGGCTAAAGGCACCATTGATGCGATGTCAAGCAAATCTTTATTCAAAAAAGATAGTCAATGAAGTAGAGGAATTAATAGAGGAGATGTCCAGCGACAGCTGCTTATGAGCTAGTGAACTTAGTAGGCAGCCTACTAACTTTAGGGAGCACAAGGGAGTTGTCACTGTCGATCAAATTACAAAAATGCAAGCTAAGATCAACAACTTCAAGCGAAAACTTAGTAACATGAAGGCATCACCCTCAATTATGGTATAAGTTGAGCAATTGAAGTGCAAGCTATATGGCCAATTTGATCATGATACAGTGGACTATTTTTTGATGAGAGAAGATAACCCAGAGTGATTTCATTACACAGGAACCTAATTTGGACGTGGAGGGGGTAATAATCCCTACTCCAACACATATAACCCTGGGCGGAAGAATCACCGAAACTTCTCTTAGTCTAGCAACAACAATGGAGGGCAGTTCAAACACAAAGGACAATTGAGTTTCCCATAGGACAAAACAAGCTCAATGGATGCTAAATTGGACAAAATCCTAGATAAGCTGGGTCCTTTAGATGATGAGCACAAAAAGTTGCAAGATAAATTTGAGTAAGTCACTAAGCGACGTGCATCTTCCATTTATAATTTAGAAGCCTAAGTTAGTCAGCTGACAAATGCCTTTTCAATGCAAAAGTTTGTAAATATTCTTAGCACCTTAGGAAGAAGCTCAAAGGAACAGCTAAAGGCTATCACATTTTGGAGTGGGAAGGAAATTGAACTGGCCACAAGGACAAGAGAGGAACCTACCCAAGTAATAGAAAAGAATCAAGGAAGGGAGAAAGAAGTGGATATGAGAGAATACCTACCATACGTTGCACCTCCACCGTATCAGCCCAAGGTACCTTTTCCTCAATGACTACAGAAGAAGAAGTTAGATGAACAATTATAAAGTTTGCAAAGAAGCTAAGGACGCTACAGATAAATCTCTTATTTATCGAGGCATTGGAACACATACTAAAATATGCAAAGTTTTCAAAGGATATATTATCTAAGAAGTGCACTTGGGAAGAAAATCAGACGATAGCCCTAACTGACAATTGCAGTTCAATAGTCACCATCAAATGCCTTCAAAATTGAAAGATCCAGGAAGTTTCACCATACCTTGTGTGGTTAAAGAATTGGAATTCACTAAGAGTTTGTGTGATTTGGAAGCTAGCATCATACTTATGCCTTTGTCAAAATTCAAGAAGTTGGGACTAAGAGAGGTCAAGCCTACCTCAATGTTAATTCAATTGGCAGACTAGTCCATTAAAAGATCATTGGGAATAGTGGAAGATGTACTGATGCTAGTGGATAAGTTCATTGTTCCAGTAGATTTTGTAGTTTTGGATTTTGAAGAAGATAAGAACTGGCCATTGATCTTGGGTCGACCTTTTATGAATACAAGAAAGGCAATAACTAATGTGCACGAAGGTAAATTGACACTTCGAATAGGAGAAGATTGGGTTGAATTCAATATGAATAAGGCTTTAAAGAATCCAATAACGAGCAGTGCATACATGAAAGTCGAAATATTGGATCACCAATTGCAAGAGCAAATTGAGAGCTGCATCGTAAAAGTAAAGTCTTTGGAAGCATAGGATGATAATAAACACCAGAATCCTGACTCTAAAGAAAATAAGGAGATAGAGGGGATAGATGTTCCAATGCATCAAGACAAATTGGTTCAGACTGAAGCACCCACTCCACCATCCTGAAAGAATCCTCCGATATTAGAACTTAAGTCGTTATCTGCACACCTCAGTTATACCTTTCTTGGTAAAGATAAAAACTTACCATAATAATCTCTAATCAATTAATTGAAAAATAGGAAAGTAAGGTGGTGGAGGTTGTCAAGAAACGGATGAAAGCTATTAGATGGCAGATTGCTAACATTCGAGGAATAAGTCCGAATGTTTGCATACACCGAATAAATTTGGAGGACAGCTGTAAAACAGTGCAAGAGCATCAATGAAGGTTAAATCCTAACATGAAGGAGATAGTCAAGAAGGAAATCATTAAACTCCTCTATGCAGGGATAATTTATCACATCTTTGGTAGTGAGTGGGTCAGCCCGGTGTAATGCGTACCCAAAAAAAGAGGAATGAGAGTGATAGAAAGCGAAAGTGGAGAAGTAATTTCGACAAGAACAGTCATAGGATGGAGAGTATGCATAGATTATCGAAAGCTTAACTCAGTGACTAAGAAGGATCACTTTGCTCTCCCATTCATAGACCAGATGATAGAAAAGGTAGCTAGCCATTAATTCTATTATTTCTTAGACAGATATTTAGGTTACAATTAAATTTTTATCTACCCTGATGATTAGGAAAAAACCACATTCACATGCCCTTCTAGCATGTTTGCATACAGACGGACGCCCTTTAGAATTTGCAATGCCCCAGCCACATTTCATAGATGCATGATGTCAATTTTCATAGATATGATAGAAGATATAATAGAGGTCTTTATGGATGACTTCTCAATTTTTGGAGACTCGTTTGAATTGTGTTTAACTAATTTGGATAGAGTTCTGTAAAGGTGTGATGAATCAAATCTAGTGTTGAATTAGGAGAAATGTCATTTTATGGTACAAGAAGAGATAGTGCTAGGCCACAAATTCTCACATCAAGGTTTCAAAGTTGACAGAGCAAAGATAGAGGTGATAGAGAAGCTTCCACCACCAAGTAATGTAAAAGGTGTGCGAGGATTCCTAGGTTATGTTGGGTTTTATCGTCGCTTCATCAGGGATTTTTCACAGATTGCAAGACCCTTGACATACCTCTTAGTCAAGGATGTACTATTTGTGTTTAATAATAAGTGTATATTTGCATTCAACACTCTAAAGGATGCATTAATTTCAACTCCAATCTTATCACCACCAGACTGGATGTTGCCATTTGAAGTAACGTGTGACCAGGCCATAGGTTGTGTTTTGGGCAACATAAAGACAAGAAGTTGCATGCAATCTAATATGTGAGTAAGACTATTGCAAGACTCCAACTGAATTACACCACGATAGAAAAGGAACTACTTGCAGTAGTGTATGTCTATAATAAGTGTCAACAATACCTTTAGGATCAAAGGTGATTGTCTACACCAACTATGCAGCGTTGAAATACTTTTTAATAAGAAGTATGCAAAACCCAGGTTAATTTGATGGGTGTTACTGCTGAAAAAATTTGATTTAGAAGTGAGAGATAAAATGAGAGCTAAAAATGTGGTTGCTGACCACTTATCCAGACTTGAGGGAGGGGAATGTCATCCAAGCAATGATATTAATGAGAATTTCCCTGATGAAACTCTAATTTTACTCGGCAGCTTGACTACATTATGGTTTATAGATATTGTCAATTATGTAGCCAGTGGTAAACTTCCTTTAGATCTCTTTCATTAGTAATCGAAGAAATTCTTGCATGATTATAATCGTTATATATGGGACGAACCAACCCTATATAGAGTTTGTGCAGATGGGTTAATGCAACATTGTGTCCCGGATCAGGAAATGTTAGACATCCTTAATCAATGTGTGAGGGAAAATATGCTAGACATTATGGAGCCAACAAAACAGCGACTCGGATACTAGAAAGCAGATTTTACATGCCTCAGCTATTTAAGGATGCACAAACCTATGTGAAATAATGCGATCGATGCCAAAGGATAGGTAACATATTCAAGAGGGATGAGATGCTGTTATCAAATATTCAAGAGGTAGAGGTCTTTGATGTTTGGGAATTGACTTTATGGGTCCATTTCCATCTTCAATAGGGAACACGTACATTCTAGTGGGAGTCGATTATGTCTCCTGATGGGCCAAAGCGATAGCATCTCCGACCAAGTATGGGAAAGTGGTGCAAAAGTTCAATAAACTGCTATTCAATCGGTTTGGAGTACCACATACAATAATAAGTGATGGGGGAACATATTTTTGCAACAAACCTTTTGATGCCCTTTTCAAACGACATGGAGTATGCCATTGAGTGGCTACTCCGTACCATCCGCAAACTAGTGGCCAAGTGGAAGTTGTCAACTGATAGTTAAAACAAATTCTGGAAAAGACAGTGAACCATTCCAGAAAGGATTGGGAAGCAAAACTGGATGATGCTTTATGGGCCTATCGGATAGCTTTTAAGACACCTATTGGAATAACTCCGTATAGACTCGTGTATAGGAAAGCATGTCATCTACCGGTCTAATTGGAACATCGAGTGTACTAGGCAATCAAGGAATTAAACTTTGATTGGAAGCAAGCAGGTGAAAGAAGACTTCTACAACTGGATGAGCTCGAAGAGTTCCATTTTAATGCTTATGAGAATGCCAAACTCTACAAAGAAAAGTTTAACAAATGACATGATGCTCGTCTCAAACAAAAGGAATTAAAAGTAGGGGACACCGTTATGTTATATAATTCCCGGTTAAGAATATTTTCAGGGAAGTTGAAGTCTAGATGGAGTGGACCATTCACAGTAATTCAAGTTTTTTATCATGGAGCTCTCCAATTGGAAAATGCTAACAAAGAGACTTTTAAGGTCAATGGGCACCGTTGCAATCTTTATTTTGGAGGAGCACTTCATACAGATAAGGAAGTGATTTCCTTGCCTCCGATTTCTTGAAAATTTCTCCTAAATTAAAGGTCAAGCGAAGGACCATAAACTAGCATGTAGTTAGATTTTATTTAAAAATCTCAATGACAGTAGTTTAGGTGAAATAAACTGCTGGTGATCCATTTGTATTTCGAAGCTCAGGGTATTCAATTACCACCTCCCACACTATCACCACCTCCATCTCCTTAGGATCCAAATCTAACCCAAATTTTTCTCTAGTTTTATTTTGTTTTGTGTGGTATTTTTTTGGTTATGTTTATTTTTATCGTTAATTCTGTTTGTCATTTGTTATTTTAATTTCTGTTGCACATTTCATTTATATATGTGTCATGTGTGCTCCTTCTCACATTGAGGATAATGCGTTGCTCAGGTGTGGGGAGGGATTCTGTGTTTTTCTTTTGTATGTGGATTTTGCATACCATATGATAATATTAGGTTGCATAATGTGAAGTGTGTGAATACATCAATGGCTCAAATTGAGTGAATTTTTTTAATTTTGGACATAGTCTATTTGGTTGGGAACAATCATTAGCCTGTGAAATTAGTGAATTAGGGGGGCTTTGGATAATTATACAGCCTAATTAAGACTTAGCAAAAATTTACCACCTGATAGATTGTCGCATTCATTCATAATTTGGGGCCTTTTCGGTTAAGCAGCTTAACTAGTATTTTTCATGGAAACAAATAGCTAAAAAATCAAGGTAGGCAATAAAAAAATTTAAATTGAATAAATCTTTATTCCTTGACCTTTGGGTTATGAATAAAGCTTGTAGCTAGTTGAAAATGTGATGTAGCTGAGTAACTGGATCTACACGCATCATAAATGTGTGCCTTCATGTAAAAAGGTTATAATGATGTTTCAACCATGTTGTTAACAATTGACTTAGTCGAGTAACTGGATCAACATTGATCGCAAATTTTTGGCTCCGAGTAAGAGGCTAAGTCCCCAAAAAAGTTCATAAAATAAATAAAGAATAAAAATTGTGTGTTTAAATAAAAACCTATCGAACTTGTGATAGGCTTGAAGTTTCACGGAATTATATCTAAGAATAGTTACAGAGTCTAAGGGACCGAAAAATTATTAATGTATGCGCACAATTGAAAAGGGTAAATAGGTTAACATTTGATCTTGAGTTAGTTGTATATTTAGTTCAAAGCCCCTAGACACATGTTTTGCATGTTAATGATTTGACACAACTGAGTGATTGTGTTCGAGATTAAATTTAATTCATGAAGATTAAAGCCATTCTCACATTCTTGCATGGTGTGTTTGTTTTTATTAGCTATTGTGTTTTGTTTACTTAAGGACAAGCAAATGTTTAAGTGTGGGGATGTTGATAGTAGTATTTTATATGATTTTTTAGGGTTTAATTTGTTATGCATTGTGTGTTAAAGTGAATGTTAAGTATGCATTTAGGGCTTAATTAGATTAGTTTTTATGCTTAAGTATTTTTATGGGTTAGTTGGAATCTTTAAGCTTAAATTGTATATTTTTGAGGTGCCTTGATATGTATGCTAGTGTTGTAGAGTAAACAGGGAAGATTTAGAGAGTTTCGGGCCAGGCCCCGATCGAGCACAGTGGCCATAATCATGACAGAAGAGGAGGAGCCAACAGTAGCCAGGCCACGATCGTGCATCATAGGCCACAACCATGACAGAGAGCATCAAATCAGGCCACGATCATGCACTTCAGGCCACAATCATGACAGAAAGGAAGAACCACTAGACAAAAATGTGGTAGGCAGGACCACGATCGTGCCCTACCTTAGACTAAAGCTAAAACTCAGATTTCCTCAGAATTTTCAAACCGTTTTAACCCCGACTTTAACCTAGAGCACCCAAAATATAAATAGAACATTATGGGACATATGCAGTAGTCTTGGAGAGTGTGAATTGAGAGCTTTCATGCCAGTCACATTCCGAGAACCCTAGAGAGTTTTGAGAGAATGAGGAAGGAGACGAAGGAAGAGAGACAAGGAGATGAATCTTAACACGACCGACTTCCCAAAACAGGTGGTTTCCCGCTGTCGCTGCCTCCACGATCCATTCCGACATTATTTTCTTTATTTATTTCATTTTTATTAATGTATGAAATTGGGATATTTATTGAAATTGTTGTTGTTAAGTGTTGATTATTGTCTATACTCACCTTCGAGTTTTCAATTCTTGAGATTAATAAAGTTTAATTAGTTGTGCTTTTTTTGATTTAATTGTGATTCAAATTCCCGTTCTTAATAATTTGACAACAAACTGAGAGGGTGAGTCGAGTGAAAATAATCAATTTGGGCTAACAAGAGTTAGGTGAATTGATAGGTAAAGGATTGAATCAAAACAGTAGAGTCGTGAAACGAGAGATCAAGCATATATTCCTAATAGGTTAACAGATAACTTAGAACTAATTTAGGTTTTGTCTCAATCGCAAATCGAGAGATCGCGATTCCATAATTTAAATTAGGGATCATCAGTTAGGATTAAGAATTATAAATTGAGATAGAGTAATTTACCCTAAGACCGTCTAGATCCGTTAAGTCGAGAATTACACAATTGATTAGGTTTTCGTTAATTTCGAATTAAATCCCCCTTTTTCTCAACTGATAGTTTCTAGGTTAGTTTTGGGATTGGTTATGTGATTTGTTATCGTATTTAGATTTCTTCAACTTAATTCTTGATTAATTTTTTGATTGATTTATTTTCTGCACTATTTTATTTCTTTTGAATTAGTGTAGTTAGTACGACCTTAGATTTTAGGACTAATTTCCTTTCTCGTGAGATAGTCACCTTAGGTACTATGGGAATGACCCGTGTGCTTGCGGAAATTACCAAAGTTATAATTAGTAAAACTTAGCGCGTGTAACCTTGAGCAAACAGTCGTGCATGGCCATGTATATTCTTACAAGGCCATGTAAGAAGATACACAGCCATATAAGAAGCCACATAGCTGTGTAAGAAGATTCATAGTCATGCAAAAAGATACATTACCATATGAGAACATAAATATAGTCATATATATTACTACATATTGTTGATGTTTTAGTTACGTTTATCCATATTGTTGATGTTTGAATTATAAATATCTGATATAATGACACCTGTTAAAAACAATGGAAGAAAGTGGCTAGTATCATAATTATTCCTCAATACAACAACCAGATTAATCAAATCCTAGCCAACAAAAACAATCGACTTCATCTACCAATGAAATCAATTAGCAAAAACCTCCATTTGTGTCAACTAGTACTGAGGGATTCGCAGTTAATCTTTAATAACTATAAATAGAATTAGGCTCAAATATATATTTACATGTTTAATATTTATTTTCTTGTTATTATTCATTTGTTGTCAAGTTTCAATAATGCCATCACAAAAAGAGGTAGAGGTATAACTAAAGGTTGTAAGTTACAACGAATAAATGTTGCAATGAATAACAAGTTGTTTGTACATATTAAAACCTGGCAAGTTTATCCTCTACAAAAGATTCAATCGGTAAAATTATCTAATGAGTGGGGGGTAATTGCCAGGACTGAATTGCCTTGCCTAAAACATGCCAAGTAGTTGAAGGAAGACTATATGCTGGAAAATTCTTTGGATAAATTTTCATTAAATTTTCATTTTATGTAATCATATTTAATGTTATTTTACTTATTTAAAGATTAATATCTCTTTTACCTGTTGTTCACAAATGAAGCTGAATATAATCAATATTGACAACCCTGATGTTTCAAACTACGTACTTCACTGTTCAAACAAAGGATCAGGGATCGTCATTATCGACTTCATTAATAATGCAAATCTTTTCGTTGAAATAAGGAGGCAATAAGACATGTTCCCAAATGGATATCTTTAGAAAATTGGAGACAAATGTGTAATTATTGGGCCTTTATCAACGTCAAGGTTTATCTTCTTTCTCTTCACATTTGCTTTCATTAATCTTATTACGTAATTTAATGACTATTTCTTTTCTTTATTTAGGAAAAGTGTGAGAAAGCCAAAGTTAACATAGAAAAAATAAAACTCTTTACAACCAAGGCTCCAAATCATTTGTTGTTGTGTGAAATGAATATGTAAGTTCTTTCTTTGCAAGTTATAGTTATATCAGTAAAGACAGTATTATTTATTCTGTTTTGTAGTTTTTCCATAAAACAAAGTCAGAAGGAACTACATGGAGAAGAATGTGATAGGACCACACTCTATAAACTAACACACTATAAGGAAGTTGAAAGTTGGATGTCTAAAAAAGTGCACAATAATTGTGTAAGTATAAATATTTGTTTAAATTTTAATTTTTTTATGTAATACTAACTAATAATATTTGAATTGAATAATAATTTTGTTTTTAAATTTTAGAGTAAGATGTAGGAGTCGTTACAAATATTAATGTCTGACAAAAATGAGCCAAATGTAGATGACATTTACAATAAGGTGCTTGTTACACAATCTGACTACATTATTAAAGGTCTTAGGTTTATGCCTAAGCCAACTTCTTCATCATCATTAAGACCAACATATGTTGACCGTCTCTTAAAGCTAAATTAGAAAGTAATTCACAAAAGTTGACCAAACTTAAAAAGAATGTCAAAAAATTATTTAGTCTAAATTATGTAAATAATGGAGATGAATTGTAATTTTTTATCTTATGTATAAGTATTTTTTAAATTGTAATTAACATATTGTACATGATCAAATTTAATGATATTTCATTTTTTATACAAAATGCTTCTAATTTTTAATTATTTTTATTATAATAAATTATATAATAAAAACCTAAATATTACATATAATAACATAGATTAAAAATTTCACCAATAATTATAATTCACATGTTATAATACTTGACAATAATGTGTATTAAAATTTCAAAACGTAGCTAAAAAATTTTGGCTACAGTTTTATTTGGATATTAGCTACCTACGTTTTTAGAAACATATCTAATAACTTTGAGTGACTTAAACAAAGCCTCTAAATCATCGCCTATAATTTTTCTCTATGAAAACTAGTCGTAGCAAAAAATAATTACCGATGATTCAGGGAAAACATAGCCTTTTCTTATAGGGTTTGACGATGACTTCGATGACAAAAGTAATCGTCGCTAATTAGTATTAGCGAAGATTTTAGGACTTTTAGTGACGAAATATTTTGTCACTAAAAGTCCCTTCTGTTGTAGTCGTATGAGCAATCCTTTGATTGAGGATTTTCAAATTTATCTTATATAAGGATTGTTATCTTTTAATGCTAATTATGACCTATTCTAATTATGGGTAGTTCAGTTGGTAGTCAATGGATGTAGTATAAACTATATAGAGGTAATTGAATAATCAAGATAGGATTCATCAACATAAAGTAATTAGGGAGAATGTTTCAATGTTATTAATTAGTATTGATTTGAGAAATCCTTGGCCAAGGTAGAATGACGCTTTGTAAATAGTTTACAAATATCATTAATTCAATCACTAGCTAATAATGGAGAACTAATATGACTGCACTCAAAATATAGTAGACATTAATTTCATACTCTGTGACTAATCATAACATTATATGATGAAAGGATTAAATTATACGGAAAAAATCATGCACAGAAAGGTTATTCAAAACGACTTTGACATTTTTAAATATTTGAGTCGTTATGATGTATTACTAAACGTCAATCTTGATCTATAGATATAAATTTTTAATTAAAGAATTAAAGATAAATTAAAGGAGTTTAATTTATCTAACCCTAACTTGTAATTTGTATCCATTGCCAACATATTTAGGAACTTAATAGATTACACTTAAAAAATAGGTTGAAGAGAGCAAAGATACTTTAATCAAGTTAGATTTGATTGTAAAGTTTGAAAAACTTTATGATTAAATATGAGATATTTAATACATAAGGATTAATATAAGATATGGGATCTTATTTAGGCATAACTAGTATTTAATTATAATTATTTGTAATTCTAAAGAAAATTTAATTGAAATAAAATTTTAATTTAAATTAAATTACTAAAATGTCCAAAACCTATTAAAAATAGGCTTAAGCTCTAATAGAGCTAGCACTTCTTACCTAGCCCTCTCTGCAACAGTTGAAGAGTTCTCTAAACTTATTTTGTGGATATCATTAGAGGTTGGGTAATTGTATGGCTACAATGGTTGAGATGAGTCAATTTTGAAATAGTATCAAGCTTCAGAATAAGATACGAATTAAGATTATGCTTTATTATGATTTATATGTTAATCATTTTATAAAATTTTAATGAAATTGGCTTTCGGGAAGTTAAATAAAAAAAGTTTCATAATTATTCTCTTGTGTGTGGAATCGAATAATGGCCCAATTTTCCACATTGGTACCAGAACTAACTTTAATTCTATAACTTGATTAAACTGTTTGATTATTATTGGTCAAACTATTTCACTTAGAATAATATCATTTTAAGATTGGAAATTTTCAATGTAGCAATGGTTGATGATTAATCCATAATACATTTTTCATTTTGTGGAAATTATTAATTAGATCAATAAGTTCTTTAGTGAACATATAGCTCCTTTGATTGTTCAAGACAATAATGTACTGTGGAACATTAGAGTCATTAAGCATGTAAAAGAAGCTAAGGAATCATCAAAGATCCAAGGATGTATTTCGGCAATTGTTCTTAATAATGATGATAATTAAGATGAAAGTTGTAAGATTTTAAAAAAAATGCTCACTATAGAGAATTTATTAGAGTTCTCTTATTAAGCCACTATCCCAAGAGTTGTATGATCTTCATATGGTTATGTGGTATATGATACTTAAATGATTAACTTATTATAAGTTGGAGATTATTGGTTTATAGCCTACAACTAATTTGTTGGTTGTAGTTTAGTGACAAAATAATTTAAAGGAATTCTTTAGCTTATATACATATACTTATATTATATGTTAAAGTCTATAGGATAATGTCATTTTGGGTTTATTAGAAACAAAAATAAAACCTGTTAATTTTAAAGACAACTTTAAATTTTTGGGGGCTAATTGGATGACTATCTCCAATCATTTACATCATTACAATGGTTAGATTATGATAGCCTATAATCTATAATTTGTATAAATCTCCAACGTCTTTGCCACTCATTAACTAATTCATTTCACATGTAGCATAAGTTGGTCCTCTAATCCTTTTGGTATTTCTGTCATTTACTAACCTAAAATTTCGGAGAATTAAACTTTAGTAAGAGCTTAAAGGTGTTTAAAGTGCAATAAATATAGTCTGATTTTAGCAATAAAGCTTAATTGTGTGATGACTACCTCAGAAGTAGAGGGATCTAGAGTTAAACTTACAAGTATTGAGAAGGAACGGTGTTAAGTGGTTAATCAACTGGACGTTGTGGACTTAATATTTGTAAGAGATGTGTTTAATTGAACTAATAAACAATAAGGAAGCCGACTCATCATGAAAAGTTGGATAGGTTAATAGTAAAGTAGCAATGGTTGTCTCTTTATCTTAATTCCTTTATAAGCTTTAACCCTCCATTATGCTTATATCATATTGTGGTGGAAGTTCTGAACTCTAATAATAGTGCAATATCACGAGGCCCTTTTAGATTCTTGAATTTCCTTTTAGCCTTGGATGGATTGGAAAAAGTAGTTGAGGCTAGTTGGGATATAAAAGTTAATGGTTCTAAGTCCTTTTAATTAATGAGAAAACTACAGTTTGTTAAGAACCGACTGAAAGGTTTTCTCAAGGATTCTAAGTTAAATAATGAATTAGTTCTGCACTTAGTTAAAGAAGCTCTAAGTAAATCTCAAGCATAATGTTATGTAGGTCCTTATAATTAGGCTCTTAGGTAGGATGAAATCTCAAAGATAGAAGAATATAACACTGCCTTATTTATGTATAATTCAATAATGAAACATAAAGATAGAGTGAATTAGTTGAGGGAGGGGGCACCAATACACATTTCTTTCATAACTCTATTCTCGCTAGAAGGAATCTAAACAAAATTATTTACTTATAGAGGGACGATGGATCTTTATAAACTAAAAAATAGGAACTAAAGGGATTCTGTCAAATTTCTACAAATTATTATTGGGATTCGAGACAAATAGAGGTAATGTAAAGATGGTCTTGCACAAATTTATTACTAACAATCTTAGTCATAATATAAAAGAGGAATTCATCAAGCAAGTGACTACTTAAAAGATAAAGAAAGTCCTCTTCAATCTAAATCCTTCTAAATCATGTGGTTTTGATGGGTTTAATGCCCATTTTTCTCAAAGCATTTTGGGCATTATTAGTAAGCTAGTGGTAGAGACAATGCATAAGATCTTATCCAGTAAGAGAATGCTTAGGGAAATGAATAAAGCTTACATTTTCTTAATATATATATAAACATAAAATTACCTTGAATACATTGATCAATAATTCTCAAAGTGTTTTCATTTCTGGTAGATTAATGGGGATAACATTCTCATGGTTCAAAATTTTTTTAAGGATTACAACTCCAAAAGCTTTATCAAAAGATGCACGGTGAAGGTAGATTTCTTCAAGGCCTTTGATATCCTCAATTGAAGCTTTCTTTCAAAGAGGCTGAGATAATTTAGCTTCCTAGAGTTGTTTATTTAATAGATCTACGCTTGCCACTCCACTCCTTCCTTTAGCCTACTCATCAATAGATCTCCCATTACTATATTTAAGGGAGCTAGGGGGACTAAACAACGGTATTCCCTATTCCATTATTTATTTACTTTAATTATGGAGGTACTTGTTAAGATGTTACAGGGAGCTATATTAGAAAATTTTGGATTTGTCTACCACCACAAATGTAAAGAATTGGAGATTACTCACTTAGCCTTTGCAGATGATCTTACATTATTTAGCGAAGCTAATCCTACCCCACTCTTTATATTGATGGGAGCTCTCAACATTTCTTCACATTTGTTAGGTTTGAGAATTAACACTTAAGAAAGAAAAATATACAGTTCGTTTGATGTCAATTGCTCGGAACAATTAATCTCTATATGAGGGCTACCTATTTATTAGATTCTATTTAGGTACCTTAATATTCTAATATCTTCAAAGAAGCTAAAATTTGTAGACTTTTTCTTTTATTTGAAGCAATCAAATGTAAGATAAATGCTTGGAAAAATATGTTTATTTCATATGCAGGGAGATTACAACTTATAATCTCAGAGTTGATGAACTTACAGAACCATTGAAGTACTAACTTATTCCTTCATGAACGAATTATTTAGGAGATAGAGAGAAGCATTAAAAACTTATTATGTATTATGGAATTTAGGTTGTTTTTCACTAATAATACTTTCACCTTATTGCACAAGTGAATAGTGAGTGAACAATTATACCACTAATTACACTAGGTCAATTTTCAAGAGTCGGTGCGACACATTAGTTAACTTAAATACCCCTCCTTAAAATTTTCCTAGATATGTAATTAATAACACAATATATCACTCCAGCTATACCCGAAAATAGCTACTAAATAGACAATAAGAAAGAGAACACCAAAAATTTACAAGGTTTAGATTTGCCTACTCCTCAGACACTACCAAAATACTCCACTATTTTGAAGAGAAAAATTACAAATGAGGGAGAAGTTAACAAACAAAGTCTTATAAGGGAAGAAGACTTATCTATGTTAGATGATAAACAAAGGTAAAGGAGCCCTCCTTTTATAGCTTAAGGAGGTTCCTCAATTTTCATATTTTCCAATATGGGAAATATGACACATTCAACAAGTCTCCACCTTGGCATATTTCCCAATTTTTCTCCTCTCACAAATGAAACTATCTTTGGTAATGTCTTTAATTGCTATCAAATTCTCAAAATGTTAATCAAGTCCAAATAGTTTTTGAACTTGAGTGTCGTCACCACGTGTTGTCATTTCTGTAGGATTTTCAAATGTCAAAATTTTTTATAATATTATTCCATCGTTTTCTAGAATCTCTCGTACAAAATGAAAGCGCACTTTGATGAGCTTTGCGCTTGCATTATAAACTTCGTTCTTTGCTAAATGAATAGAACTCTAACTATCACAATGTACTTTAGCATGCTTTTGTCCAATTTCCAGTTCATCTAGCAACCCTTGGAACCAAATTGTTTCCTTAACAGCCTTTGTAACTGCCATATACTTTGTCTCTGTAGTAAACAAAGCCACTATTGACTGTAAGGTAGATTTCCAACTAACTAGTCCCTCAGAAAAAGTAAACACCTAATCAGTGGTTGATCGATGTTCATCTAGATTAGAAACATCGTTAGAATGACTATGTCTAACTAAGCAAGGACAACCTTTCTCATCTCGCTCAAACATTAATCTAATTTCATAGCTTGCCAATGCTCCTTGCCTGGATCATGCTTATACTTATTTATGATTCCTACTACTTTTGAAATGTCAAACCTTATACATAGCTTAGCATATATCAAGCTACCGATTGCATTTGCATACGGTACTTTAGTCATATACTCATTCTAAATCTTTCTTTGGAGATGAGGAAGCACTTATCTTTATATGAGGAGTAAACGGAGTACAAACAAATTTTGATTTTTCATTCATGCCAAAACGTTGTAGTAACTTTTTCAAATATTGCTTTTAAGTCAAATATAGTCTCCTCAATTTTCTGTCTCTTCTTATCTCCATGCTAAGAATCTTCTTAGCTTTACCCAAATCCTTCATTTCAATCTCCTAATTCATCTCAATCTTCAATCTCTCAATTTCTCTTAAATTATTTAAGTTATCAGTATATCGTTAACATACAGGAGAAGATAAATGTAGGATCCATCTTATAGCTTGCACAAATACACATAGTGATCGTATTTGCTTCTTATGTACTTCTGCCTCATCATGAACTTATCAACTCATTTATACCACTGCCTTAGACATTGCTTCAATTTGTATAATGATTTGTCTAATCTATATACCAATTTATCCTTACCAACAACCTTGAATCTCTTTAATTGATTCATAGATTTCCTCTTCCAAATCTACATGTAAAAATGCACTGTACTAGATCTAAGTCCAATTGTATTACCAAAGCTAATAAAAATCTAATGGAGGAATGTTTTACAACTATAAAAAAATACTTCATTATAATCAATTCCCTCTATTTAACCTTTAGCCACTAGTCTTACCTTGTAACGAGCATCATTATTTTCAGGAAATCCTTTGTTCTTTGCATATATCCATTTACATCTAATTTCCTTCTTTCCCTTAGGCAGACTAGCTAACTTCTATGCCTGATTCTTAAGAAGGGACTACATTTCTTCATTCATAGCTATCCTCCACTTATCTACTTTAGAACTTTAGACTACTTCATAATAAGTGGTAGGAGTTTCATCATTTATGATTATAGATGTGTAAGCCACCATGTTATCAAAGTGAGCAGGTCTTTGAATTCTTTGTTTTGTCCTACTTAATGTTATTAATTAATGTTGTTGATGTGGAGGTTCTTCAATTTGAACCTCTTCTTTATTTGACTCCTCCTCTACCATAGGAGTATCTCCATCTGCTTCATCTTTTGTTGCTGGGTTTTTAATCCTTCTTTCAAACTCCACCTATTTCGGAGCACTCTCTACCTACTATAGAGTACCATCAATTTGATGAACACCTTCAATTTTCACCTTTTTCATGATGGTAAAGTCATCAAAGGTGATCATAATGGTAAAGTCATCAAAGGTGATATCTCTACTAAACAATATCTTCCTTGTCTTTAGACACCAAAGATGATATCCTTTCACACTAGAAGTGACTCCCACAAAAATTGTTTTCTTTACTCTTGGATCTAACTTTGATTCCTTAACATAGTAGTATACAGTGGAACTAAACAAATATATGGAATCATAATCGGTATCAAGTTTTCTATACCATACTTCCGAAGGTGTCTTGCCACCAATAGCATTTAATGGTAAGCAATTTATTAGGTGACTTGCATATGATACAGCCTAAGCCCAAAATTGTTGTGCCCAACCCAGTATTGAACAACATACACCAAACTTTCTCCAGTAATGTCTGGTTCATATGTTCTACCACCCTGTTTTATTATGGTGTATTCCTAACCGTGAAGTGCCATTTAATTCCTTCTTCACAAACTTTTATAAATGGATCACTTTTATACTCTCCTCTATTATCTTTCCTAAGACATTTGATCATTTTGCTTATTTGAGTCTCCACCATTTTCTTTCAAATGAGGAAGACTCATAACACTTCATATTTTGTCTTAATTGTATACACCCATATCCTTTTAAATAAATCATCAAGAAAGGTCACATAGTAATGCTTTGCTCCCATAGAAGCTATTTTGGAAGGTTCCCATACATCAAATTGAAAATAATTTAGAATACCCTTGGTATCATAGATTGCAGTGCTGAATTTCACTCTTGTCTATTTTCCTTTAACATAATGCTCACAGAAGTATAATTTAAAGGCACAAACTCCTTTTAATAATCCTTGATTTACTAAAATCTTTAAGGATTTTTTTTCTGCATGTCCTAAGTGCATATGGCACAGCCTGGCTACTTCTAGCTCTTGATCATCATTAGAAGCTACTGTTGTTGTTCCAATAACTGCATTACCTTGGTAGTAATACAAGTTATTGTTCATTTGAATTCCTTTCATCATCACAAGTGCACCAGAGATGACTTTCATTACTCCACTTGCTATATTCATAATATAGCCATTTAATTATAGGACTCTTTTAGAAATGAGATTTTCATCAAACTTGGCACATATCTAACATCTTTCAGAGTCCTGGTTATTCTATTATGAGTCCTCAAGTGAATTGAACCAATCCCACTTGTGGTGCAGGGATTTTCATTTGTTGTGTAGACAATTCCACCTTCTAGCTCGCTAAAATCAAAGAACCAATCTCAGTTGGGACACATGTGATGGCTACAGCCTGAATCTAGCAGCCATGGACTAAAAGTACTTATTGAGGATGTAACAACCAATGAAACATCTGAGTCTGCACCATCACACTCAACAACTTTCAAATCTACAGCAGTCTTTACCTTATCAGGTTTGCATTTATTCTTTAGCTTTTGACAATTCTTTTTCTAGTGCCCAATCTCCCAAAAAAGGCACATTCATCCTTATTTGGTCTAGAGTTTTGTCTCCCTTTCTTTCCCTCCTTTCGGCTATATAAATGACCTCTGACTACCAATGCTTTTATTGGTCCAATTGTGTTCCTTTTCTTATCTTTCTTCCTCAACTTATAATTGTACAAAGTAGCACAAACTTCACTCAGAGACACCTTAACCTTCCCATGGAGTAGAGTAGCTTCAAAAAACTTAAACTCCTCATAAAGATATCCTAATAGCATCAAAGCCAAACCTTCATCTTCAAATGTCATATCCATATTCATTAAATTAACTACTAATTGATTAAATTTGGGGATGTGATCATTTATAGTGGTGCCAGGAACATAAGTAAAGCGAAACAGTTTTTTCTTCACGCAAAGCTTGTTTTGATTGCTTTTCTTTAAAATTGTTTCCTCCAATGCCTTCCACAATTTAGTTGCAAAAGTCTCCTAAAAGAATTGATACCTCAATTCTCTAGACAGACGTGATTGAATTGTACCACATGCTACAAGATTGATAGTCTTCCATTCTTTCTTATCCATCTCTTCTAGTTTCCCTTTTAGTTTCTCTTCTTAAATGACAATATTTGGACCTTATTGAAAGAAAGCGTTTAGAACCTCACTTTGCCATATGTCAAAATGACCCATACCATCAAAAATCTCCACCACTAATATTGCATTTGTCACAGTAGTCTTTGCTAGAATGGACAAGGTAGAAGTTGTCAACGTGGATGGTGTGATAGGTTATTAATTTACATATCAATTTGAGGTATTTTTAAAGCATAGTGGATGGATATTGTGTTGATTATGTTGTTTCCACCTTATTTTTGTAGGTTGGGAGATGTAGAGCTATTTTGGAGAAAAGCAAAAAATGTTAGACATGATAATAATCTATATATACATGTCTATTATAGAAAAATGAAAATGTGGAATGTTATTACATACCTGCTGCTATTGATGTTGAGAGATTTCAGATAGATACGATAGGGCTCTTCTAAGCTTTTAACAAATGCAAGAGATGATGTATACAGAATATAGCTCAGCTTAGGGACCCAATCACCTTATATTCCTTGTTGTCTTCCATCAAAACAACAGAAGTTGGAAGTGAACAGATGTGAGGTTTCAATCAAACCCAATAGACACGACCCATAGCCAAATGGTGTAACTCAACGGCCATATATGGACAACAGAAAAAACATGCCGCAGGAACTGAAAACAAAATGGCAACATAGTAGGAAAGAAAAAAATCCTAGCCAATACGCCAGAAGTAAGAAACAAAATGACAGCAGTGGGCAAACAAAACAACGCCAACAAACAAGGAAAATGCAAGAAGCATAAAGGAGATAAAATGTAGAGAAAAAGAAGAAAAATGCTAGTAGATGAGTAGCAGACCAAAACACCAACAATACAAAAGAAAACGACAATAAGCAGTAACTGGATAACAGTAATAAAATGACAACACAAAAGCAGTAACCCAGTGTAGAAGAAGAGTCCAGAAGGAACAAAACTATTAAATTAGTAAAGAAGATAAAACGACCATGCAGCAGACAAAACAATCCAAAATGAAAAATTGTCCTAAAAACTTAGTGGATAAGGGGGCATTAAAGACTAGACAATTTTAAACATACGCAAAGGGTTTTGTTTTGAAGGTTAAAAGAGTTTGGCTATCAAGGGAGAGAACGTAGGCGTAGTGTTTTAGTAGATTTTTCACCGAGAAGCCCTCTAAAGTATTTCTTCCCCTCAACTTCGTTAGTAAGATAATTCACATTTGAATAATTTTCATGTATTCTTTCTTTTCTATGGCTTGTAACTAATTTATTTATTCTAGTTAGAGGATTATATTGAAACGTTGATTCTAAATTGATTTTGAGATCGGATAGGTTTATTTGAATTCAATCATGCATAGGTATTTAATTATTTACTGAATTCAATGATTTTATAATATTTTTGGGTTTTATTGAATAGATGCATATATTTAATAATCCTGAAATAATCTAATGCTAATTAAAATGATGAATCCGTAATTATTTGTTGGGTTTAATAAGTGGAAATTTCATAATTTTATTTTCTCGTTAAAAAGTTTAATATAAGTCGTGGAAATGATTAATCTGATAGTAATAAACTATTTGTTAAGTTTTTTTGTTAGAATTAGGCTAAATCCTACAAGCTGCCTCTTCGATTAGGGAGTAATTATTTGATTTGTTCTTGATTACCGTATAAAGTAAGGAAAGAATAGTTATTATAGATCTGTTCTTAATAATTGGAACCAATTTATTCATGAATATGTTGAATTACTTTTACATCAATGATCCATTGAATGAATCAAGGTGGAAATTAATTCCTTTAACTAGAAGTCTATTTTATTGAATTTCAAATCAATTCATTTTTGTTATTTTTAATATTGTGTTTTAACATAATTTCCAAAACCCTTTTTTTAGTTAATTATTTAAAAGAGATAAACCACCATCCCCTAAAGAGACGACCTTACTCCACTGTGGCATGTTAATATTCTGAGTAGGTTAATTATTTTTGGTTGATTTGACACTCATCAAAATTTGTTACCGTTGTCGGGGAATTAGTGTCAATGATTTATTTCTTTTTATTTTTTTATTTTTTGTTCTAGTTGATGCCCTACTCTTCCCGTATAAGTGAAATGATTTTTGATCCAGAAGTCGAGAAGACAACCAAGGCTAACAGAAAAGTGAAAAAACAAGAAGACCATTTACATGCTTTAACGTCTTATTATGAAGAATTAGATCGTGAGTTTGAAGAGAAAGAAACTGAAGAGACAATTTTTGAAGAACCAATTAAAGAAGAAAGGTCAATGGGAGAACGACCATAACAATGAACATTAAGGGAGTTAGCAACTCCTGATGTTAACCAGCAACCATTATGAATTGAATTCCTTAATATTAGTGCCCCTTTTGAGCTTAAATCTGATTTGATACACTTATTGCCTACTTTCTATAGACTTACAAGTGAGGATCTCCATAAGCATTTGAAGGAATTCTATGTTGTATGCTCATTAATGAAGCCACAAGAAGTTACCGAAGAGTAGATCAAGCTTAGAATTTTTCCATTTTCATTGGCCAACAAGGCCAAGGATTGGTTCTGTTATTTACCATTTGGGTCTATAACCACGTGGAATGAACTGAAAAAGTAATTCCTAGAGAAATTCTTCCCTGCTTCCCACACTTCGAACATCATAAAAGATATTTGTGGAATCCAAAATTTCAATAAAGAGACCTTGAACGAGTATTGGAAGAGATTCAAAAAACTATATGCAAGCTGTCCTCAGCATCAAATTCTGAACTAGCTGCTTATCTAGTACTTTTATGAATGTTTGCAATCAATGGATCGAAATATGATTGATTTCACAAGTGGAGGAGCATTGGTGAATAAAACCATAGATAAAGCAAGGAGTTTGATCTCTAGCATGGCTATTAATACACAATAGTTCAGGACTCAACAGTATAACACCCTATGAAGAGTTAATAAGGTTAGTGTTTCTTCCACTGATCAAAGATTAGATGTTCTGACTTCTTTGTGGAAAAATTGGTTGTAGGACAAATTCGACAGGTCAAAACATATGGCATTTGCTCCATAATGGTTTATATGACAGAAATATGTCCAACTCTTTAAGAAGACCCAATGAGCAACTAAATGTTGGAGGAGGATTTCCAAGGCCGCCATAAAGGAGACGTGATCCCTACTTGAACCACTACAATCCAGGCTGACGAGATCACCCTAATTTCAGTTATGGCAATAAGCCACCCAAATTTTAGCCACATCCACCTTAAATGAGACCACTAATTTTACCACCTTAAGCATCATCATCTTCTACGCTAGATATGTCCTTGAAAGATATTGTGAAAAGTCTAGCTACTAACACTCAAACTTTTCAACAGGAAATGCAGGCAAGCATTCAAAATCTAGAAAAGAAAAGTGTCCCAAGTAGCCATAACAATGAGCAAAATGGAAGCTGGGAAGGGCAAGCTCCTTGCCTAGGTAGAAATTAATCTAAGGGAAAAACACTAGTTCCATGACACTTCAAAGTGGAAAAGAGGTGCAAAGCCATATACCAAAAGAGCATATGGAAGTGAACAATACTCCTTCAAATTAATCAACAAATGACGTAAGTAATGAGTCGGTTAACTCTAAACCTAAAATTATGATTCCCTCACCTTTTCCTAGTAGGTTGGAAAAACTAAAGAAAGAAGAGAAGGAAAAGGGAATCTTGGAGACTTTTTGCAAAGTTGAAATCTACATACCTCTATTGAATGCTATTGATCAAATACCAAGGTATGCAAGATTTCTTAAGGACATGTGCTCTAAAAAGAAAAAGAATAAGATTAAGGGCAAAATTGTAGTTGGTTAAAACGTGTCGGTTGTCATGCAAAGGAAAGTGACACCACAGTGTGGAGATCCAAGTATATTTGCCATATCATGTATTATTGGCACAATTAAATTCAAAAAAGCCATGTTTGATCTAGGATCTTTGATTAATGTCTTGCCATTGTTAGTTTATAGCTTGTTGAATTTAGGACTAATGAAGGCAACCAATGTAGTAATTCAATTAGCTAATAGATTTGTAATTTATCCCGAAGGCATGATTGAAAAAATTTTAGTTAATGCTGATGAACTTATTTTTCCTACTGATTTTTACATTGTAGATATGAGTAATGATGTATCACGTGAAGTTGCTATTTTTCTAGTAGGAAGGTCATTCATGAAAATAGAAAAAACTAATATTGATGTTGATTTGGGTATTTTAACTTTTTAATTTGATGGTAACGTTGTCACTTTTAATATACCAGATTCCCTGAAACACCTAGATAACCATAATTCTATTTTTCATCTTAGCATGATTGATGTTATTGTGCGAGAGCATTTTGAAAGTGATTTGGTGCATGATAAGTTGGATGTCATTTAAGGAACAATCTAACAGATAGGGATATTGAATTCAAAAGTAAGATTGAGCTTAAAGACGTTATTATGGCACTTTCATCCATACCAAAGATAGAATATAGGTTAGTGAATAGTTATATTCAATTACCCATTATTTTTTAAAGAATTCTTCTTTTTGTTGAATAGGCTCCTAAGCTCGAGTGGAAACCATTACGTACACATCTCAAGTATTTGTATTTAGGAGAAGGTGAAACCTTACTATTCATCATTGCTAATGATTTGACCATGGTGCAAGAGGAGAATTTGATACGAGTTGCTGAAGGACTATAAACAAGCCATTGGTTAGACCTTGGCGGACATCAAAGGGATCAACCCTTCGGTATGTATGCATTGCATCCTCCTCAATCCTGACTCCAAACCTATGAGAAACCCTCAATGCAAGTTGAATCCAACAATGAAAGATGTGATGATGAAGGAAATTCTAAAACTATTAAACTTAGGGATTATCTGCTACAAGTATTTGACTGGGAGATCAAAGACTGTAAGGGTGTTGACAACTCTGTAGCTGATCATCTAAGCAAATTAATGTATAAAGAAGATCCCTTACCAATTTTAGAGTCCTTCCTTGATGAGAAATTATGGTTTATTCAAGGTAAACAAGGTAAGGAACCATGGTTTGCTGATATAGTGAATTTCCTAGTCACTAGTGTGCTTCCACATAATTTGAATAATTTTTAAAAAAATAAAATTAAAAGTGACTCTAAGTATTATATATGGAATGAACCATACTTATGGAAAATAGGTTCCGTTCATATTATTCGTAGGTGTGTGCCTGACAATGAAATTTATTCCATTCTTACTTTTTATCATGAGTATGCATGTGGTAGACCTTTATGCATGTGGTAGACCTTTTGGTCTAAAAAGAACAACTAAGAAAATTATTGATAGTGGATTCCATTGGAAGACTCTCTTTAAGGATACATACTTGTTTTGCAAAAGTTGTGAAATATGTCAAAGAGTTGGAAATGTATCTAAAAGGGATGAAATTCCTCAAACTCCTATTTTAGTTTGTGAAGTATTTAATGTGTAGGGAATGGATTTTATGGGGCCTTTTCCCAGCTCTTTTGGTTTTCTATATATTTTACTTAGCGTTGATTATGTCTCGAAGTGGGTAAAAGCCAAAGTTACCTGTAGTAATGATTCTAAGGTTGTTCTAGGATTCCTTAAATCTAACATCTTTAGTAGATTTAGGGTACCTAGAGCAATCATTAGTGATCAAGGTATGCATTTTTACAATCGTACGGTGGAAGCTTTGATGCACGAATATGGCGTCTACTACCGTGTAGTAACTATCTTTCACCTATAAACAAATGGGCAAGTTAAAGTCTCTAACTAGGAAATACAGAGTATCTAGGAGAAAACAGTCAATCCCAAGCGCAAAGAATGGAACTCGTGTTTAGACGATGCATTGTGGGCCTATCAAACTGCTTACAAAGCACCCCTCAGAATGTCACCATATTGGTTAGTTTTTAGTAAGATGCTTCATTTACCTATTGAAATTGAACATCGTGCTTTTTGGGCAGTTAAGCAATGCAACTTCGATGCTCAGGTAATGGGAGAGGAGAAAAAGTTACAACTCCAAGAGTTGGAAGAAATACGGTTAGAAGCATATGACAATGCTTGGATGTACAAAGAGAAGACAAAATACCTACATAAAAAATTCTTACATCAAAAACAATTTCTGGTAGGCCAAAAAGTTTTACTCTATAATTCATAATTGAAGCTTATGGCTGGTAAGTTGAGATCTAAGTGGATTAAACCATATCGTGTCATAAACATTCCTCCTCACAATGTTATTGATATTTAAAGTTTAGAGACTAACAAAATATTTAAGGTAAATGGTCATAGACTTAAAACTTTCATTGACAATTTTACTGCCTTGTTCGTAGAGGAGATTCATTTTGTTCAGCCCATTTATAAATCAATCTGAAGCATAAAAGTAGTGTCTAGCCAAAGACAATAAAGAAAGGTGTTGATTAGGAGACAACCTAATGATTTTTATTTAATTTTTTTGATTTCTCATTTAATTTCCTTATTTACTTAAATATTTTTATTTTATTTTAACTAATTTTATTTTCTTAAAAAAAACTTAATACCCTCATCTGCCTGTTTCTTCTTTGTAGGAAAAATCAACCTACACCCACAATGTAGATAACAACCATGCCACACTCAACTCCTCCACCATAGTTTGTCCAAGGAAGTTTCTTTTGTTTGTTTATCTTTTGTTTTCTATTCTCTCTTCTCCTTCGTTAATTTTTTGTGTTCATTGCGACTTGTGTTGTGTTCTTGTTAAATTTTCTTTCCTGTTTGTGTTTACATACTTTGTGTTTTTCTACATTGAGGACAATGTAGATTTTAGGTGTGGGGGAGGGATTTCTTGAACTTGTTAAAAATAAATAAATAAAATTTTTTAATTTGTAAGTTAACGTGCATTATTTTGTCGAATTGGGAAAACATGATGGATTGCAAGCATGAAAATGGTTTGGTGATAGAATGACTATATTTTTCTGCAATGGTTGATTTGAATAAAAAGTGTACGTGATTTGAAAAGGCCTACTTAAATAAGTGAGAATTGAGCCTTTGAAAAGCAATTATATTCTTTGTGCCCAATATTGTTTTCTTGTTGTGTGTTGTCACACATGATTTGATCATTCTAGAACTTACTTTGTTATTCATTTTGAGACCACTAGTGAATTTGGTGCATTGAAATGATAAAGTCATTTAGGATTAACCTTTTTTGGCTTTCTAAAACTTACCCTATGTGTTAATTCCCTTAGTTAACCCAGATGAAGTTGTAACTTTTTTCTTTGAAACAAAAACCCTAAAATTAGCCTAAGTCTTATGTATTGACTTTTGTGTTCAACCTGTTATTAAAGGAATGGATTACTAGTTGCTTAAACTTATTAGTTTGTGGTTCGAGGTGGACATGTAATGGTAACAAACATGGTCAAAGTGATATCTTATCTTATGATGTTCCTGAAATGTGATGAGGAAAGATTGTGAAATGTCCAAAAAAATCCAAATTTGAAAAAGTCGAAAAAAGAAAAGAAAAAAAGGGCACAAGTTTGAAAGGGAAAGAAATTATTCATGTACGGCTATGAGTTAATCTATTAGTTGGATTATAAAATGTTTATATGGTTATCTTTTGTGAAATTGATCACCAAGTTGTATTAATTGAACATCAATTGATGCCAGTACTGGGACTTTTTTTGGTTTGAGGGTGGAAGATAAGTAATTTAGTCTATATTACCTTTGATAACTATAGCCTAAATAACCTTTTCATCCTACACTTGTCCTTACCCCCATTACAGCCAAATAAAAGACCTTTCTGATTTTTGCACGAAATTCACAAGTGGTTACAATGTGATATATTTGCAAGCATATGATAATGTCGTTCTATTGTGGCAAATATGAATGAAATGTCCTATAAACACTTCTTTGAGTGCATCGAGTGAATCTTCATGTGAGGTCAAATCTGGTGCATTTTGAGTTTGGAAAGGTCATTTGGAATTGTGATTGTTGTTCTAAAGTTGAATCCTATGAAATGCTTGTGGCTTGATGATTGGGTGGATATTGTACTGATTATGTTGTTTGTACGTTATTTTTGGAGGTTACGAGATGTAGAGCTGTATTGGAGAAAATAAGCAAAAACATGCTACAAGAACTAAAACAAAATGGCAGCACAGAAGTAAAGAAAAATCGCAGCCAATATGCCATAAATAAAAAGCACAAAACGCAGATGAAGCAAAACAGCAGGAGAGCCAGGAGAATAAGCAATAACTGAAGAGCAGTAATAAAATGACACAACATCACAGCAAGGGACAAAAACACAGAAGTAGTAACCCAGTATACAATAACGTAGCGTTTGGTTCCTGTCCCCGTTAGTGGGGACAGGTCACAAAACAAAGAAATCCTGTGAGCTGACGACGTTTGGTTGATGTCCCCCGCCATTGTGTCTTCAAGCGCCGGATGACAGAGACACTAATTTCTGTCTCACCGAATATCGTGGGACAAGGGACAGAAGACAGACGCGTTAGGTTTGTGTTGTCCGAAATAGCCCCATCTGCTCTCTCCCACATCGTCTGTGCTGCGGCTTCCCCCGTCTCCCTGAAGCGTCGCACCTCATTGTCTTCCGTTGTCGACCCACAATTCCATCACTAGTCTTATGGTCGACCCACAACCGGCGCACGTTGTCAATCGCAGACGGCCCTTTTTCCCCAACACCTTCGTCTCGAGGTATGTCTGGCTGCGAAATGGAATAAGTTGGTTTCTTCTTCTCTGTTTCTTGTCTGGGGTCGGAAATGCATGATGTTTGTGAGAGGAATTGAAGCCTTGGGTCTGTTGGGATTGTACAAAACTTTTAACCGTTGTCTTTGTTTCTGTTTAAGGTTAGGTGGGTTGTTCTTGATCAGTGAGAGGTTCCTGAAGCGCCAAAAATTATCTGCTGTTTATGTTGACAGGTAATTCCATTTAGATTATTCTGCATAATGCTATCATGTATGTAACCTCTGAATTTGGCAAGATTGGGTTATGCTATCATGAATTTGATTGGATTCCGTGACTTTACAGTATGGCTTGTGTTTCTGGATTAATTCAGACTGTGTTTTCATATGTTCAGATATCTGAATTGTCCCATGTGTTTGGCAGTGTCTTTGCTTCTGTTGTGTTTACTGAACTTATGTGGCAGTTCTTCGTATGGTAATGTCAGTTCAGTGCTAGTGTTCGTGTCTTTCCATGCTTTGTCCATTTCCTTACTCTTTCAACTCTGATTATGAATCTTACTCAGTACTAATATGAAATCGTGCTCTTTGATCCTTGAAGACAAGCTGTCAGTAAACTTGCAAGATCTTGTATGTATATAGAAAGTAAAATGTGTTTGGAAGTTATGGTAGTTGAAGTTATTGTTTCACATGATTCAGAATTCTTTTTGGAATGCACAGTGCAAACTACTAGGAAAATGATGCAACTTTCTGTAATGTTACGTAATATTCAAAAGTTAATTCATTGTATTAATTTCATACTATGTTATCAATAACCTGTCAAGCAGAGCATTGATGATATTTTAAGTGGTTCAATTGCTTATTTGAGAAATGAAAGAGGTTCGTATGTAAGGGTAAATATTGATGATAGATAAGCTAATACAAAAACACAAAATAGAAGACAGAGTACTTATAAGACCAGTTTGTCTATTCCAACGCAGATCAAGAGTAAGAATCAAAATGCAAGATTTACAACAATAGATTAAAGCAATGTAGCCATTCTTTTTACTTTGTTCATGAACGGCCTGCCTGACATGAACGTATTAGTCTCTCTTCGTGAATGTGGATACTTTTCAACTTCAACTGGTTTATGATTAGGTAACCAAATTATCAATTTTCAGGCATTAGGCATTAGTCTATCCCAAGTTGAGTGCTACAAGCCAAGTGCTAGTCCATTTTTGTGTTCCCTACCCCATTAATTAATTAGAAAAGAATCTTAGGTTAGGGACAGTGGTGCTAGGTGAAGCATGCGAAACAACTTCATTCATGTCCTTACTCTTTCGTTTGTAAATGTAGAATGTAGGCCTTTGTTATGGAAATTGCATAATCAGTCCAAAACATTCGGTTTTTATTATCAAAACTCTATTTTCATGTTCAACTAAGTTCAGTTTATCATCTCATCTGTTTTTAAATTCTGAATGGAAGCTATACGTATGAAACTTGCACAATTGATCCAAATATTATGTGTATAATTATGAAAATACTACTTTTACATTTAATTCATATAATGTATGTATTCTTCAGCTCATCTGTCATTAACTTTGTAATGAACTAGGCTTAGTTCCAATACTGGTCAACTTGATTGGAATATTGTGGTTTGATGGCTATGACAATCTTTATAAATGTTGATATAATATCTTTATATGAAAAATATTATCTACCAGAGACCTTGGTTCTACCCCAGTTTTAGCCGTAACTCTTATTTTCTTTTTTCCATGAGCGCCTTGGACTAGTTTTTGGATAATAAGGTTGTAAAGCAGTCATGCTACAAATTTAGGCATGACTTGCAGGAATGGGTTAAGAATATCTATCCAGTAAAAATGTAATAGTTAGCAAACAATTTCACTAAAGAAGATATTAAAAAACTTAAGTGTGCAAATATGAAAATCTGTATAGAAGACTGATGGTTTTATTTTTTGAACTCTTAGTGGGGTAAATTTCCCATACTAATATTAATGCTGATTCTTCCGTGATAACCTTGTTCAACTTTGATGTACTCTAGATAAATGCCTTCTGCATTTTGATCAGGAAAACGCCTTTATCAGAATTGATATGAAATGTTCATCATTCTGTGTTATCTGAAACTAACTCCACCTGTGCAAATTAGTGATATAGGTATTTTCAGTCATGGAACATCACAATGTAATGTCTAGAAGCCTTTTTCAATCATTATGTGGTTCTCATTGATAAGGGTTGTTTGTGTAAAGTCTAGGGCTGAGCGTTAGCTCTCTCTGTGCCATCTTCTCTCACTATCTGCTGCGTCTATAAATAGCATAATTGTTACGCCCTCTAAATCACACCTTTTCAGCTTCTTTCTCTAATTGACTCTGTTACTCAGGTGTTACCTCTCTCTCTCTGTCTCTCTCTCTGGGGGAAAATCTTTCAAGGTAAAAATATCACCTTTATATTCATGGAGCTCTTTCCTCCCACTAAATGCTCTGTTTCTGTGACTTCTTTGAACGTTCTCTTGCCTATCCTTTTCCTTCTTTGGTGCAATATGGGTTAGAGTTCAAAGGTGTTTGCTTTGTTTTGACACTTTGTGGATCCATTGTTTTCAATCCGTTCTCATTGTTTCTGTGATTG
>JANZXR010000006.1:3984341-3996900 GCA_027575705.1 Erythroxylum echinodendron | reverse complement strand
TTTTCAATTGGTATTAGAGCGGGTCACCGTTTCAGAACTTGTTAGCAAGTTGGTGCAGATCCTAATTTTACGAGCATGGCTATAAGAGAAAGGAGCACAGGATTGGCACTATAGGTTGAAACTGGAAAAGGTATGAATGATACAGAAGATGAAAACGAAGACTTGGTACTATTCATACAAAATTTTGGTAAACGGCTGAAAAGAATGAAGAAGGACAGATCTAGCTTTAGATAATATGGCGAAAGTTCATCGAGTAACAATTCAAGACAACAAGTAAAGACATAAAAGGATGAAAAGAAGGCAAGAAGAATCTAGTGTCATGAGTGTCAAGGTTTTGGACATGTTCAAGCGAAGTGTGTTAAAATCTTGAAGAAAAGAAAAGGGAAATCCTATACGAGGATTTGGAGTGAGAACAAATCCTACAATGAATATGGTAGTAAAAACAGAAATCACTAATAGTGCTGTGGTAGTTGCTTTGCATCGCAAAAGTCCAATTACTTGCTTAACAGTAACTAAGAAGGAAGTAATTGAAGACCTAAAAGGGGGGAAACGAAAAATTTTCAAAAAAAGCAAACAACTCAGCTTAAGACCCAATATCAAATTATAACAGTGACGAAAGTGGCCTAGATGATAGAAAGGAGAATATTTTCAAGGCTTACAAAGCTATGTATGAAAAATGGGTGAATACGTTCAGAAAGAATGAAAGATTGAAGAAGAAAATCTCTCCATGAAGAATATTATCGAAGGGTTAGAAGAGAAATTGTAATTGGCATTAGATGAGCATGGTGAAGGTAAAATGAGATTAGTAAGAATCGAAAAGGGTTTAAGAATGTTGAATGGTGGCACAGAAAAATTAGAAAAGTTAATAGAAATCGGTAAAGTGAAAGGGGATCTTCAAGGCCTTGGTTATACGGGAGAGTGCTCTAAGGTGAATGAGGAAAAGAGTGATATGTCTATATTTGTCCAAGTAGAGGAAACATCGAGAAAGACATAAAAATTCATACCCACATGTCATTTTTGCAGAGTTATCGGGAACATAAGGTTGAGATTCTATAAGATGTTATAAATTATGTTTCAAAGGGGTCAAAATCGAAAATCTAGACACTCTACATTAAATTTCCAACAACAGCCCATGGTACCGAAGCACACTTGGATTAGAAAGGGTCAAGTACAAGCATATAAACGTAGTGAAGGAAAAATAAGAAATTGTACAGATTCACAATTTGTTACTGTTTGTAAAGTAACTGGTCAAACAGATGCCAAGTTAGTTACTTCTGAATAAGAAATAGATGACCGAGATAACTTGACGAGGAACAAGTCCAAGTTTGAATTTCTTCGAGGGGAACAGGGACTGTGTGTTTTACATTTTTGAAGTATGGTTTGATTTTTTATCGAAAAACAAAAAAACTAAAAAAAGTAAAAGAAAAGTAAAAAAAGCATTGTTTTCTTTAGTTCTTCTTTGGTTTTATGTTGCCGTTGTAGTCTTTTCTTTTAGTAGTTTGTATTTTGACTTTTATTTGGCTCCATCGAAGACACTTCAGCTTTCTCATCAGTATGGGTCTCGCTCTCGGGTATCTCTCTCTCTTTCAGGCATATCTTTTAATGTTTTAAATGGTGGGGAGACATCAGATTGTTTATGGTGACTGTTCCATTTAGGGGGGATTTCAAGGTATATGTGTGATTATTCGTCATACTTTTTGGCATCTTTTGTCCCAAGGGGGATACATTTGGATGATTGGATAATTGTGATATTCTTTGGAACTTGATATTGGATTGAGGAGGAGTTTATATGAAGTGTGAATTTGATATCTATATGTCCAATTATGTAATTTAGGGGGAGTTTAGTATTTGTGACAACTATGCCAAAAAAGGGGGAGATTGTTAGATATATGGTGTATATATCTACTTATTTTGTTTTGGCATATTTATTATTAATTGGACCTATAAGACATTAATTGGATGATGATAGCTAATCATGTATTTTTATTTGACTTGGATTCAAAAATAAAAAGGCTATCTTGGATAATATTCTATATTGTGTAGAACTCGATCTTGTATAGATGTGAATTTCATGAAGGATATTGTTGGAAGTTTAAATGGATCTTCAGTGTATTAGTCGTGCATCTCTCCATCTTCACGGTGGTTTTTTTTTGAATTAAGGGTTTATATTATATACGAAGACATAGCTTGGGTAAAACAGATGTAAAAACCCACAACTTATGGTGGAGGTGTGATGTGTGCGTATTAAGTGCAATGTGTGGATGTGAAGATTGTCTTTTAAGTGGGTTGTATGAGTGCCCTTGAAATTGACGTAGATTAATTTGGTTGAGTGAAAATAAAATAGCAAGAACCTACAGTGCAGTAAGTGTTGCTTCTTTGTGCACTGCTTCTTTACTTCTCTGTGCGTGTTGCTTCTTTGCTTCACTACATTTTACTTCTATGCTTTTCTTTAAAGGATGATGATTTCTTCATGCTGAATAACGAGTGAGATGTGTTGGTGTTGTAGACGTTACTAATCAACAAAATTGAAGTGAGTCTCTTATGTTGCAAAAATCGTGGCTGTGGTGTGTGCGTTGATGGTGCAATGGATGTTATGTTACGATGAAAAGAGTATTAGTGCAGTGGGTCAGTGTTAGCTACGGTGAAGTGGTAACATCTATTTTTAGACTTGGTTTTCTGGGATTGTGCGTGATTTCTTGGCTGCATCATTCTTCATTGGCGTAATGATTATCAATTGATTTCTTTATGGGCTGCGTATACTGTGGTTGGTGAATGTGTTATCGGTGCAGCTATGGTTTCGTGTTGGTGTTTATGTGAATCTGCCCATTGTTGTTGCGACGACTTCTTGATCTATTTTAGTGGAGTGGAACTCAATGGGAAGTTGTTCTTGTCTATCTCAAGTGTATTTAGTGTTCGTTCTTTATTATTTTAATCACTTGAGTTATTTGTTCATTGTTCTTTCATTAAAAGATTGATTGACAAAATCCTCTGTTAAGGTTAGTAACAAGGTGGTCGTACTATTGGGTGTGAAATTCTTTAGTGGGAAGTGAGGTTGAGAGAGAGTGTCAAGGGTTGAGTGGTTTCGGCTCAATAAAGCCTTGAGTAATTCTATTGTACTTTGGTGAAAGTAATTAATTTGGGTGAGGGGCTCGTAGATGTAGGCAAGGAGTGCCAAACTGCGTTACCAAATTTTCGATGTTGATTTATATTTGGTTCTTTTAATTTTTCTGATTTTATTTGTTTGTTAGGAACAAATCGGAAAGTTTGCGAAACTATCCCCCTATGATTTTTCAGAGAGCATTTTTTTTAGTTGAAACTATCAAAAAACACCACTAAACCTAAAAGCAGCACGCTTTAAACGACAATTTTCAGCATGCATTTTAATATAATCCACATTAATGCGACTAAGATGATAAGGGAATCATAAACTAGCAGTAAAGAGAATGAAAAATTAAAGAGGAAAGTAAGAAAGCATGGCTAAAAGATGATATTCTCTCTCTTAGAATTAATTCTAAGATAGGTAAAGTGTCGAGTGTATTAATAAGAATTGGGCTTGAGTCAACTATTGTCAAAATTACTAGAACTAGTCATTTGAATAGTTAGTCGTACCACCTATAAGCTTTTAATATTATAATGTTTAGTCAATATGGGATACTCTAATATTCCCCCTCAGATGCAACTAAGATTGGACATCTAGTTGTTACTTGAAATTAATGCAACGGTAACTGGACTAGGCCGTTAGGATTGAACATCCAGACGAACAATCAAGAAATTAATAATTCGAACCAAACCTGCTCTCTAATACTATAATATAATTTTTAATATGGGTAGAGTGTAGAGCCCATTAACAAGAATTAGGTTTAGGTCAACCATTGCCAAAATGACTAAAACTACTCATTTGAATAGTTGACTTTTAATACTTTTAAACTCTTTAATATTTCATGTTTAGTCAAGGGATACTCTAACACCTCTATGTGTAATTCAAAGTTAATCAGATCTAGATACTTCAACAAAGGTGTGTTGGCTGCAAATCCCAGTGATAACAATAGCATGAATTCAGTCAGAGATACTCAAGGCCATGGCACTCACACTTCATCGATAGCTACTGGAAACTACTTGAAAGATGCTACATTCTATGGCTATGCTAGCTACTGGAATTGTAAGGGGCGGCACCACAATCAAGGGTGGCTATGTACAAGGTGTTGTGGGATGAGGGATGAGGGAAGATATGCAACTGATGTTCTTGATGGAATGGACCAAGCAGTCACTGATGGTGTCAATGTGATTTCTATCTATATGGGATTCGATGAGGATCCTATGGCAATTGCCTCGTTTGTTGCTACAAAGAAGGGCGTGTTAGTGTCATCTTTAGCAAGAAATTACGGGCCAACTCTAGTCATCTTTCATAATGGAATACCATGGGTGTTAACTGTTGCTGCAGGCTCTGTAGACCGTTCTTTTGATGGAGAATTGATTCTAGGCAATGGCCTAACCATGAGTGGGTGGAAACTATTCCTAATGAGTTCTGTTGTAGATGAACAACTTGTTATCTACGATAGGACCTAGTTAGTTTGCTCAACTGAGTTGTTATCACAAGTTCCATCAGCTATCATCTTGTGCGAAGACATTGAGGATTTGCGGATCCAAAAGAACACAATTGCTAGTATGTCATGTTGAGGCTTTTGGCTTCTCTGTCTCATATTAGTTAGGAAAAACAATTGGGGCAAGGCTCTTGCCTATATAAGGAGGGTATTACCTCCTTGGTTAGTGCACTAATCCAAAATCAAAGATTTGTATGAAAAATTTAACTCTAGTTAAATTTCTCTTTTGAGGTGAGAGTTAAAGAGTTTGTTTTGGGTATTTCTTTGTAAGAGTATTAGGGTATTGGGATATTGGGTGAGAGGAAAAATTGTGTGATTATAAGAATTTTTCATATGGTGGATTTTCTTCCCGGTGCCCGTGGTTTTTTTCTCTGGTTTTGAAGTTTCCAAGTAAATTTTCTCGTGTTATTATTATTTCTCTATTTTTTGCTATTTTTGTCTATGAACTATCCTTGGGTGTGGGTTTGGGAGGTCTAAATTCCTAACAATTGGAATCAGAGCCTAGGTATGTTTTTTCTTGAAAATTCTGAGTATACTCTATAGTCACAGTTTTGACTGATCTTCTAAATCAAAATGATTTTCTTAAGAAAGGTTCATTTGGTGCGATGGAGCTTTGGTGTGGTAGTGTGGAAGTGCATGTCTAGGAAAGTTCTGGCTAAAGAAAGACTTCGTATTTAAGTGTGTCTTTTGTAACCCATCTCTCTTTCCTGGGAACTTACCTAGTATATTGTTCATTTCTACGGTACAATTCATTAAGGTAGAAGAGCACAGAAAAAATATGTCAGAAAATAGGACTTCGAAACCTATCAGATTTAAGGTGGAGAAATTCGATGGGAGAATCAATTTTGGCTTGTGGCAAGTGCAAATCAGGGACATTTTGATTCAGTCAGAGTTACACAAGGCATTGAAAGGCAGACAAATCCCTAATATCAGCACTACTATTAGTGATACTAACAAAATGGCTAGTACAGACAGATCTAGTATAAGAGATGAAGATTGGGAGGATCTAGATTTGAGAGCGGAAAGTGGGATACTACTGTTTTTGGTCAAGAATTTTCTTGCGAATGTGCATGGAATATCTAAGGCAAAGGAGCTCTGGGAAAACTCAAGGTGTTATATCAAAAAAAGGGCGTCTCAAATCGAGTGTGCCTGAAGGAGCGATTTCATACATTGCGAATGAGGGAAGGTACTACAATTTCAGATCATTTAAGTGTTCTTAGTGGGATCGTCTCTAAACTGGAGGCAATTGGAGTTCATATAGATGATGAGGATCAAGCTTGGAGACTCATCTGGTCTCTTCCACCTTCCTATGAACATATTAAACCTATTTTGAGAAGATAGTTTTTTCTGAAGTTATCGTAAAACTCTTTTCAGAAGAGAAAATACTGGGTGGTGGAAGAAATGTTCCTCCTAAAGACTTAGCTCTGGTGGTAGTTGGATACAGGAAGAAGAACTCCATGAAGAGAAATATAGTATGCTGGATGTGTGGACAATTTGGACATATGAAGAAAAATTTTCCGAGAGGTGGAGCGGGTTCGACAAGAGGCTCTGGGTCAGTTAATGGAGAGACTGACAATGTCGCTAACATTATCTCCATGGATGATTTTGTTCTCTAAAAGAGCATATACATCCTCATGGCATTGCCACTAATCTTAAAGTTGCCATGATAGAGGATGCGTTACTGTTAGCGGGTCCACAAGTTTGCACACGATTATTGGTTTGGCATTGATATGGTAGAATTTATGTCGATGGCTGATGAACTTCCTGGAAAGCCAAACATGGGAGTCGCACCGTCATTTTTCAGCAAGGTTATTTTTAACATGTGCCGAAGTAAAAGGATTAGAATTGATTTATTCTGAGTGGGTATGTCTTTATGGTGGAGCATGATGCTATGAAGCAAGATGATTCTCTATATTGAGAGTTATGTTATTTTCAAGATATCTTTATTGAGGTGAAGTGTGCATGGTTGTGGGATTAGCCAAAGTCGCCGAGGTGGAGATTGTTGAGTTTTTTGGCTTCTTTTTCCCATATTAGTTAGGGAAAATAATTGGGGCAAGGCTCTTGCCTATATAAGGAGGGTATTACCTCCTTGGTTAGTGCACCAATCCAAAGTCAAAGATTTGCATGACAAATTTGACTTTAGTTAAATTCCTCTTTTGAGGTGAGAGTTGGAGAGTTTGTTTTGGGTATTTCTTTGTGGGTGTATTGGTGTATTGAGATATTGGGTGAGAGGAAAATTTATGTGATTGTAAGAATTTTTCATATAGTAGATTTTCTTCTCAATGCCTGTGGTTTTTTCTCTAGTTTTGGAGTTTCCACATAAATTTTCTTGTGATGTTATTATTTCTCTATTTTCTACTATTTTTTGTCTATGAGCTATCCTTGGGTGTGGGTTTGGGAAGTCTAAATTCCCAACATGCCAAATATAGTGCTTGATGCTAAATTTGTGGCTGATGAACCTACATTATTGGAAACTGTCACTTTTCCTATTCCCGGAGTTGTCATAAGCCCAAATGACGCTCAACAAGTTATGCATTATGCTATAACTGCTAAAAACCCTACGGTAAGTATAAAATTTCAGCAAACTCTTTTGGGTACAAAACTTGCACCAGTTGCAGCTTCTTACACCTCAAGCAATCCTTCTCCAAGCTATTCACGTATTTTAAAACTAGACTTAATGGATTCAGGGACACTTGTTTTAGCCTCTTGGATTCCAAATGGTTATCGGTGTGAATATACACTTGTCGAAAAAATTTTCTTTGCTTTGCTTTCTAGGACACAATGGCTTGTCCTCATGCTTCTGGTGTTGCTGCATTTCTTCGAAGTGCACACCCATAATGGAGTCCTGCTACCATTAGGTTGGCCATGATAACGATAGCAAATCCATTGGACAATAATCCAATTAGAGACTGTAGTAAATAAGGGAGATAAAAAGATAAAGGAGAATTCTTAAACAATCTAATAACTTTCTTAATTTGGATTTCTTGTCCCATTTTGGAAATGAACTAGTGCATGGTATTTATAGATATATAAGGCACTTCTTTGAAACAATACAACTCTTGGAAAACATAAGATAGTAAATGAAAAATACATGTATAGAAAACTACAATGAATCTCAAAATACATGAACCAAATAATGAATCAAGCTTAATTAAATGCTCCACTAATATATTACATTTTTTTTAATATCCTGTCTTAAACTTGATTCTTCTTGGTAACTCTAATCCATGAACGCAGCTTAGCAAAACTTTCAAACTTCAATCATTTGGTAAAAATATTGGCCACTTGATTATCACTTCTCATGTAAGAAAGCTCAACTTCTTTGTTCTCAACACACTCCCTTATGAAATGAAACTTCGTATCTATGTGCTTGCTTCAATCATGGAACATAGGATTCTTCCCTAATACTATAATAGATTTTTATTTATAAAAATAGAGGTAGATCCATCTTGAGTTACATATAGCATCTTCAACAACCTTTTTAACCAAATTGCATGTGTGATACAAGAAGTCACTGCAATATATTCAGCTTCATATGTAGATAAAGTCATATTGAGTTGTTTTTTAGAACTCTAAGAAAAAGTAGTGTCACCCTTGAAAAATATAAACTCACTTATGCTCTTTCTATCATCAACATCACCTCCCCAATCACTATCACTATAAACAACAAGTTGAAACTTAGATGAAGAAGAATAGTGCAAACCATAGTCAATAGTTCCTTTGATATATCAGAAAATCCTTTTGGCCATTATCGTATGAGTACTAGTTAGAGCTTCCATAAAACGACTTATAATCCCCACTCCAAAGAAAATATCAAGTCTTAAGCAATTCAAATACCTCAAGCTTCCAACAAGACTCCTAAAAAGAGTTGGATCCACCTTTTCACCCTCATCAAACTTTGACAATTTTGTTGAACAATTGATTGAGGTATTAATGGGCTTTCAATTCTTCATCTTAAATTTCTCAAGAATTTTTTTTGGATAAACCTCTTGAGAAATGAAGATACCATCATCATCTTACTTCATTTCAATACCAAGGAAATAGGACATAAGTCATATATCAGTCATTTCAAATTCTTTAGTCACCTTCTTTGACATAAAGAGAATGTTCTTGGTAACATTTAATGAATCCATGGCTTTGGAAATACTTATCAATATGGCTATACTAAGCTCTTGGAGCTTGTTTTAAGCTATATAATGTCTTTTTTATCTTCAACACTTTATCTTCGTGTCCTTTCACCAAGTACCTGAATGGTTGTTGGATAAACACCTCTTCCTTAAGGTATCCATTCAAGAATATTGATTTGACATCCATTTGATAAATATTTTTTGTGTTGCCAAAGAAATGATTAATTGAATGGCCTTTGTTCGAGCCATATGAGTAAACACCTCGTCAAAATCTACTCCATATTGTTGACTATAGCCTTTAGCAATAAGTCTTGCCTTATACCTCCCTACTTCTCCTTGAGCATTTCTTTTGACTTTATATACCCATTTCACACTAATCACCTTTTGCCCTTTTGGAAGAGTAAAAAGCTCCTATGTTTCATTCTTTTGAATTGCTTTAATCTCTTCATCAATTGCACATCTCCATTTCTTTGTTTCTGTATCTTCTTCAAAGTGCAGTGGCAAATAGACAAAATAATATTGTATTTTATACCATCTCTATAGACTCATAAAGATCTCGTAGACTCCTTCTTCCAGACAAGCTTTGAGGAGGACTTTCATTTCTTCTAGGATTGGGTGATTAAGGAGTATGAATATCTTCAAGCCTATCATAGTCAAAATCTCTAATCATAGGAAATGAAACACTTTCTTCATTTTCAGAGACATCCCACTTCTATGAACTTTCTTCATCAAAATCAATATCTCTATTAATTACAATCTTCCCATTGGTAGGATTAAACAACTTATAGCCCTTAGAATTAGAGCTATAGCCAATGAAGACATGCTTTTCACTTTTGTCATCTAACTTCAATCTCATCTCTTTAGGAACATAAGCATATGCTAAGCTTCCAAAAATTTGTAACTGAGAAACACTTGGCTTCTTACTTCTCCAAGCTTCTTAAGGAGTCATCCCATGAACAGTTTTGGTAGGGGATAAGTTAGACAAGTATACAACGCAAGCGACAGATTCGGTCTAAAACTCTTTAGGCATATTCTTGCTCTTTAGCATGCTCTTTTCCATGTTGAGAATAAATCTATTCTTATGTTCCACAACTCCATTTTGTTGCGCAAAGTTTGGAACCGTAAGAAAATGACAAATGCCTTTAGCTTCACAAAATTTGTTGAATTCTAAAGAAGTGAAATCTCCCTCTCTATCTGTCCTCAAATATTTGATAACAAATCCACTATCATTTTCAACTTGGACTTTAAACTTTCGGAGAACTCCAAAACTTCATCCTTCCTATTCAAAAAATAAGCCTAAATTTTGCGAGAAAAAAATCATCAATGAAGAGTAAGAAATAGTTTTCTTTACCATAAGAAGATTGTTTGATTGGGCCACAAATATCCGCATGAACAAGTTGAAGTGGCTTGATGGTTCTTGTGTGGACTCCTTTGGAAAAGGCCTTCTCACTTGCTTTCCTATGACACACCCTTCACATAATTGATTGGGTTGAGTAATGAGAGGCAAACCATTTAACATATTCTCGTTTGCTAATAAATTTAATCCTCCAAAATTTAGATGACCCAATCTCATATGCCAAAGACAAGAGAAGTCCTTAACATATATCTTCAAGCATCTTGGGTGATCAACAGTTACATTAAGCTTGAATATTCTATTCTTTGACATAGGTACCCTTATTATTAAGTTGTGTGCTTCATTTCTCAAATTGCAAGAAGCATCTTTTAAATGGATATCATATCCATTTTCTAGCAATTGTCCTATATTCAAGATATTTGCTTTCAAAGAAGGAACATAATAGACTTGTTAAATAAGTCTATGAACACCTTTCTTTTTAAGACAAGAATATCACCTTTGCTTTCAATTGAAACTTTTAAATCATTTCCAAAAGCAATTTCTCTTTTTTTCTTCTCATCAAGCTCGATGAATAGCTCCTTATTACCACTCATATGGTTGCTAGCACTAGTGTTAAGATACTATAAGAATTTATTTTGTTCTCCTTTATTAGATAATAACAAAAGGAGTTCTTCTTCTTCTTCTTCTTCTTCTTCTTCTTCTTTCATCTCCATAAGATGAGCCTTTCTATGGTTGCTAGTAGCACTCTAACATTCATAGGATAATGACCATATTTGTGACAATTATGACATTGAATATCAGATTTGTTATACCTTCTTCCTCCTCCTCTATTATAGTAATAACTTCCACGACCTCTTCAGCTTTGAGATTGTTAGCTTGACTCTTCACTATTAAAGTGATGTGTGCCATGAACAAAATGATTTCTATCGCTTTCATAGCCTTGACTATGACCTCTTTCTCTTCCTTATGAGCTAGTGGATTCTTGCTTCTTGTCTTTCAAAGAGACCTTTGCTTGAAAGACTTGAACTAGTGGCTCCTTCTTCTTTAATCTTTCTTCATAAGCTTGTAAGGATCCTTGTAGTTCAGCAATTGTCATAGCTTCCAAATTTTGAGATTGTTCAATAGCCACGTCAACAAGGCTAAATTTTAAATTAAGAGTACAAATAATTTTCTCCGCAACACGAACATCTTTCAAATTCTCGCCATATCTCCTTATTTGATTGGTAGTTGCCAAAACTCTTCTTAAATAGTCATGGATGGATTTAATCTCTTTCATATGTCAGGATTCAAATTCTCCTCTCAATGTTTAAAGATTCACCTTCTTCACCTTGTCAACTCCTCTATGGGCCTTTTGAAAAATCACCTAGGCTTCCTTTGATTTTGTTGCATTTGACACTTTTTCAAACATTTCATTATTCAATGCCTCATGAATGATTCTAAGAGCATGTCAATCCAATCTATGGTTCTTTTGTAACGTGTTCCTTTGTTGTTGATTCAAAGATCCTTCATTTTTCGATTCATCATATCCTTATTCTACTATCTCCCATGCATCTTGAGAGCCAAGAATCACCTTTATACACACACATAACTTATCATGATTTTCTTTTGTGGGTTTGGGGATTGAAACAACATAATTAGACATCTTCAAAATAATATATCTCTGATACCACTTTATAGTAAATAAGGGAAATAGAAAAATAAAGGAGAAAACTCAAACAATCTAAATTACTTACTTGATTTGGATTTCTTGTCCCATTTTGGAAATGAACTAGTACATGGTATTTATAAATACATAAGACACCTCTTTGAAACAATACAACTCTTAGAAAAAATACATTAAATCTTAAAATACACGAACCAAATAATGAATCAAGTTTAATTAAATGCTCCACTAATATAATTGCATTTTTTAAACTGAGATAATGGTAGGAATTTGGATGCTACATCCCTTTAGTTATAGGAGTAGGACAGATTGACCCTAACTGAGCATTAGACCCTAGTTTGATTTATGATGCTACTCCACAAGACTATATGAATCTTTTAGGTTCCATGAATTACACTAAAAACCAAATATTGACCATCACTAGATCAAACAAGAATTCTTGCTCGAAACCTTCGCCTGACCTTAATTGCCCATCCTTCATCGCATTATATGACAGCAAAACATAGTCAAGACATATGATTTTTGATAGGACAGTCACAAATTCTGGAAAAGAAGGTGCAGTTTATAAGGTAGTGGTAATTGTTCCAAAAGGTTCCGTGGTGGATGTTGTTAGAAATATGTGGACTAATATAATCGCAACGTTAATTTCATATGCATAACCATTAATCGAATTGCCTAATGTATGTTTAATAACGATAATGTGTAACAGCCCAGACCACCCGCTTGCAGATATTGTTCGCTTTGAGCCTCGGCCTCTCGGGCCTCGCGCTCTCACGGTTTTGTTTTTCCAGCGTGTAAGCCTCTTTAGGGCATT
>JANZXR010000006.1:3956556-3976163 GCA_027575705.1 Erythroxylum echinodendron | reverse complement strand
TAATTTCTAAAATTATCATTTTTAGCCATAATTAATTTATTATTGTATCTATCATGACTTAATTGCCTAGTCATAGGCTGACTAATAACTCCTATATTTGTAAAAGATAATCTAGATGATATATTATTTGTTATCATTAAAGGTTTATCTTGTAAATCTAATTCTAATGTTCTTGATTCTATTTCCTACATCTTTGGTAGACTTGGCATCTATATTTGACAAACTTCATTAAATAAATAAGGAAAATCTATTGTATCTTTAACCATAAAACATTCTAAATGATGTGTATTAGATATTGCATATGAAATAATATATGTTTTCGAATAAGGTCTATTTTGTTGTCTGAAGAAATCTTTTCTCTTAAAGTCTTGTATTAAGCTTAATGTTTTATCAAAATCTTTATCTTTTATATGATATGATATCCGAGGATATATATTAAATTTTAATTTTCCATACTGTAAATTTCCTTTAAGAAGTCCTAAACAGGCTTCTTCTCTACTTATTATTCTATTATCCATAATAGCTAATTTTATAGGGGTATCTAATCCTTCTTTGAATGTTGATTTAATTATTATCTGTATAGCTCCAATATGTATCTATCCAAGGGTATTTCTTATTTTTGATTTGATCTTTTGTAATTTTTCTTGAATATCTTTTTTAGCTAAAAGAAATATCATTACTTTATTAGAAGTTAGTGAGACTTCTAAAGCTCTTTCTTGTATATTTAATCCATAGAACAAATTATGATTTCTAGATTTAATTCCTAATCTATGTAAAGTACTATCTCTAAATCCTGAATAATTTGATAATGAAAATTTTTCATTTTAAATCTGTTTTAATTTTTTCTTATCTATTAAAATTTCTTGTTTATATTCTCCTGATTGTTCTCTTGACTTTCTATTATTGAATTACTATGATGGCTGACTTGTATTATTGATTTCCATTTATTATGTATTTTCTTCTTCTGATGTATATTCTGTATCTGTGATAATAAAAATACTTTCATCTGAACTTATATTAAAATTATCAATTCTTGAATTCTTATCATTTTCTCAATATTTTCATCTATTTCAATTTTCTTTTTATTTTTCTCATTTCTTTTAAGGCAATTATTAGCAAAATGACCTATTTCTTTACAGTAATAGCATCTACATTCTTTAGGATTTTTTTTCCTTCTTCTATAGGTTGGTTTATAAGTTTTCTTATATCCTTTTCTTTTATAATATCTTACCTTACGTTTCTTAAAATAAGGTTTTCTCTATTTATATTGTTTCTTCTTTTTATACTTTCGTTTTAGCTTTCTATAATAGTAAGAGCTATCACATCCTATCATTATTGGCATCTTAGGTTTATCACAACATAAAGAAATTCTTTTTTTAATCCTTTACTGGCTTTAGCCATAATAGCATCAGCACACCAATTACTTAGTTTATCACTAACATGTTCAATTCTCTTTCCTAATGTATCTATATTTTCTGGATTATATGTATCTATTAATTTTGGTCCCCAAGGGTACAGAATCTTAGCAAAAAATAAGGGTAAATAATTACTTGTATCAGAAACTTGATTAAAAATATGATAATAATAATCTTGAAAAACACAAATATATTTTTCTATCTCACATATATCACATAATTGGAATCACATCAAAGCAGTAGTATATCGAGTTATTGTATTAGGATCTTTCACATATTTACCTTCACCGTGAAATTCTAATCTAAATGTTTCAACTACTTTTGTTATAAAATTTTCTGGGTCAGCATATATCGATTGCTTAGTTTCTTCATTTAAATTTTTCCAAAATCTTTGTGCACTATTTAACAATGTTTTTTTCCATACATCCTTTAGTAGTTTCAAAATCTTATCCTATTTAGATATATATATATGATGTATGAGAAGTAATAAAAATTCATCAAAGGATGACTACTTGTATTTCATTAAATTTCATAGTGATTTCATAAGATATAATCAAAAGTATTAAAATAAAATAAGGATAACTAATGCTAAAATGCTCAACATTTTGAAATTTTTTCAATTTATTACCAAGCTTTTAAATTTATCAATTGAGTTACCAACATTTTAAAACCTTAACAATTCAGTTCAAAATGTTAGTTTTTGTTGATGTGGTTATTAGATGGACATCCATGTGGCATTTAGTAGACATGTCATATTATGGAAAATAACCTTTTGAAGTTAAGGTTTTAAAAGGATAGTCCCTCAATTAAAATATTTAAAATCTTGGGCCCTGAATTGAAAAAAATCTTAAAAAGTTAGACAGATTTGAATATTTTATTCTAATAAAATATTAATATAAAATTTTAAAAAGTTTAAAATTTGTAGTTCTATGTAGAAATTGGGCATTGAGAATGTTAAAATGTTTTGATAAGATCAACGTGGTGAATTTTACATTAAAATTTCTTAGTTTGTGGATAATGAATGAAATTCCCTAGTGAATAGCAACTAAATTCCATAATAGTATAGAGTTATATTAGATGGAATATACAATATGGGATGTTATGTTATGAAGTACTTATTTCTTAGGATATGTATCGGAATGACCTACAGGCGTCCCGGTGCGTACCCTAGGATAATGGGGTGTTACAGACTTTCAATAACATCCCAAAATTATCTTCATTAATACTACCAATTATGTTAGGCATATTTGTTTCATTCATAGTCTCCATATAATTCCCATAATCCTCTAACATCTCGTTAATCCCATTAACACCATCATCATTAACATCATTATCATTTACATCATTATTGTTATTATCATCATAACTTGTACCACCACTTCTACTATAACTTGCTTCCTTACGTTCTCCGTGATATAGCCATCGACTATAGAATCTATCTATGCCTCGGATTAGTAAATGATTATATACCACATCTTGAATTTGAAAGTTGACATTTAAGCAATCGATGTAAGGACAATGAACTCAACATTCATCACCCATTTGATGTTGTACAAATTGCATAAAACTCCTAACTCCTTCTATATATTTAATGGACCATTTCTGATGAGACATCCAACTTTTATCCATGTAACTATACAATAAAAAGTTAATAACCGAATTGAATGCAATCCTTGTTCAATTGTTATGTGACAATAAAAGTTACTACTAATTAAAGTCTTTTGGATTGAATTTAGTTGATAAAGTTACAACCAAAAAATAGTAAGGTACGTGGCATTGTTTATACCTCTAAATCTAGAAAGCAAGTTCTCACTGTCGCTCTTAGGCTCGTGGAATTTTTCACCTATAAGCCTCATTGGAGCTGCATCTTCAGTTCCTAGCCTGTATACCATCCTAAGGGTTTATTATGCCTCAATGTTTCAAACAATACCTGAATTAAATGTAATCCTCGTTCAATATTTACGTGACAATAAAAGTTACTACTAATTAGAGTCTTTTGGATTAAATCAGAACTTTATGTTATCATCAATGATACTCATAATATTGAAAACAACAAAACAAAAACAAGAACTCATTTGTAATTACCAAACATCTTTCTCACAAATACTCCAACTAGTAAAGCAAAACATATTGGAGACATTAGTTGGACAACTTACCTAGATAGACGGACAACTGCAAACTACAAAGTAGGTTGTTAGATGATTATCAACGCTCTTGAACACAAAACAAAGCCTGCAAAATAAAGGAATTTCATATTTAATAAAATACAATTGTTCTTCATATTTTCATCATTAACATAAATTTGAGTATAATTTTATTGTTAATAACATATTAAAATTAACATAAATTATGAAATATTGTTAATAACATACTCGTATTATTAATTTTTTTCTATATAAGTAGCAAATTTTCAAAAGAACTCATTTTATACATTTCTAAAAATCATAAAGTACTAAAAATGAATTCAAAAATTGACAATGAGAATAATGAGAACAACTAAATAAAAATAATTTTTATTTAACCAAAAATTCTCTTATATCAAACTTTACAAATTTATGCTGAAAATTTGCTTAAGTCTCTATTCTCCTACATACTTTAATTCTTCAAATAAATATACAAAATTAAAGTACATGTTAACTAGGTCAAAATCATAACAAATTAGATATAAAGCAACAACTTCTTCTATTATATATATTAAAATATTTACAATTGTACTTATATTCACAGTCAATTTTTTCATAATATCTAACAATTCCATTCTTATTTACTAACCATCCATTCCTAAAGGACATCAACTTTAGGACATAACCATTGAAAATTTCTCTCAAGTGTTGGGGCATCACTATAATGTACAAAGTTCCAGTGAAGTGGGAAATATGAAAAATAGAAAAGGAAGGCGCTCATCATCCATACATCCTCCTCTTTGCCCACTTCATGGTGAATCAAAAGCATTGCATTAAATACTAAAAGGGGAAGTCTTAAACAGACTACTTTGAAGTTTCGTCGAACACTTCAAAGCCATAACATATTCATCCCAAATCACCTAAGAAAATAATGTCTTATTCCTTCCTAAACGTACTGTAACACACTACAAAGCCAAATGCACCACACATTATCAAAACAATCATAAAAACACTCCAAAAACTATCACAAAATGTCGAGTATTTTCTCTTAAAATACCAAAATTATGAACACAATGTTACACGAGAGAGAGGGAAAAGGCAAAAGTAGGCGTGAGAGTCAGGAAAATTTGGGGGATAACCTCAGCATTTTTCATTTAACAGAAGTGGAGATGATGTCATTTGGCATTGAAGAAACGATGTCGTCTCAACTTAATTTTTTTTAAAGGTCCAAGTATTTCGCAACAAATAATATTTTCGTCACAAAAAGAAAATTACATCACGTATTTAGCGACCAATTTAAAAATTGTGGAAGTTCGTATGAACACGAAGACATTTCACTTCGCCTAATTTGTCCATCTATTTAGCGACGATATCACAAAATGTCGCAAAATGTTACTTTTGATGACCAATATTTGAAAGCGTCGCCAATGCTACACTTTTTTTACTATTTTACTGATTTTTGCTAAATTTTTAAATATATCATAAACATAAATTAATATATCACTAAATGGTATATTTCTTTTGATTTTGTCAAAAACGACGATGCTTACGTTAACTAAAAATGACATCATTTTTGTGTTCATCATCAGCATTCATTTTCGTTCACTATCCAATAAATGATGTCGTTATTTGTACAAAAAACGTCGTTGTTTTATTGTACATCAAGTGATGTTGTTCTCTACTATGTTATTAGCACGAAATTAAAGGCAAAGATAAAGCCATCTTGATCTTCGACTATTCGTCATTTTCATTCATTCTCCCTCTGGTTTTGGCAATTGTTGAAGAAGCCTCATGCATGGTGAATCTTCGTCTTCTGTTATGGTAGTCTTCGATTGACCGTCCATCCAAGTAAGTCATCCACCTTATATATTGTCAGTTTTATATTCTGCTTTTAATCTCTCGGTTGTTGTGATGTGCTTTTCGTGTCTTCTTTATCCCTCTGTTTGTTGTGATGTGGTTTCAATTGTCTGCATAAATTACCACTTCTACGCTTCATTGTGATCGATTGAAGATGTATAAGTAAAAAATTATAGTACTTTCACTTTGCAAATCATTCTCTTAGGCTCTAATTTCAATAAATGTTTAGCTATTTATTGTAAGTTCTTTTTTTTTTGCATATGGTGTACAGATTGTGTTTGTTTTTGTCTTTCCAAGATGATTTATTATCTTCCTTTGCTTGTTGTAAATGGATTGACTTTTTTTTTACGACCTTCAACAATTCTTTCAGGAAAGCCTGCTAAAGATTTGATGAAAGGTCTAAAAGAGTATTTAACTATTTTTGTAATAATAATAATAACATAACCTTATAATGATAATACTATATTTCTTTACATCAACAACAAGGTAATGTGTAATTTATTTTAAATTCTAAAATTTAGATATGATATAAAGGGTAAATGAATTACTTTTATTTTAATTAGGGTAACTTTCATCTCATTATGCAGATTGAAGATGTATAACTACTAGATTGTAGTACTTTCACTTATCATCGAAAATTTCATTAAACATAATGAATTTTATTCTAATTCACTTTTATAAAATATAACTATAAAACCCATTCAATGAGGAATGTCGACGTGGCGACTAGTTTTTGATGATGGAAATTCATTCTCTTGGGAGGAATGTGGCAAAATTGTCCTCAACGAAGTAACAACAAACAATGCAGAACACATCCCCTCGTTTTACACTAATAATTGTTTGCCTTCCATGACTGATCTTCTTCTTAAAAATTTTTAGTATCATGTGAACTACCTCACTTTCCTTATTATCTAGATCTCATTTCCTGTTATCAACCTATTATATATATGAATATTTGATTGCATATACTATATCTTGTGTTAAGCTTGCTTCAATCTTCAAGAAAGCATAGATGGAAATGGAGGTGGAGGCGATGTCACAATGGTTCGTAAAGGATTAGGAAAATTGGTTGTTTTGAAAAATTCGTTGATTCCAATGACTTGGTATGGTCATTCAAGTATGCATGTGTTTCAATTTGGGTTCGTTATACAATTTCACTAAACTAGCAATCTAAGTTCTAGACTGATTGTGTTTAAAGTGAAATGCATCATACTAACAGTTCATCTAAACAAGTTATCTTTCATACTAAATCTGGGGACTCGTTCACTGTATCCTCTAGAAGTTTAGCTATAGTGAAGAAGCTATTGGAAGAGCGTGTTAACAACCCCACAACTGAGGGAAGATCTTTCACTTCTTCAATTAGTGTCGTTCCCTTATTGGCAGTCCAGACATCGAAAAGTCATTTATCTTTACCAACTCTCATGTCACTTGGAATCCAAAAAATTAATTATATAATTGTCATTTATCGATGTAATTAGCTAGACTCATCTTTAACTAAAATTATTGTTTTATCTATAAGAAATTTTCAAACAGCCTCTCTACTAGTTAAGGGTAAGGTTGCATACTATTGTCGTTGTTATTATTGTTCTATGTCTGTAAGAATTGTCAAACTTCTAATTAAAAGTTTGTACTACTTACCATATATCATTATATCATATTGCTACCATTTCGAAAATTTTTATAAATTATTATTTTATTGTTACTAAATATTAATGATTAAGACTAGTTTTTAACTTAAAATTATGATATTTTTACCAATGTTCAAATTTATCATTTTGGTTCATAAATATTTTTGTGTCCAAAATAAATTTACTTTCCATAATTTAAATAACCTACCATGTGTTTTTTAACAATATATTTTTAACATTGAGAACAACGTGACAGAAAAAGATATCTTCACTAGGATTATAAAAATGCCAATTATAATTAACCTTAACTTCGATTATTAAGTACATTTAGCATTAACAAACTATCTTCCAAAATATTATTAATTTTAACAATACTATCACATACAAAAATTCATCAACATTTACCTAAAAATGTATGAAAATATTTAACAAATACATTTTGCGACGACAATTATAATCATCGCAATATGAGTTATTCATTTAATCCACAAATATTAATAATTCTTAATTTGCTTTAATCATTTTAAAACTTCTATACAATAAGTATCATGTAATAAAAGTTTATTTATAAAAATAAAACTAATTCATAAACGTTAGAATTGTTAATTCAGTAAATCTTAATTATTTTAAAATATGTGTATATTCTATAATACTAATATTATTTAATAATCATAAATGCTTAAATACAGTATTATGTAGATTCCACCGTCTTAATTTGTACCATACCAAGTGTTTGATGACTTGTTAATGAGGGTGAAATCTAATGTACCTGTCATATATCTCTACATGACAGATACATGTCGTATATCTCTATATGAATGGAATCTAATGTATCTGTCATATATCTCTATATGACAGATACATGTCGTATATCTCTATATGACTGGAATCTAACGTATATATCTCTATATGACAGATACATGTCGTATATCTCTATATGACTGGAATCTAATGTATCTGTCATATATCTCTATATGACAGATATATGGAATACCAAGTGTTTGATGACTTGTTTGTTTCTTTTGTTCTGTTTGCTAATAGCAATGACTTTTCTAACGAGAGGAATACAAATTACTTGCTTAACGAATCTGAGGCCCCTGCGAAGTAATATGACAGCATAAACATCAAAAGTCAGGTACCTGTTTTCCGAAACTTGAAGACAAACTTGTCAAGCAGCATTCGGCTAATATTTCCACTTAAGAACATTGATTATTTATCTAGAGTCACTCTCTCTAGTCTCGGGTGCTATATGAATCTTAAGTGGCCTAACAGAACTGTCACCATATGCTTTTTCACAAAACTAATGCAATAAATCAATAATAAAACCAATTGACGCAAATGCATGAACATTTGTCATTTGCCTTTAAAGGGTCCGTAGTAATACGATTAAATAACGTAAAAGATATTAACTTTTATGTAGTTTCATGAACTTTATTAAGACTCTACATTTTAATAATTTAATGAAAATTCTTATATTTTATGAAAATTTCAGAATAAAATTTTTTATTAATTTTTCTGATAACTGTTTATTAATATGACAACTTTTTTAGAGAAGTGACACTATTATCTAAATATGTCCTACTTTACAAGGTGCCTAATAACGCGAGACTTTAACCACATTACAGGATTCCCCACTTTGTGGGTTCCATTGGCTTCTCCTTTTGATTTGCTTACCTTTCCAGGTTCGATTTCAAGTTGTAGGGCCCTAGGTCAGCTCGGAAATGGGCGGAATAGAGGGACTCGGTGTCGCAGCTGTGGTATTCGATGTAGGTCAAGTGTTAACCAATGTAAAGATTGGTGAAACTAACCGGCATGAATCGTTTTTCTTGCACGGCATGGTCCCAAGCTCTGGAATTTTACAGACCTGAAATTATTAAAATAAGAGCACAAAGTCAACGAAAATTTGCACTGGTGGGTGGCATTGGTTACGATGGTAAGGAGGGTAAAAGTTTTGGGGGTTTTTGTTGGAATGGTATGGGTGTTGGTTAAATTTGTAGTGGGTGGGTGAAATTGTAGTGGGTGAATGAAATTGGAGTGGGTTGAATGAAAGTATAAGGCTGAAATTACAGTGGGTGGGTGAGAGAAATTTTTTTAATTTTTTGTGTCAATAATTAAATTAAAATTGAAAATATTGACATGTGAAAATACTAAAGGGAGTGGAATAAAATTGACATCTAAAAAAAATGAAAAATAGAGAAATACTGAAAAATAAAAATAAAATTGAACATGAAATTTTTGGATTGCCTCTAAATGCGCTTCTTTTAAGTCATTAGCTAGACATGTTTATCGACTTACCTAATCAGAGATAGACTGGAGCTACTAGCTCTATCTCTTGCACATTCTTGACTGGAGAATTCTCATAGTATGGTTTTAGACGGTGTCCATTAACCTTAAACACTTTGTAAGTTTCTAAACTTTAAATTTCTACCGCACCGTGAGAAAATAAATTAGTAACAATAAATGGTTTGAACTAGTGAGATCGTAATTTTCCTGAAAATAACTTAAGCTTTGAATGATAAAGAAGAACTTTTGTCTTACTGAAAATTGCTTCCTTAAAATCATTTTATTATAAAAAGCTTTAGTTTTGTCCTTATAAATTTTCACATTTTCATAAGCCTCATTACGAGTCTGTTCTAACTCTTGAAATTACAATTTCCTTTTTTTACCAGTATCTACCAAATCCATGTTTAACTGCTTCACAACCCAGTAAGCTCTATGTTATATTTCCACAGGCAAATGACAAGGTTTATCAAAAACTAACATATACGACGACATGCTTATTGGAGCTTTGTAAGCAATCCAATACACCCACAAGGCATCATCCAAATGTAAGTTCCAATCCTTTCTGTTCAAATTCACCACTTTTTCGAAAATTGATTTAATTTCCTAGTTGGAGACTTCAACTTGCCCACTCATCTGCAAATGATATGCACTCAAAATATGTTTCTTCATCAATGTTCCAACAATTTTATTACATAAATGAGTTCCCCTATTGCTAATCATTGCTCGAGGTATTCTATACTTGACAAAAATGTTAGATTTGACAAATTTGACTATAACCTTAGCATCATCTGCATGAGTAGCTTTAGCTTCTATCCTCTTCGACACATAATCCACGGCTAAAATGATATAAGTAATGACCAAAAGATGAAGGAAAAGGGCCCATAAAGTCAATTCCCCATATATCAAAAATTTCATATACCAGGATATTTGTAAGTGGCATTTGATCTCTTCATTCCAGACTACCTGTTCTTTGGCAACGATCACAAGACTTACAAAACATGTAAGTCTCATAAAATAATTTAGGCCAAAATAAACCACATTCAAGAATTTTGCGAGCCGCTCTTTTAAGGCCAAAGTGTCTCCTACACACAAATGAATGCAAAATTTTAATATGGAAGGAATTTTATCATCTGCAACACACCTTCTAATAATTTGATCAGCATAAAATTTCCAAAGATGATGTTCATTCCATATGTAATATTTGGCTTTTTGTCTAATTTTATTCTTTTCAGCTCTAGATAAATCACTAGGTAAGGACTTAGTCACCAAGAAATTTACTATGTCGGCATATCATGGAATTACCTGTCGGATTGCGAAGAGACTTTCATCTAGAAATTCATCTTGGAAAACATCTGATGTACTGGTTGGAGTGATCTGGCTAAGATGATCGGCTACCAAATTTTTAGATCCCGTCTTGTCACGTATTTCTAACTCAAATTCTTGTAGGAGTAAGATCTACCAAATCAACCTTGGTTTTGCTTCTTTCTTAGTCACCAAATATTTTAGAGCTGTATGGTCTAAATAAATGATCACTCGTTTACCCCATAAGTAATACCACAATTTTTTAACCCAAAAACTACAACCAAGAATTCTTTCTCCGTCGTGGAATAATTCTTATGAGCATCGTTAAGTGTCATAGAGGCATAGTAAATGACATGAGGTACTTTGTCCACTTTTTGACCCAAAACTACTCCAACTGCATAATCTGATGCATTGCACATAATTCAAAGGAAATGCCCTACTTTGGTGGCTGAATTATTAGGGCTACAGTGAGTTGTTCATTTAGTTCATAAATACAATTTTGCATGGCCAATTAAAATCAAATTTCACATCTTTTTGGAGTAGTCTACACATGGGTTGAGCACTCTTTGAAAAATCTTTAATAAACCACTGATAGAATCCTGCATAACTAAGAAAAGAGCAAACTTCTCACATAGTAGCGAGGTAAGATAAAGATCTTATAACATCTATCTTAGCCTTATCAACCTCAATTCCCTTAGAAGAGAGTGTATAACCCAAAATTATGCCTTGATCAACCATAAAATGACATTTTTCATAATTTAAAACTAAATTAGTCTCAATGTAACGTTTAAGCACTTTCTTAAGGTTAATAATGCATGTTTCAAAAGATTCTTTGTAAACCGTAAAGTCATCCATGAAAACTTCCATACAATCTTCCACAAGATTAGAGAAAATACTTACCATACACCTTTGAAATATCGCTGGTGTATTACACAACCCAAATGGCATTCTTTGATAGGCAAAGGTTCTGAATGGACACGTAAAAGTTGTTTTGTCCTAGTAATTTGGTGCAACCAAAATTTGATGATAACCTGAATAATAATATAGACAACAGTAGTAAGATTTACCTGTAAGTCTTTCAAGCATTTGATCAATAAATGGAAGCAAAAAAAAAATCTTTTGGAGTAACTAAATTTAGCTTCCAATAATCTACGCAGACTCTCTACCTGTTTTGAATACGATTGGGTATCAACTCACCATCACTATTTTCTATTACAGTTACCCCAAATTTCTTTTGAACTACCTGGACTAGACTTACCCAATTACTATCTGAAATGGTATAGATAATCCTAGCATCAAGAAGCTTCAAGATTTCCTTTTTCACCACCTCCATCATGGGTGGATTTAAATGACGTTAGGGTTTCCTTACCTCCTTGGCTTCATCTTCAATCAAAATTTAGTGCATACAAATGGTGGGACTAACGCCTTTTAAATCAACTACTGTCCACCTGATGACTTATTGATGTTGTCTTAGCACCTGAATTAGTTGTTCTTCCTGCAAAGAAGATAATTTATTTGAGATAATAATAGGTAAAGTACATTTCTCACCCAAAAAGATATGTATTTTAGATGGTTAGGCAAAATTTTTAGCTCCAATATGGGCGGTTGAATCAACAAAGGCAATAATTTTGAATTGTTTCAGAACAACTCCACATAAGGTAATTGCTTAACCATTTTCTTGGTTTTCTCCAAATTGCAAAACATGGCTTCAAGTTCGTTATTGGGCACCAACATCTCTATAAGTAACTACCACTGCAACGTATCTCCAATTTTGAGAACTATCTCAAGTTCATCTCTTCCATGTAAGGAAGAATTTTTCTGCACCCAAGTGTTAATAAAATCCACAAAAACAATGGGTTGTTCATCATCCGAAAATTTTGTCGCGTTGTGTATATTGAATTTAATTAATCACCATTAAATTCCATAGTCAATGATCCATCATAAACACCAATTTTTGTTTTAGTGGTTTTCAGGAATGGTCTTCCAAATAAAATTGGAGTTGAGGAGGATACATCCTCACTACCCATCTGCAAAATGTAAAAATCAGCTGAAAAAATCATTTCGCCTACTTGAACTAAAATATCATCTAACACGCCCTTTAGATAAGCATTTGAACTATCTGCTAATTGAATCATTACATTAGTCTCTTTAAGGGGCCCCATGTTTAAGGACTTGTAAATATCATAAGGCATGACATTTATTGATACATTCAAATCTAACATAGCTTTTTCAATTCTTAAATCACCAATTTTATAGGGAATAGTGAACGTACATGGGTCTTGACATTTAGGTGGTAGTTTTTTCGTTTGAATTATTGCAGATACTTTCTCTCCCCATTGTACTTTCTCATCATTTTTCAGTTTTCATTTTAAAGTGCAAAGCTCCTTTAGAAATTTAGCATAATGAGGAATTTGCTTAATGGCATCAAGCAAAGGAACGTTTACTTGGACTTTTCTGAAAGTCTCCAATATATCTTTCTCTTGCCCCTCTTTCTTTTCTTTGGCAAATCGACTAGAAAATTGGGGCGGCACAATAAATTTCTGCAGATCTAAATTTATTTTTTCTCCTTTTTCCTTTTCTGGCTAGTTGGTTATTTCCTTTCTTGCTTCTTCTTTGATTTCCCTTTTGGAGATTTTTGGAAAAGGTTCCTTCAATTCTTTACCACTCTGCAATATGACAATTTTGGCACTTTGCTTGGGACTGATTTCTATTTGACCACAAAATTTTCCAGAATTTTGTGCCTTTAATCGATTAATTGTTGTATCCATTTAGCTCAATTGATTTTCAAGATTTTAAATACTAGCTTGAGTATCTTGCTAAAATTTCATTGTGTTAGTGGTCAAAGATTTAACTATATCTTCTAAAGAGGACTATGCTCACACCAACCCGGATTATAGGTGTTTACGAATGGATCATATTTTCTTTAAGTTTGCCCAGCAAATCCTCCCCTGACTTGTTCTGCACTTTCCTCTTGCAAAATCATGCATGCATCAGTAGAGTGTCCCAATATTAAATATATTCCACATGCCTTTGCTTTTTCTTTCTTTGTGACCACGAGTTGCCTCAGTCACATTCTTAGGCTTCATGCCTATACAAACCACATCAAATTCCTTCAAATGCTTCCAGGGATCCTCTCTTGGTAGATTTCAAAAAATTGTCAATAAGTGAATCAACCTCAACTTTAATTCAAAGGTATTGTTGTCCCCCAAATTTGAAAATTTGATACAATGAGCCTGTTGAGCGTCTGTGGGGGTAGCTAATTCACGAAGGGTATGATTTGTAGCCATCTTTTCTTTCTTCTGCGCCTATTATCTCTATTTTGTCTGTTTCCGTATCTTCTTGGCCATCTTCTCTATCTTTGAATAGAATAGTAGCTGTGTTGTTTTATCTACTCGTGTAACATACATATACCATCAAGAGATCCCCGGCAACGACACCAAATTTTGGTAATGATGTCGTCTGCAACCAAATTAATACCAACTCTAATAATGATATATGTAGTTAGCAAAGAGTTGAGATCATTCCCACGAGGAACCTATTGGTAAGTGTTTCACGAGTTAAAACTAAAACAAATTGGGGGATTTAAATAATGCAATTCTAAGTAATTAAAATTGACAAAAAAATTAGAATTAAATAGAAATAATCAAATCTGAAAAATTAATGAACAAACCTTAGTTTCGGGTCACTTACGTTATCAAACTAGTATAGATCATCGATACAAATTTAAATTAAATCCATTAACAAATACTCATTGAATGGTGTTCTCTCTTAGGATTAAATGAATAGAAAAGTGTATTCTAATCACTTTTATTAACCAACAACTTAGATACGATCTTAAGTTTGATTAATTAATGGCCTTAATAACTAAGAGGATCAGTGAGCAAGACAATACACATATGATATGTGTTTAATCTAGATAAATATCTTTCTTAGAATTTCCATTCCCTAATGTAAAAGATGATAATCCTATTTGTCACTTTGGATTAGCAAAATTGAACGTCAAATCCTACTAATCTGGCCGTAAATTAAATCAATCAATTCCTAGTTGTGCACCCTAGAGATAAATCAATTTAATCATAAAAAGTAAGGTGAAAGATACTTAATATTAGTCGATCAAATAAACTTTATTCAGAAAATATCATACATACTAGACGATAACGTTGGTTTCCTCCAACCAAGAAGAAGGATTTAGCTACTTATAGCAGTGATGAACTTGACAAAAGAATAGCAAAACGTCTGGTCTCCATATCTGCCCTTTTTCTCCAGAAAAACGTAAAACTCTTAAAAAGAAAATAAGAACGTGAAAGATAAGTTGTTAGAGGGGATTGTCCTCCCTTTCTAAAGTTATTTGTTCATATAAACTCCCCACAAAATCAGGTTGTAGATCCCCACATAAGGAAAAACAACTTAAATCCCAAAATAATTGGAATCTTATATCTATCGAATCCCTTTTCAAATCAAACCCTGGTGATAAACTTTACCCTTACACGTATCCACGCTTAGTCAAAAACTTTTCTGTCCGTTGGAAATTCGAATTATCCTTACTTTTCTTACATCTTTTTGATCCAAATTCAACTCTCATGTGTTCAAAATCACCTGATAACAATTAAGAAACAAGTCCATTAATTTTAAATAAAAATTTCAATACATTAAAGAGATTTATATCCAAAGTTAGCCCAAATAACTTATAAATTAGATATAACTATGTGCCGTAATAAAAGACATAGATATATTAAATTAATTATTATTTCAACCTTGATAGTCAATGGGTGTATGATAAGACAAATTTATTATAAATGAACCTCAAAAACCTTAATATTTTATTATCTTGATCTTTTCTTACTATTTAGTTATCTTACTTAATTAGTTTAGTAATTTAATTGCCTTTCGTCAATTGTGATTTTATTTAGTTTCATTGTTGGCCAAGATTAATAAAATACTTCAGATTTTATAAGTTAAATTCTATGCAATTGCAGATAGAATCGATATAACGAATTCTAATTTTAAGACAAAAGGTGAGCTTTCCAATTCTTGCCTGACTGATGCTTCTTTTGATAAATAAAACAATGACGCAAAGGTTTTATTCGTTTATCTGTTTAAGAAATATTTTCGTTGAAAAAACTATTTTAACACCAAAAGCTATTGATTCTAATTACTTTTTCGAGGAAAAATGTCGAGATTGAATTTTCAAACTTTCTTTTGAAAAACTATAAATATAGAGAGGGAGAGAGAGAGAGAGATAAATACATCAAAATTTAGCATGTACCTCCAATTTTAAATATATACTAAATATTAAATTATGCATTAAAAATAAAAATATGAGTTATTCATTTAATTCACAAATATTAATAATTCTTAATTTGCTTTAATCATTTTAAAACTTCTATACAATAAGTATCATGTAATAAAAGTTTATTTATAAAAATAAAACTAATTCATAAACGTTAGAATTGTTAATTCAGTAAATCTTAATTATTTTAAAATATGTGTATATTCTATAATACTAATATTATTTAATAATTATAAATGCTTAAATAGAGTATTATGTAGATTCCACCGTCTTAATTTGTACCATAATAAGTGTTTGATGACCTGTTAATAACGGTGGAATCTAATGTACCTGTCATACATCTCTATATGACAGATAACATGTCATACATGGAATCTAATGTATCTGTCATGTATGTCTATATGACAGATGCATGTCATATGTCTCTATATGAATGGAATCTAATGTGTCTGTCATGTATCTCTATATGACAGATACATATATGGAATACCAAGTGTTTGATGACTTGTCTCTTTCTTTTGTTCTGTTTGCTAATAGCAATTACTGAGTCCTTTCTAATAAGAGGAATACAAATTACTTGCTTAACGAGTCCGAGGCCCCTGTGGAGTAATATGACAGCATAAACGTCAAAAGTCAGGTAAATGTTTTCCGAAACTTGAAGACAAACTTGTCAAGCAGCATTCGACTAATATTTCCACTTACCCTCAAAGGCTTCTCAAATTGTTTGTCATGATCTACTGCATGTTGTAAAATACAATAAATGTGAAACCTCACTCTGATATCAAATAATAAAGCAAACACACGTACTAGAGGGTAAATTGTGTAAAAAAAATTTGCAAAATACTCTAAAAATGATAATATCCTTCTAAACAAAAGTATGTCTATAAATAGGAAGGTCTTATCAACGTTTGAAAAGATCCTATTACTAGTAAAAAACAAAAAGGATCTTGTTAATAGAAAAGAGTGTACTAGCACTCAATAGAAAAAGAACCCGCTAATTGTTAGTAGCCTGCTAATGATTAAAAAACAAAATGAGCCTATTAATCAATATGAGCTTATTAACGCTAAAAAACGAAAAGAGCCTTTTAATCGATAGGAACCTGTTAACGTTAGAAAACGAAGGGAACCTTTTGCGATAGAAAAACAAAAGGAGTCTATAGTAAAACTGAAGGAGCTACAAGCTTATAATGCGAAAATTTAAAAGTTAGGAAGAGAGAAAGAATGACATGTTAGGAAGAGAGAAAGAATGACATGATCAATTTATACTAGTTCGGATTATAACAAAGCATACTTCCAGTCCCCAAGTATTCAACCTGAGTATTTCACTATAAAATCTAAGTAGTAAATTTTCGCGAGTCTCTTCAAGCTCATAAGTATATATATTTCAAGGTTTTTTAACCTTCTACACTCGTAGTGTTTAACAAAACTTTACAAGCTCTCAATAAGAAATATAAAGAAGATTTAACGGTCTCTCTCAATAGAGTGATTTCACTTTCTAAGGCACAAAGAATTTGATAAGACTTTTAAGAATATTGATGTTGTTAGGATTTTTTACAAGCCTCGTGTCTTTCACAAATTTGGTAGCTCTTCCTTAAGTAGATATTTTTCTTAACTAGTCATTGCTTAATCTACGATATCTGTCCTGCTAAAATCTTCAATATTTAGACATTAAAAAGAACGTTTTGTCAAAGCTTCCAAAGCTAATTATTCGAATTCGTAAAAACTTCCGGATGCTGTGAAACATTTATGAATAGGCAAATTCATAAAGAAGATTCCTGTAAGAAAAGAAGCAATTATCCTATGATCTTATTTCCTTTTAAGAATGACATCATTGGCTATATAAAGCAATTATCTTTATGGTATGATAATTAGAAGGGGCAAGGAGCGTTAATCCATAATCAGCTGGGTATAACCCTATTGGAGAGATTCCCCAAGAAAACAAAGCTCTTAGAGATAGTCAGCAACGGTTTTTAGATCTTATCAACAGAAGAGATCAGGCTCTTAACGTTCCAGCAATTTAGAAACTTCGAGGAACGAGACATCTATTTATGTAGAGAGATTTCATTTACATAAATTACTATGTAGGAAGCTAAAAGATTAAGGAATGGGACAGTAAACAAAGTGGATTGGTTTCCCCTCATTTGGAACAGGGTTATTAGACCTAATGCTAGTTTTCTCCTATGGCTAACAATATTGAACAGACTAAATACTATGACTAGACTGAAGTTCCTATCATCCTCTACTATTTGTATCCTCTGCAATCTAGAGGAGGAAACTAAGGATTACCACTTCTTTGAGTATGTTTTCACTAAAGAGATTTGGAATAAAATCTCTAGACTAAGTGTCCCAGGGTTTCACTATTGCAAATTTCCTGATATCCTACAGCAGATTCCTCTTCTAAATATTTCTAAAAATGATAGGGATATATTGTTGGTTTCGGTGGCTACTTGTGTTCAAGCTATCTTGAGGGAGAGGAATGACAGAAGATTTAAAGGGAAAGCTATCTCTCTTTACGCTCTTATAGAGCTTAAATAGTCAGTATAAAGGAACAACTAATCATAAATCAATTGCACTAACATTGCAACAGAGTACTAGCTCTTACGTGGAGAATTTAGTCCTAGCTATATTTACTTAAGCATAATGATCAAGATTCATTCATTAAACCTAGCATCATCCCAGAATAATTCAGAAATCCCTATCATTGACGAGAGTTCAAATCATTACAGTGAAGAAATCTCATGCAAGGAAATCTCTAGAGTCAAATTCATACACATCATCTGTCCACGATCATCTACTGACTTATAAAGATCTTGATACTCACCTAGTGGAAAAAGGGGTCTCTTAGACAACTCTTTTGTTATGTTCCTTGTTACTACATGAAGGCCCAATTTTGATATTCAGTGAATATAGTTAGTCTAAGTGGAAAATACTGAAAAAGAAAAAAGGAAGATGGTATAAATCCGAAAGAGGAGATTAGGGAAGGCCTGCTCCTCCGACTCATCACTAAAGAACGGACTTGACAGACATCCAAAAGAAGGATGTTAGAAGAGTTCGAGAGACAACTGATTAAAGCCCTAATCTTATAAGATCACATAAGTTGAAGTTGATCTTGTTACCTGTGTAGAGAGATTCGTGATGAGTGATAACTTGCATATTCATGCATATTTCAGTCCATACTTTGCGTACATTTGCATAGTTATTTGTTACATTTTGTATGCTTTTATGTGGGTTTTGTGTGTTTGCATATTTTAGGTGGAGCTATTGGAAATGGTGGAAAATGTGACTGATTTGGAGCAAAAGAAATATTGGTGAAGTCTGGACGTTGAAATACGACATGGCCACGTCGTAATCCGTAACTGTGCTGTAGAATTTATAAGTAGACAGAATTATGGGCCAACCGTGTTGGAACTCTAGCCCAATGGACAGAATTCACTCCTGATTATAGTGACATGACCAGGATATATTTTGGCACAAGATGGGGCCTTTGTTTGATTATTAGCCTCCAAATTAAGAGGGTATTTAAGTGTCTTTTGATAAAAATTAGGTCAAGTGTTATTTTGGGGGAGAATAGCTTTTCTTTTGGAGGTGTTTTTAGACAGGGATGATGGCAAAACTTGAACAGCAAAGAAAACCCATGATTTTCTCTATTGTAATGAGTAGCTAAATTCTCTCTAGTCAAGGTACATGGATGTTTAATCGTTAGCCAATT
>JANZXR010000006.1:3936249-3956456 GCA_027575705.1 Erythroxylum echinodendron | reverse complement strand
TTTGTAATTTTGAAATGGGCCCAAGTGGCTAATAAAAGTTCTGTTGATTTCATTGTTTTGTATCAAATGGTTATTAAACAAAGTGAAACATTTTGGTTATTGATATTTTGTAATTTATGTTTGTGTTTTTTTAAAAATATATATATATACCGACTTTCGATTGTTTAGTGATGTGGCACACCGCTCTTGCGGGACACGGACTCGGATATCACTATTGATATCGGGTTCGGGTTCAGCGAGAGTGGGGTGTTACACACAAGACCTTGGAGACCTGGACGAACGTAGGCACCTACCTCACGGACGCTGTGGAAGAGCTGACACGAAGACCACACACCAAGACTCACCAAAGTTCTTCGTTCCTTACTCCTCTAATGTTTATTATCCTTGATTTGATATTTATTTAGTTGAACATGAACATGATTAAGTAGATTTCTTGTTAGGTTTCAAAGAAGGGATGTAGTTTTCGAATTTCTACATAATTTAATTCTGAATTTTATTCAATAAAATTGATTCATGACTGTTGATACTTGTTTTGAGTATAATTGCACCTATTATATGTTAGGCCTCACATAATTTGTGTCGAAATTATCGGTTGAAAAACTGAAAGGTGAAAATCGGTAGTGGAAAACCAAAATTAAGAACTTGTAGGTTTAGACCTAGACATAGGCAAAAATATGTGAGAGGAATTACCAACTAGATAAAAATCTTAATGGGTTTAGTTAATTTCATGAGTCACAATAGTCGGGATTGATTTTAACTACAATACTTCTTTGACATCTCGATAGAGAATCATAGATAATTTAGATTTAGTTTCTTTCAAAGTCTAGAGACCAAGATTATTAAATAAACAAGAAAAAAATTATTAGAAGTCGATTACGAAACCAAATTTAAAACCTGCCTTTTACATATTTGATTTATTCCTTACAGCCATAAATTGCTCAGTTATTCTATTTGTTTTAAGATTAGTTTTAGCAATTCGTTTATTAATTAATTTTTCAATAATCAACATTTAAGTGATCAACCCAAATAATTGAATAGTTTTAGCCTAGTAATTATTCAGTAACTCTGTGGATCGATACTCTTACTTTCCTATTTACTTGCGTGACCTGTACTTGCAGGGCCTCGGACATATGGCACAAAGACGGTGGAATCTAATGTACCTTTCATATATGGAATCTAATGTACCTGTCATATATCTCTATATGACAGATACATGTTATAAATCTCTATATGAATAAGCTCTAATGTATATATATATATATCAAACATAACAAAAGAAAGAAACAAGTCATCAAACACATGCTATGGCACAAAGACGGTGGCATATAATGTACCTGTCATATATGGAATCTAATGTACCTGTCATATATCTCTATATGACAGATACATGTCATAAATCTCTATATGAATGGACTCTAATGTGTCTGTCATATAGAGATCTAATCTGTCTGTCATGTATCTCTATATGACAGATACATATATGGAATACCTAAGTGTTTGATGACTTGTTTCTTTCTTTTGTTCTGTTTGCTAATAGCAATTACCGAGTCCTTTCTAATAAGAGGAATACAAATTACTTGCTTAACGAGTCTGAGGCCCCTGTGGAGTAATATGATAGCATAAACATCAAAAGTCAGGCACATGTTTTCCGAAACTTGAAGACAAACTTGTCAAGCAGCATTCGACTAATATTTCCACGTAAGAACGTTGATTATTTATCTAGAGTCACTCTCTCTAGTCTCGGGTGCTATATGAATCTAAACATTAAGTGGCCTAACATACCTGTAACCACATGCTTTTTCACAAAGCTAATGCAATAACTTAATAATAAAATCAACTGACGCAAATGCATGAACATTTGTCATTTGCCTTTAAAGGGCCAGTAGTAATACGATTAAATAAGGTAAAAGATATTTAACTTTTATGTAGTTTCATGAACTTTACTAAGACTCTATACTTTAATAATTTTATGAGAAATTTTTATATTTTATGAAAAATTCAGAATAAAATTTTTATTAATTTTCTGATAACTTTTTATTAATATGACAACTTTACAGGATGCCCAATAACGCGAGACTTAACCAGAAACCGAAAAACTCAACCTGAAATTATTTCTTTTCCGGCTCAAAACCCATCTTAATTATTTACCCCTAACACTGTAAACATCAAAAACTGTTGACGACAACTAGCTTAATCATCTTTACTACCATAACATAGCACTCATTAATCCATAAACACTTCTGTTGGAATGAGTTCCAATTAATTTGTTCGCTTATATGTATATTGTAAGAATATTGCATATTTTAGGCTATCGTTAAGGTTAAGTTCAACTAAAGTGATCTAATTAAATTTGGAGCTTAAAGTATCCAACAGGGTATGGACAAGTTTTATATGTGTAGAGACTAGAATAACAATTTCTTAGTTGATGATGAGCCAAACTAGAAATTTTAAACCTATTAGGCTTAGGTTTTTATCTTTACAAAATATGCTTATGGTTCTCAAGTTATGCAGCTGGCTATTGGGTTTCTCTTAACATCTCCATCACTAATGAAAATCACAAAATAGGAGCCGGCATACCAACTTGGTATACCATAATCCAGATTTTCAACTTAATAATTAATGGCAATAGTCTCCCCCTTTCGGTGATGATAAGCAATAATAGATATATTTTTCAAAATTCAAAGACAAAATAGATGATTTCGAAAGATATCTGTGACTTTTATATGTTCAAACATAATTAAAAGGAGCTTGTCTCTTAAGAAAAGAATCTATCGTTTATATATCAAAGATTTTCACAAGTTTAACGGTAGAATCAATCATATATATAATTGAGGCTGCATTGAGAAATATATAATTATATATGTAGAAACATGCAAAAAAAAAATCACATAAACTCTCCCCCTTTATCATTATAAAAAATAATAAAGTATAGGAAGGAAGAAACTATCATAAGTTCGAATAAGCCAGGCGGAAAAGAATAGCAACAGATTAAATGAAGGGATTCGAAGATTTTTCTTAGTAAAATCTGCATGTCAAAAAGCTGATTTTGCATGCTATCTATTTGTTCTAGCATCTATTCTTGATTGGCTTGAATGTTCTACAGTTATTGATGGAGTTTTGTACTATTTTCATCTAGAGGAGGAGCAAGAGTTTGTTGGTTTAGAGTAGGATCTAAGTTTTCTGTTACTCTTTTAGATCTTTTGTCTACCCAGACATTATTTTGTAATTTGTATCCAAATTAATAGAGAATAGAAGGGTGAAACTTACCCGATGCATACCAATTCAAATTTGCAAATGGAACTCTATAATGATTGAAAATCTTGGTGAGAAACATCTCATTAGGTAAGCAACCGGTGGTATTCTTATGATTGCCCTTATCCACCATGAACCGTAAGATCATAGCTGGAATATTCATTCTGTTCCCTTTTAGCAAATTATACACCATATAAGTTTATAGCAATTTGCACCCTTCAACTGAGCTGCTTCTGGGAAAAACTAAAGTAGCTAAAAGCGATACAAGTATTAAGTCTAATTGTCTATTCTAGGGTCTCCCATCTTGGGTGTTCTCAGCATAAAGGTAGATGGATTTGACAACTTCAACTAACTCCAAATCATTAACATCCCTCTTATGACAGGAAAAATTAGTTTTTCCTATAGGAGCTACTTCTAGTATACCGCCCAAGATTTCTTCAGAAATTAAAATTTCTCACTCATGCACCCATGAGACAATGGCTAGCTTTTCATTTATTTCTTCCTTTTTATATATATGTTTAGAATATCCTGACTAGCTCATCATATATTGTCTCATCTAAGTTCAAAAAATTTTCCCAATCAATGGCAACAAAGTAAGGAGAGATAGGTATACATATGTTATCAAACATCATAGGAGACAAGATCCACCTAATAACCACCTTTCTTTTCTTATATTGTGCTTTATAGTGGACTTCAGCTTCTATTGATTCAAACATTTTTTGTGGTATTGATATCTTTTCTTGCTCATATGCTGCTATCTTTATTTGCTTTACCCTTTTTTCTTTGGGAAATATCTCTTCTTAAGACAACTCTTTTTTATCAATAAGGTTCTTAATAGTTTCTTTAGTTACAGACGCCTTGCCTTTCTTTATTTCTTCCCTTTTTCTTTTTCTAGCTTCTTCTTCCTCTTTCTTTTTAGCATCCATGGTTTCTTTTTGTTCAGAAATTTTCTCGGCTTGTTTTGCAAGACTTCCTCTGGTTAGTGGTCATCTAATCAATCGAGTAGATTCTTCATCTGAATCATTTTCATTTGTAATTCAGTGCACATCAGGTACTTTCTTCTCTTGACGTTTAGAGGAGAAAGGTTCAGTAATACGAGCTTCATCATGGTTAATAGAAGAAGTTTGCGTTTCTTTTGTCCTTTTGATTTTTTTCTTACCATTGTAGGTGAGCTTGGTAAAGTTTGGGAGAGAAAACAAAAGGCAATAAGAATACAAAGAGTTAGGGTGCTGAGAGATTAAGAAGCGCAGATGAGAATGACAGAGATAAGAAGACGAGAGAAGTTTGCTTAGGGTATACTAAGTGATTCCTGAGCGCTGATCTCGTGAGAGGATAAGTAGACGTATAGGCCAGAAGAGGAAGCGTAATCGGTTACATATCTTCTGACAAACGCATACGCAGAGTTGTTAGACTATGTGAATTTTTGAAAAGGCTGAACTACTCCATGAATGACTCCCTATTTTTAGGATACGTGTCATTTAAAATGTCAACCTGAGAAAAGCCTTCTAAAAAGAAGAGGAGGATTCTAATGTAGAAGAAACTTACTAACCTAAGAGGAGGTTTCTAAACTAAGAGGGGCCTTCTAAACTTTAAAGAGCCTACTAAACTAAGAGAGTTTCTAAGGAATCAGAATAGAAAAAACCTGCTAAACGAAACGCAAAGGCAAGTAGCACAGAATATTCATGCAGAAATAACATCAAAGAGTTTGCACGTACTAAGCTCTTTTCTTACACGCAAAATCTATTTTCAAAGAGTGGCTTGTTGAAAACGTCAGGTACTTGATTCTCAGTATTAACCTGCACTCAACGACTAATGAAACGGTGTTGATCTCATCATTAGACTCAACGACTAATGAAACGGTGTTGATCTCATCTTTAGACAGCTAATGAAACTCTCTAACTACTGTAATTTTTGATCGCTTGAAACGGTGTCCCTTAGACAATGTGTGGATGTAACCTAATTATTTTCTATCTTTGTATGTCTTATCCTTGATCGCACTTGAACAATAACAAAAAGTCCAAAACAAAAACAGAAGCCACAGCACGCAGAGGTGTCCCTTGTTATGTATATAAACCAAAGCAATGACCTAACAGAAACAAACCATCAATAGTCAGCAAACCATGAATGCGCTTGGAGTTCTACACCTGCTTTTCAGTTCCTGTCTTCTATTCACTTTCCAGGCCTCTTCGGACTTAAATGACAGGTCTACATATATTGTACACATGGACAAGTCCATAATGCCTAAACCTTTTCTGAGCCATGAACAATGGTACTCGTCAATCTTTCTTTCCATTAAATCTACAACTCAGACCCCGACTACGGACTCGCTTATATACACATATGACAATGCTGCCCAAGCATTTAGTGCGGTTCTGTCTCCAAAGGAACTTGAAGCCATAAAGAAGACGCCAGGTTTTGTCTCAGCTTACAAAGACAAGACTGTCACTGTTGACACCACCCACACTACCAATTTCCTTTCCTTAAATCCCTTCTCTGGTTTATGGCCAGCTTCAGATTTCGGAAAAGACTTAATAATTGGTGTTATTGATACTGGGGTTTGGCCAGAGAGTGAGAGTTTTAAGGATGATGGCATGACGCCTGTGCCATCAAGATGGAAGGGCATTTGTGAGGAAGGACAAGAATTCAATTCCTCCATGTGTAATTCAAAGTTAATTGGAGCTAGATACTTCAACAAAGGAGTGTTAGCTGCAAATCCTGAGATTAACATCAGCATGAATTCAGCCAGAGATACTCAAGGCCATGGCACTCACACTTCATCGACAGCTGCTGGAAACTACGTGAACGATGCTACATTCTATGGCTATGCTACTGGAACAGCAAGGGGTGTGGCACCACGATCAAGGGTGGCCATGTACAAGGTGTTGTGGGATGAGGGACGATACGCAGCTGATGTTCTTGCTGGAATGGACCAAGCAGTCGCTGATGGTGTCGATGTGATTTCTATCTCTATGGGATTCGATGAGGTGCCACTGTATGAGGATCCTCTAGCAATTGCCTCGTTTGCTGCGATGGAGAAGGGCGTGTTGGTGTCATCTTCAGCAGGAAATCACGGGCCAACTCTAGGCATCTTGCACAATGGAATACCATGGGTGATAACCGTTGCTGCAGGCTCTGTAGATCGTTCTTTTGCCGGGGAATTGATTTTAGGCAATGGCGTAACTATGAGTGGGTGGACTCTGTTCCCAGCGAGTGACATTATAGAGAAACAACGTATTATCTACAATAAGACCATATCAGCTTGCAACTCCACTGTGTTGCTATCACAAGCTCCATCAGCTGTCATCTTGTGTGATGATATTGGGAATTTCTACACCCAAATGTATACAATTGCAAATGTGTCAAATGCGCTCGGTGCTATATTTCTGGCTGAAGAACCTTCATTGCAGGAATTTCCCGATTCTCCTTCTCCTGGAGTTGTCATAAGCCCAAATGACGCTCAACGAGTTATGCATTATGTCAGAACTGCTACAAACCCTGTGGTAACTATAAAATTTAAGCAAACTATTTTGGGTTCAAAGCCTGCACCAGTTGCAGCCTCTTACACTTCAAATGGTCCTTCTCCAAGCTATCTGGGTATTTTAAAACCGGACGTAATGGCTCCAGGGACACTTGTTCTAGCCTCTTGGGTTCCAAATATTTATGCCACAACCATTGGTGCGAATATACACTTGTCGAGCAATTTTGCTTTGCTTTCTGGAACGTCGATGGCTTGTCCTCATGCTTCTGGCGTTGCTGCACTTCTTAGAAGTGCACACCCAGAATGGAGTCCTGCCGCTATTAGGTCGGCCATGATTACGACAGCGGATCCGTTGGACAACACTCTCAATTCAATCAGAGATAATGCTAGGAATTTAGAGTCTGCATCCCCTTTAGCTATAGGAGCAGGGCAAATTGACCCCAACCGAGCACTAGACCCTGGTTTGATTTACGATGCTACTCCACAAGACTATGTGAATCTCTTATGTTCCATGAACTACACTAAAAACCAAATCTTGACCATCACTAGATCAACCAAGTATTCTTGCTCAAAACCTTCGCCTGATCTTAACTACCCATCCTTCATCGCATTGTATGACAGCAAAACATATTCGCGACATATGACTTTTGACAGGATTGTCACAAAGGTTGGAAAAGAAGGTGCAGTTTATAAGGCAGTGGTAATTGCTCCAAAGGGTTCCGTGGTGGATGTGTCGCCACGAATTTTGAGATTTGCACAAATCTATGAGAAGCAAAATTTCACAATGAGCATAAGATACTCTAAGAAGAAGAATAAAGGAGTTTCATTTGGTTCCCTAGTGTGGATTGAAGTGAATGGAAACCACAGAGTGTCAAGCCCTATAGTCATATCTCCTGTGGTACGTACATGGTGAGTTTTCTATGTTTCAAAAATAAAGGAAATTTTATGTACTATCTGTAATCAAATTTATTTATAGTTTTTTTTTTCACTTTATCACGTAAAGAAACAAACACGATAAATATTTTGAAATGACTATTATAAATTTAACATTATCATTATTTTTAAAAAAATTTGGCTTTACCAACAACAAATTGAAGATATGCTAAGATTTTTTAAATATTTAGTTAAAGAAGTGCATGTTCCAATGGATAGAATTAGCATTAGTCAAATTATTTTTTTTAATTTAATTATAGAAGGAAAATTTCATACAAACGATCTTTCAAAGAAATGGAAATGCTAATATATAATAAAAGATTCATCAAAACTCTAAATGAACAGGTGTGTTAGATGTTTAGTAAAGAAAATGATTAAATAAAATTTAACATTTGTACTACAATATAATATGATTATTTACTTTTTATAGTGCTTAATTATAACTTAATATTACAAAAATAAACAGTTTATAAAATAAGTATACATTACCGTCACTGCTATTTAAAAAATTGACTGATAATACAATATGAATTAGTTATTCACTTTATAATGTTATAAAATTAAATACTATAACATATTAAAACTTATATAAGTATACATTGCCGTCACTACTTTAATTAAAAGATTTCTTCTCGGCCAAGTATAATTTGAATCTCAACGTTTATAACGAAATACAACTTGAACCTTAACATTTTGAAGCGTTCAAATTGAACTCTAATATTTTAAAAACATTTAGAACAGACTCTTATATAATTAATTTTTTAAATTAATCAAAAAACAGATTTCACAATCACGTGACAGTGGGGACATTATTTATATATTTTAAATAGTAAGTCTCACTTGAGCCCATAGTTATATATTTTAGAATAGTAATAGGGCTCACTTTTTATTTAAAAATAAAAAATATTGTAACGTCAGTATGACATGGTATTTAATTAACGAAAAGTTAATTCTGTTTAATTTTTTATCTACTTAAGGTTTGTTTTAAATTTTGAAAACGTTAGTATTCAATTTAAACGCTTCGAAATCTTATGATATGTTTTATATTATGTTGTAAATGTCACTTCCATTGGTCAAAATGACCAATTCATTTCAATTCGACCTTACACTTGCTAGTCATATTCTCTGTTTTTCAAGTTTTACGACTACCTCTTACCTAACAAAAACAATTATCAAGACCAGCATAAAAGCATGCTCTTTTTCCAAACAAGTTTTATCTGGTAACATAAAATCTTGTCTCATATATTTGGTTTTAGATAATGTTTTGTGCAATCATAGTTGATTTCGACCAGCCAAAATAGAAATACTCAAGGCTAGCTGCACCTATAAGATTTTTTACTCACTGGACTACTGTGATTCTTGGAACGACAAAAAAGACAATGATAGAGGACTGTAGTTGCCAGAAAATTTACAATTTTCTTAAGATAAGAAAAAAGTCAGGAACCAGAAGATTTAATACTATATTCCTCATTATAGAGGTTGCCAAGAAAGTAATGTCCATTAAAACACTACTGTTTGCCTTTATTTTGATTAAAAATTAACACGTAGTTCTTTGTTTCGGTTTACAAGCGTGCTAAGAATTTAAAGTGATTTCAAACTAAGAAAGAAGAAAGAAAATATTGCGACTCGTAATCTAATTGCGACTCGTAATCTAAGACTAGAATCAAACAATTGTGTATGCTAGAAAGGGACAAAAATTTAACAGAAAAGAACTTTGTTTTATTAATAAACAATTCGACAAAACATAATGACGAAGAAAATTGAAAATTACTAAAATCAATTGAAAAGAAAAACTAATACAAGGGAAAAAAATAGAGGATTGCTGAAAATAGAAATAAGTAATAGGTTTGCTGGGATGTTAGGCTTTTAATATGTGAGAAGTTGGAGAGCATTCTTTTTGCTTCGAAACTTCTATTTATAGCTAACGATGGCGAGTGTTCTATTCTAATTCAAACTTGTAATCCTGATAAAATTTTATCCTTCTAAATATAGATAAAATTTGGATAAACTTTATCATATCCAATATAGATAAAGTTTGGGCTGGTGTTTATCAAGCCTCTTTATCTTAGACTTCTAGACTCCTAATCCAACTCCAACTCTATTACATCCTTCTCTGCTAGATACTGGAATCTAATGGGCAAAGATCAATGTACTACTTTTGGACTTCGAACTATGAGTTTTTCTTTAGACTTTAAATTTTCGGGTCAAAACAGTAAAAATAGTTCTAACCTATTTTTGAGTGTAAACAACTTCCAAGAAAATTGCAATACTTTTTACCGCTTGGTTAAATGTTACCGCAACAAATTTGTCCTCAAAAGGAAGTGTTAAAGATTAAGTATTTACTTTATTTACGCGCCAGAATATGCAATCAATGTAAGCCAAACTTGAATCACAGTCAACAATAAGTTGACTGCCACACTTTTGCTAGGGAAAATGTAATATTTCTTAGATCAATCTCTCTTTAAGTGTTCCACTAATGTTAATATTCAGAAAGTTTATGATATTAGTGGTTTATCTCGGGAAAAACTGTTTTGAAGCATATGGTAAAAAATTTTCCTTTCAGGTTCGAATTACGAAAATAGTCTCTTTATAAAAAAATATAAGGAGAAGATTATGTCCATCGATGATCCTTCCTAAACTCTTGCAAAGTAGGGAGTCTTATGTACTAAATACTTTAACTTTTTTATCTTGTGAAAAACTACCCATTAACAATTTCTTAGTAGGATTGAGGTAGGTAACTACCTTTTAAGAAGTTTTTTTTTTAAATTTTAGTCTCTTAATTGCAAACAATATTTTAATTCAGTCTTCTAATTCATAGTTTATTTTATATACCCATAATGGGGAAATTGAGGGATTAATTATGATATCTCCCACTCGCACGTAATATGTACTAAATTAAACATTATGACTACAGCATGAGCACTTCTATTCTATCGCAACTTTTATACAAGCAAGCAAGACGCTCGAATTGCACACATCATGATATGGAGAGCTTACCATTATACAATTGTTAGATATATACAATAGGGAAAAGTAGAGCAAGGATGTTATACTCCAATTTCACTTTGTCATATTCATTCTTTTCAGACCTTGTATATACATGTGGATATCTTTAGCTCTATACTCGCAATTATATTTCAACATGAAATAACAATTGGTCGACCGGTGAATACAACTGAATATAACACACATGTGATCTTCCCATCCCCTTTGCTCCTTCTTATCTTAGTTCAACTACTTTTCCAAATTTGCCCCGCTAGACCAAATCATCCTTAGTCATTGGTAGCATTCTAATATAGTAACATTGAACTAAATTTTCCATAATAAGCTAATGGTCAAAGGGTATAAATAAAATTGATATTTACTTAATTTCTTGGGACTCGCACAATAAAGAAGTAGAGGTCAAATCTTTCATTACTCATGTAATTCGATTTTGCATATGTAGTATGAAATACTTGCTATAGAATTCACTCTATTTTAAAAAATACAATGTCATCCAGGTGATAGTCCAAACATACTCAATGATTGACTTAAATCCACTAGCTCACTTAAATCCACTAGCTCTATTTATATTCTCTATAAACAGGACTTCACGTGACATCCAAAGACAAATTAAGTGAATTGTGGGGTTTATTATTACCATTAATATGTATTTTATAACCTCATCTTGAACATTTATCAAGGGGATTAAATTTCAAGTTTGAGCTCCTACTTAGGCATATCAATATCTATTTATCTTGAAATAATCTCATCTTATGAATAACAAATTCATAAAGGCGCTTGCTCATGTGAGATGTCCATTCTATTGTATCCAATATACCTTTACCTTAATGCACTTATGCACTCGTATGTTTATGTATATACGTATATTAATTGGATAATATATTCAAAAGTGTATGACCTTTTAAGATTCTTTTCAATTTAGTACCTAAGTTTTTAAATTCTTTACAACTTAGTGCATAAGTTTTTAAATTTTTAATTGAATGACTAACTTTTTAAAACATTAACAATTCAATTCAAAAGGTTATTCTTGATGATATATATATAACCATAAAGTGGCTGACCTTTTAAGATTCTTTTCAATTTAGCGCCTAAGTTTTTAAATTTTTAATTGAATGAATAGCTTTTAAAAAAATTAACTATTCAGTTCAAAAGGTTATTCTTTATGACGTAACATATCTACTAAATGTCACATGAATGCTCACCTAGTAGTCATATTAACAAAAACTAATGATTAAAAAACACAACCGGTTTGACCAGTTTAATTATAAAAACCTTAAACTGACTGACTTTCTTATTCAATTTTCAATTTTCTAATTTGATTTACTTTAATAGCCTTTATTGATAAATATTATCGATTACTTTATTACTTAATTAGTCAGTTTCACAAATTAACTAATTTTTATGTATAAAAATAAATCAATTAATTTTCATTTAATAGTATTCTTTTCAATTAAACTTCAGATTCTTCTATAAGTAAAAATAGTCTCCTTTAATCGTACTTAAAATTTTTTAATTTTATTTAATCTTTAACCAATTTTATGACAGTTTGATACTGGTTGAACTTTTTAAATTGTAAACATCTTGGCTTACCAATTCAACTTTCAGTCCAGTTTTTAAAACATTGGCAAAAAACTAAACTTGTAAACTGAATTATTAAGATTTTAAAAAGTTAGTCACTCAATTGAAATTTTTAAAATCATGGACACTGAATTGAAAAATGCTCAAAAAAGTGAGCACTTTTAGGATTGGTTATCTCATATATATATTCAAATCTTTGAACCATACAACAAATAATGGAAAAATATGGCATTTATTATAATGGGAAATCATTAAATATCATTTTATTGATGCATAAATACATCGATATTTTTGTAAACCTAAATATTTCATGTGAATCTCAAACACATCTTTAGGTACTACTTTGGTGAAAGTATCCACACTCATATAAGGCGTAGATACATATTGCATATTCACTTCCTTTTGTGCAACCAAATCTCTCACAAAGTTATACTTAGTATTTATATGCTTTGCACTCACATGATATTTGGGGTCTTTTGTAAATAAAATTCTTACTTGATTATCATAATTCACCAAAATGAATTTGATAAATCATCATTGATCCCCAATTGATTCAAAAATCTCTTGAGTTAGACTTCTTCTTATATAGTAGTTGCAAACGTGACAAACTCAGCTTACATTGTAGATAAGTCTAAACATGTTTGTTTCTTACTACTCTATGAAATGGCTCCTTTTTTAGTAACATCGCAAATCCACAAGTAGACTTTCTCTCATTTAAGTCTCCTTCCCAATCAACATATGTGTAACCCCTCAATCTAGAAGTAGATTTTCTCTCATCTAAGGCTCTTTGGTATCACAAGGAATAATTCATGCCTTAGTATCACAAGGAATAATTCATGCTTCATTTAAGATATCGCAATATTCTCTTAATGACTTCCCAGTGGAGTCTTTCTAGGTTTGATTGATATCTATTTACTATTCCAATGGCAAAGCAGATATATAGGTGTATACACAACACATCATACATTAGGCTCCCAAAAACCATAAAATATGACAGATTTTTCATATCTTCTTTTTCTTAGGGATTCTTAGGAAACATTTTTTACCAAGCATGTCTTGCTTAGTAATCGGAATATATAGGCTTGCAATTTTGCATTGAAAAACGTTCCAAACTATTCTTAATATATTGCTTATCTAAAAGAGCTAACAATTTCTTGAATTGATTTCTTTTTATTTTAATTCTAAAAATATATGCAACCTAACCCATGTCCTTAATCTCAAATTGAGAAGACAATCATTTTTTAGTGGTTATTAAATACAATTTTCATTACTGGCTAATAAAATGTCATCTACACAAGGCAACATTATTGCAAATTTACCATTAGGTTTCTTTACAATGACACAGTAATATTCATTAATCATTATAAAATCATACGAAATGATAACTTGTTGAAAACTTATATACTACTATCTAAAAGATTGTTTGACCATAAATTGATCTATTTAGCATACAAACTTTATTTTCTTGGCCTTTCTTTATAAAGCCTAACGGTTACTTCATAAAGATTTCTTCTTCTAATTCTTCATTAAAAATGTAGTTCTTTACATCTATTTAATGTAATTGCAAATCCAAACTAGCCACTATAATAAGAATTAAGCATATTGATGTGAACTTAATAATAGAAGAAAATATTTCTTCATGATAAATTCTTTCCTGTTGAGTGTAACCTTTAGCCACAAATTCTAATTTATACCTCTCGCTAGTTTCATAACTTTACATTTAATTTTGAGAATCCATTTGTTCCCAATTACTTTGTGTCCTTCTGGATGGAAACCGATTCCTAAACTTAGTTCGGCCTCTTTAACTCTATCTCTTCTTTCATTGCTTTCATTCATTCTTCTTTAGTAGAACAATTTAGGGCCTTTTAAAAGGTCTTTGACTCTTCTTTATCTTATAAGGTAATAAGCTTGTTAGTGAGTGTCAAATCAACTAAAATAATTAACCTACTCAAAATATTAATGAAGCACAGTGAAATAAGGTTGTCTCCTAAGGAAATGGTGGTTTATCTCTTTTAAACAATTAAGTGAAAAAAATAAGGGGGTTTGGAAATTATGATAAAACTCAATATCAAAAATCTCTTTTAAACAATTAAGTGAAAAAAATAAGGGGGGGCTTGGAAATTATGATAAAACTTAATATCAAAAATAAAAAAATGAATTGATTTGAAATTCAATAAAACAGACTTTTAGTTAGAGGAATGTATTTTCACCTTGATTCATTCAATTGATCATTGATGCAAAAACAATTCAACACATTCATGAATAAATTGGTTCTAGCTATTAAGAACAGATCTATAATAACCAATCTTTCGTTACCTCATACAATAATCACAAATAGATCAAATAATCACTCCCTAATCAAAAAAACAACCCAGAGGCAAATCATAGGATTTAGCATCTCGACAACCTTAAAATATAAAAAGACCAAATCTATCCAACAAACGAAACAAATAGTTTATTGCAATTAGATTAATTAATTCCAAGACACAAATTAAACTTCTTAAGAAGGAAATAAAATTATGTTGTTTGCCACTTAAAATCAACAAACAATTGCGAATTCGTCATTTTAATTGGCAGTAGTTTATTTCAGGATTATCAAATATATGTATCTATTCAATAAAACTCAAAACTATTATAAAGCCACTGAATTCAAGAAATAATTAAATATCATGCATGATTGAATTCAATAAAACTTATTCGAAATTGACGTAGAATTAAGGTTTCAATATAATCCTCTAACTAGAATAAATAAATTAGTTACAAGCTATTAAAAAGAAAAACAAACGAATATTATTGACAAGTAATTATCTTACTGTAGAAGTTTAGAGGGAGAAAAACATTGGAAAGCTTCTCGGTGAAAAAAAAACCTCCAAAACACTATGCACGTCTTCTATCCCTTGACAGCAAAAAGTGGAACCAGCCTAGACATCTCCAATATCTGCTCCACTGTCGACTGTTGCCAAAACTCTAGAAGACGTCCTCATGTTCTCCAAAAAAACTCCAGCAGCTGCCCCGTCACTTTTTTTCTTTAAAACCCCGCCTCCGTACTTTCTATTATGCTGAAAAACATGTCCCATGTCTCAATAATAAAAGCCTACGCACTCTCCTTAAAAACAAAAGACATCACTCCTTTTTTTTAAAACAACGCTGCTATGTTCTTTTTATTTAAAACTCCACGCATCAAAACCCTTATTGCTGCTTCTCACTACATCTGCGCTTTACTGACCAAACGACGACGTTTCTTCTTTGACAAACGTCCTCCAATTGTTGCGTGTTGGTCCCATCTACGCTGTTTACGTCTTCTGCAGCTACGTCGTTTATCATCTGCTACGTAACTTGCATTTCATCTGGGCTATGTTTATTAGAAAGGCCTAATTCACCCCCAAAAGTTAGCTTAAAAGGGGAGATTTGCGCATTATTATAAATTGTTGAATGCTCTTATAGTTGTCCGATGTGGGATTCCTAACACACACCCCTCAGTCCAAAGCAGGACTGGACATTTGATGGACATATTGGACAAAGGGACATAACCAGGTACTGCCTCAAACCATCGAGACAAACTGACTCTGATACCATATCAAAAAATTACATTGAGAGAGAATCAAAGTCTATCTAATTTCATCCGAATGAAGAATATTTATACTGTACATGTGAAGAATGAATAACTAACTGAACTGAACTAACTAACTAACTACATCATATATAATTCTAACATCATTGAAAACTGCACTGGAATTGAATATGTACAATCCATTAGAATGCTTAGCAACCTCAATCATCCTCCATGGCTGGATACTCTGAATGATACAATGAGAAGGTAAAATAATCAAACAACAAGAGAGGTCACGAACTAACTTACTAACGGAAACAAGATTGAAAGTAAACTCAAGCACGCATAAAACATTAAAAAGTTACAAATGACTATTTAAATGAACAGTACCCACATGTGTAACTTGAACCTTGCATTGTTAGGAAGAGTGACATAAACATTAGTAATTGATCTATAAGAATGAAAAAAAGATAAAGAACATGCTATATGATCTGCAGCACCGGTATCAACAATCCATTCGTTGCAATGAAAATTATGAACAGAAGAAATATTTAAAGAGTTGTGAGAAACTATCTCATCATTCGAAGAAGGCAAACCTGAAGTAGAAGATGGCTAAATAGAATTCGGTAGAGTCACTAAATTAACATGATGAGAGGTGGAAGAAAGACCCTGAAGCAATTGCAATAATTGATCATATTGATCTTTAGTAAACTGAAAATTGGAACCTAGTTCTTCTGTAGGTGCAAAAGGATGATGATCTGCAGCTGGAGTAGGAGAATTAACATCAACAGCATTAGCATAAGGGCGACTGGTAAATTTCTTGGAAGTCTTCATGTTGGGAGGATAACTATGTTTCTTGTAACATCTGTCGATGGTATGACCTTCCTTGCCACAATGAATGCAAATTGGTGGGATGGAACTGCTGAAGTTCTTTTTAGGTGCAGTAGCATTGAAGCCTTTAACAGCTAAAGTATTAATATCAGGAACCAAAGGACGTTCTTGCTGAATAACCAAAGAGAATGCTTTATTCAAAGAATGTAAAGGATCCATTAACAAGATCCACGACTTCACAGTTGAATACGACTCATTTAAACCTTTAATGAAAACCATGGCTTGATCATGTTCATGAAAATCTCTAATATTCTTGGAAAGCCCACAAGAGCAATGAGGAGAACAAGAGCAAGACAGGAGAGGACGCAAGATTTATAACTCATCCCACAAGATGTTTAGTTTAGTAACATACTCATGAACTGACAAACTACTTTGCTGACAAGTGTAAATTTCCAGTTGAAGTTCGTAAATACAGAAAGAATTGCTTTGAGCAAATCTTGCTTTGAGATCAGTCTATATTTCATAGGCTGAATCTAACCAGATGATCGACTGTGCAATGGAAGAGGAAACAGAGTAAACAAGCCAAGAGATAACCAGATTGTTGCATCTCTCCCAAGGGATGAACAACAGATCAGTGCGCGGTGGCTGCAAAATAGAACCATCAACAAAACTAAGTTTGTTCTTGGAAAACAATGACATTTCATGGCTCGTTGCCATTGGTGATAGTTCGGTCCTGTGAGAACCGAAGATACAAGAACCAACGTCATATTCTCATTAACATGAAGAAAAATACGGACTGAATGGATTATCCTCTGGTTTGGACTTCGAACCAAAGGTTTGAGTAGCATTCTAAGCATTGAAGTTGTCCATAGTAACACGGTGAACGTAAAGAAAAGGAAGAAAAGAATACAGATAAAGAAACGATAACGTGTCTTGGACATAAAGAATGAAAAAACAAGAAAATCTGGATGTTGTATAAAGAACCCAGAAAAACTCAGAGAAGCGGAAACTTTTGCTCTGATACCATGTTAGAAAGGCCTAACTCACCCCCAAAGGTTAGAAAGGCCTAACTCACCCCCAAAGGTAACTCAAGAGGGGAGGTTTGCACACTATTATAAATTGTTGAATGCTGTTATAGTTGTCCAATGTGGGATTCCTGACAGTGCTACGTTTTGGTCTCCTTGCCTTATCCATGCGCTATGTTTTTGGTCTCCTAACAACTAGCTTATGCACTGCCATATTGCTTTTAATTCCTATTGCATGTTTTTGCTACTTTTCTAAAAAAGCTCCACATTTTTTAACCTCTAAAAATAGTGTAAAAATACCATAATTAGGACAAAATTTATCTAATATGCTCCAAAAATATCCCAAATTGATATGTAAATTAATAACCTATTCCTTTTACTTATAACCATACCCTTAATCTCAAACTGAAGGCATGGTACATTACCTTAGAAACTACGTCTAGGTTAAATTAGAGTTGACACGTCAATTTCACTATTGTCACTAGGATCAGATTAAATTAGTAAATCTTCTAAAAGATTTAGTAACTGACTAATAATGTTTAAATTATCTAAATCCTCCAATTTATACAAAGATAAATCTTCATTTATCTCTCTCTTGCTAGGAAACTCATTATTTGGCATACTTTGATTCAAATTTAGTTACATTCTCACTTATCGCATGATCACCAATAAACATATTATTAGTATCTAATAAATACACTGTTTTTACATTTTAGACCCAATTTACAGTATTTATGAGAGGTATTGTTAATAGAAGCAACACAACCCTAAGACTTCATACTAGAAAATTTTGGTTTTTGACCAATCTATAATTCATAAAGAGTGTTAGTTACTAATTTAGTGGGCACTCAATTTAGGATATAGGTTGTCATTAATAATACATAACCCTAAAGAGTCAGAGGCAGATTTGCCTTAACCATCATAAACCTAACCATATTCTAAAAGAGTTCAGTTTTTACATTCCACTACATCATTTTGTTACGAAGTTCTAAGAATGGTTAATTATCTATCTATGCCTTTATTTGCATATAATTCATTAAATTGTTCAGAAAATATTCACATCCTTAGTCAATCTTTAAAATCTTGATCCATTTATACAAATATTATTCACTTAATGATTAGATAAGCATATTTTATCATTTCAATTCCACATCCAATTAATCATATTTTATCACTATGTCATGTTCACCAAACTTGGTGTGAGTTTTAAAACTTAATATTTTTTCACGGCGATTAATCCAGCTGGAAACTCTTTAATCTAGGAATCCTACAATCTGCTTATATTTGAATATTTAGTAATTAGATCATATATTTTTCTCATTTTTAGTTTAAAATAATAATGGAAAATGTGAAAACATCATTAAATTATTTAGTAAACTTAACATCTTCTACTTGTAATAAGGTTGATCTAATATAAATTTATTTTTTGTCAACTCTCTAATGAAAATATTCAATATAATTATCCATGGTAGAATGATTAAAAAGAGAGGAATTTATAAAATGGAAGAAAATATTTCAATTATTAATGATAATATTATTTCCTATAAAAAAAGTACGATTTGATGTATGTGATAAGAATAAAAACTATTTGTAGTAACAAGTACAAAGAAAATAAACAGACTTATTATGTATCTTTTGAAGATGATGAAATACAACAAACATTAGATAAAGTAAAAAGAAAAGCTAGTATTTTGATAGATTATTATTTTCCTCTTAGAATTACTCCTAATTCTCAAACGAGTTTAAAAAATATTTTGATTGATAAGGATATTGTGTTAAGATGTAAAAGAAATTATACTAAATGGTCTTATCATTCACGTATTCATTTAAATGATGTTGGTTCACCTTATTTCGAGGAGTAATAGATGTTACAATAATGATATGTGAATGATTTAAGGCACCTTCTTATTATGATATTTATGTTCCTTTAATTTAATACTTAAAAAAGGAATGTGCGGATACATATAAATTTAATTGGGGAACAACGCAATGCATTATTATGGCATAAGGATGGACTAATGCATTATAATGTGTGGATACATATAAATTTAATTAGGGAACAACGTGATGCATCATCATGTATTCATTTAATTGATGTTAGTTCACCTTATTTCGAGGAGTAATAGATGTTACAATAATGATATGTGAATGATTTAAGGCACCTTCTTATTATGATATTTATGTTCCTTTAATTTGATACTTAAAAAAGGAATGTGCAGATACATATAAATTTAATTAGGGAACAACATGATGTATTAAAGTCAGAACACGAATTTCACCTTTAGCTCCCAATGTACTGGACCCGGTTTTTACTTCATGACAAATTTTGAGACTCTTAGAGGTAGAATTAAATTTCGATGTTTTCATACTAAATGTATTCATATATCTTTAGGTTAATCCAAATCAAGAATTATCTCGTTTGGACAACTAGAGAAAACGTTATGGCTAAAAGAATGAAGCATATTCAGGGAACATTTTTCAGATTACTACCAATTTTGTTTCCACGTCTTTCCTTATCTCAACTCATACCTAGATCACTCTTTCCACTTTCTCTACT
>JANZXR010000006.1:3925512-3936149 GCA_027575705.1 Erythroxylum echinodendron | reverse complement strand
TCATGCCCAGAAGTTGTCAATGAATGCATGTACACTTATTTTTGTGCAAAGATTCAATATTCATATGCATATATGCTAAACTTATTTTTGTGCAAAGATTCAATATTCATGTCCATATATGCTAACATTATGCATGAGCAAGAAAAATGCATTTCCTTAATCTTTCTTTAAGCTCATATGTACTGAAATTTTGGATCCTAACTCTTAATATGAGAACGGGATGTTACACTATCCAACACCCACCCACAGTATATATATATATAACCATCTAAGAGCTTCATTTTTTGGAGACAAATAAACTCAATAGAGAGTTTACTTGAAAATGACGCACGATGTGCCAAAAACCAGGTAGAAACTAATGGTGCCACAACCAAAATCAGAGAAAACCGACGCAGCCGAGGGAGGAGAGAAGAAACATAGCAAAGGGGGAGGGGGTCGGGTTAAGATGATAAATAAAGCGACCTAGTTTGGATTAAAACCAAACGACGTTGTTTTATTTATGAACAACTCGTCATTTATCGACGGAACATATTTTTCGTCGGTATTCAATTTCATTAATTATCGCGCCAGGTGTTGCCGCCTTATTTTACAACGGATTAAATATTATGTCGGTAATTTATAGTTTCTTGTAGTGTTTTAACGATGGATAGTGAGGATCATAGGAAAAATAGCCACGAAATATATACTGTCGGTAAACAACTGACGCTAACTATCAAACAAAGCATTTTTCACTGACGAAACTATTTTTCACTGATGAAACTATTTCCATTGGCACATTTCTGACACTATTTAATTGCAGGAAGCATTCCTGCAATTTTTACCGACGGGCATAGTTTTGTTGTCGTTATATTTTGTCGGAAAATTTGCGCAGATGTTTTCCCTCCACCTTTACCAACGACAATTGTGTCCGTCGCAAAATGAAAATTTTCACGACAGCTTTACCGACAGATAGTGTTTTTCCATCGGTAATTAGCTACGAAATTATGTCTGTCGGTAAATTTCCACCGTTAATGTATGATTTTCTTGTAGTGTTTTGGAGATGATGAAATACAACAAATATTAGATAAAGAAAAAAGAAACGCTAGTATTTTAATAGATTATTATTTTTCCTCCAAGAATCACTCCTGATTCTCAAACGAGTTTAAAAAATATTTTGATTGATAAGGATGTTGTGTTGGGATATAGAAGAAATTATACTAAATGGTGTTATCATTTATGTATTCCTTTCAATGATGTTGCTTCACCTTATTTCTAGGAGTAACAGATGTTACAATAATGATATGTGAATGATTTAAGGCACTTTTTTATTATGATATTTATGTTCCTTTAATTTGATACCTAGAAAAGGAATGTGCGGATACATATACATTTAATTAAGGAACAACGTGATGCATTATTATGGCATAGGGATGGACTGATTAAAAATAAATAACCTTTATTATTTTCTTGTTTATTATAATGTTAAAACAACTTCTATTAAGTGTTTAATGCTTTTGATATGGAAAAAAAGTGTTTATATTTTATTTGAAAAATTTTCTAAAATTGTCATTTGAGTTGAACAAAAAAATATTATCCACTTTGTCATAAATAATATAGCTGATTATGTATAAGATAGGTACTTGTTATAATTTAAATATAAATATATTTATTTCTATGTGTTGCTTATATGTTAGTTGTATGGACTATATTTCTTATCTTGCTTTACGTGCATCTAAATTCATAATTTTTATGTATAATTATCTTACATTTTGTCTTAGTTAAAAAATTAAGAAAATTAGGTTAAGATTGTACATCTTATTGCTATTAGGTTTGTAATTATATTTATAGCTTTGGAAAGTGTTTATAATCATAAATAAATAATTTAAAATTTAGTGATAAGAAAGCCGTTTTTAAATTATAAGTTATATGTTACAATAAAAGATAATTTCATATATTGTCCATTTATAGTTTATTTAAATGTATTAGAAAATATTGGTGCAAATACTTTTGATAAAAATATGATCTATGACTTTTTAAATAGTATTAAAGAATTTGAAAATTTTGACAATAATAAGAGATATCTTTCATAAACACAATTTTAATTTTTACTCTTATTTAAAAATTTGTTATATTCAAATTTAATTAGAATTATTACATTTGTTATTAATTTCTTATATATTCTTAGATATATATTATATTTTTATGTTTTTGTTTCTTATTTATTATATATCGTTATTCTTATAATTTTTATTTCTAATGCATCATTATATACCGATTTTACGTAGAATCTTTAATTCCTAAATTTTTTCTTACTGGTTTGATGTCCAATTCAAATTTTGAAACAATGAATGTGGTTATACATACATGGCAATCGGATCGAAATTGAGTTTGGAAAAAGATATTTTCAAGCTAAATCCAGATTATTTGGATTTGCCCCAATCATAAATTTGATTTGAGTCAAACTGGAGTGAGTCGGTTTATGCTCGGGTCTGCTTTTTATTCCTAATGAACATTATTGATAGTTTGGTGCCTAAATTCGTTTTAAACTTTTACCAAAAACAATTGACTACTGATGGCGGTGCCAACTGTAAGAAGGGTGTCGTATTGTTCACTACAGCCATCTTCCACTACTACGCCAACCCAAACAAGTAACGCCAGTCTGACATCTGACACTGTTTAACATTTTAAACATCCCACGTGTTCAATTCTCTACCTTGCTTTTTTTTAAGTGACTAAGCCTTTTTCACTTAATTTTTTAATATGTAATTATTGATTTTAATGAACCACACTGTTTACCTCAGTAACATAGCCTTTGAAATGAACCGCATGGTTTGGGTTCTTTTCCATCAAGTCACTACTGTAAAACCTAACTCCGAGTGGATGTTTTTAAGTGGGATCATATTTTTGGCCGAAGAAAGCTAATTCAGACTGTGGACAGCACAATGCACGCCAAGACAGACTCCGAAGTCACAAGCCTCGCACCTTCGTCTCCCACAAGATCTCCTCGCCGACCAGTCTACTACGTGCAAAGCCCTTCTCGAGACTCTCACGATGGGGAGAAGACGACGACGTCGTTTCACTCCACCCCAGTGCTCAGCCCAATGGGATCGCCGCCGCATTCTCACTCCTCCGTTGGGCGGCACTCGCGCGAGTCCTCGACGAGTCGGTTTTCTGGCTCGTTGAAGCCTGGATCGCGCAAGATCTCGCCAAACGACGCTTCGAGAGGTGGTCAGAGAAAGGGACAGAAACAATGGAACGAGTGTGATGTGATAGAAGAAGAGGGGCTTCTCGAAGATGAAGAACGTCAAAAAGGTCTCCCTCGTCGCTGCTATTTTCTCGCTTTTGTACTTGGTTTCTTCCTTCTGTTCTCTCTATTTTCGTTAATCCTTTGGGGTGCAAGTAGGCCACAGAAGCCAAAGATCACGATGAAGGTATTTTTGTTCTCATTTCCTAAAAGAATGGAATTTTGTTGAAATTGTTGGGATTGTTAATTGTTTCTTGTTGCAGAGCATCACAATTGAGCAATTCACGATCCAAGCTGGGTCCGACTCTACTGGGGTGGCTACTGATATGATCACAGTGAACTCCACCTTGAGACTGATCTACCGCAACACGGGCACATTCTTTGGTGTTCACGTAACATCATCTCCGGTAGATCTGTCATTTTCTGATATTGCCATAGCCTCAGGATCTGTAAGATACTACGACTCTAACGCTTTATTTCATTTCAATCCAGATTCCAGTCTAATAGAATTCCTAAATCATTGTTCATATGGGTGTGGCAGATTAAGAGGTTTTACCAATCCAGAAGGAGCCAGAGACAGGTGGCCATATCCCTCATGAGTGATAAAATCCCACTGTACGGGAGTGGAGGTGGTTTGAGCAGTTCGACAGGAACAATTACCGTGCCGGTGACCCTGAAACTGAACTTCATTGTCAAATCTAAAGCCTACGTCTTGGGGAAGTTGGTGAAACCGAAATTCTACAAGAAAATCGAGTGCCAATTTACTTTCGATTCAAAGAAACTCAACTCTCCAATTTCACTAAAAAAGTCTTGCACATATGATTGATTACAATTAAATATATTTTCTTTTTGGTGGTTTTTGAGAAAGAGGCATGGAGGTGAGGTACAGCTCAACGGGCACAAGAGACACGCGGTTTCTGACCTTTTGATTGCCCAAACAGACGTGAAAGCGGTGAAGTGAAACATTGGATCCGTGATGACTGATGACGTGCGAGTGACTCCAATCCCCATTTTTCTCCATTTCGACTTCTTATTCAATCCGGGTTTTGTTAATTAATGTATAAGCGGATACTATATATATATATTTTTCATTAGTATATCATTACTTTGCGTTCGTTCTGAACATGCAATCGACGTTACAATTTCTTACAGTTTTTGTCACTTTATGTGCTCTCTCGTGATACCGGATCCAGTTGGCATTGACAACTAAAGTGGAATATGGTTGTAAAATGGCACATATAATAACTAATAAATGTTCATACACGTGAACATGAAATTATGACAATAGGCTGGTTCAGGTTTAGGCTTGGCCCAATTGGAGGCTGACTGGCCCTCAGTTAAACAGGCCTAAGGCAGGCCAGGTTGGTAGACCTGATTTATTATTTTTTATTTTTTTTAAAAGTGATATCATATTGTCATTTTCGGTTTAGGTTTCACGTAGACAATCCTGACCCAATCAAATCCAAAAGTTCCAACCCATGGGTTGGTAACTCAAGCTTAGCCTGTTGATCGAGGCCGGCTCAATTGCCATGCTGAAGCCATTTGGCAAGCATAATTTTCACATGGAAAGTCAATAGGCAAATGTGGTAAATGTAAGAGCTCGGATTGAAGCATATTAAGGTTATTTTTAGTTAAGAATTTATTATAAAATAGAATGTAATGTAATATTATTTTATCTTTAGAATGAGTGTTTATAATAAAATGGAATGGAATAGGAATTTTTCATAGTACATTTCATTATATCTTAAACAGTAAAAATGAAAAACTTTAGTTTGGAAGTTTTAGAATTGAATGTAAAATAATAAATAACTTTACACTATATTACATTATAAATCTTTCATCCAAACAACATTTTATTATATTACATTATGAACTCTTCCATCCCTCTCAAATAATAATTTTCTAATATTATATTTATTTACATTCTATTTCATTAAAAATTATTTCATTTCATTAAAAATCTTACGGTTTAAACATTCATAACCTAAGGAAGCATTTGAAGTTCTAGTATCTTATCTCCGTTTGAAATCAGCTTCTCTATTAATGAGGCGGATCTTTTCAAACTTTGCGTATATATTAATGACGTCGTTGATGTTAATAACACATGCTTTATAGGAAGAACATCTCGAGAAGATTAAGCGAATTTGTGAATTATTCTCAACGCCCTGCTTTTGAAAATGTTTTTATATTATTTAAAATTTTATCCAAAATAAAAATAAAAAATGGTTAAGATTGTCATTTGGGAAGTTAGAATGAATTATGTTGCTGGTTTTGAGTTTACTGAATTTAATTCAATTTTTATTATTAATTTGATTTAAAATACTTATCAAATTCAAAAAGTTAATTTAGACCTTTTTTGTCCATCTCTACCTGATCCCGGGGGCCACCTTATACCTACCACGTGCCTGTCAATAGGATTTGCATAAATTATTCGGTGTATAGAAAACTACGGGCTAAGGTAAGAAGAAATATAATAGGTCTATAGGTTATTTTACAGATCAGGAAGAACTGTGGCTGTCGCAGAGAAGCTGGTAATTATACTCATCCGGTAAAAAGTCGGTGGAACCTTTCAGCTCATCGATTTATTGATGATTTTTTAATTTTGTTAATTTTTATTTTATTTTATATGAGTCATTTGAAAATTGAATCTTTTCAAACTCGAGATGCTTTACCCTACGTGTTAGCGAGATTTTTATTTAATATTGTTATTAAACCATTATAATAGTAGAAGAATTAGTGGTTATTATTTAAGTATAAGCCAATTTAAATTAAGCAATTATTAAAATTCAAGAAAATCCGAACAAAACCACTTAATTTTGAACATTATTAATCCACTAGCGAACCAAATCCTGGCATTTTCCTTGATTGTTATGTTAACTAGCTATGGATTAGTCGGACCAACATAATAAGATGGCTACCAATTTTATTCCACTCGACCATAAAAGTCCAAGAACAGAAGAACGAGTTCATTCACTTATATTCAACAGAGCACACGACAAGACCAGCTTAGATGTTAGACCTGATATGTCTGTATCAGGCTAGAAGAACAAAAATATAATACATGGTAGCTAATTTGCACGTCCATTCTACAAAAGAAATTAGCAAATTCTATCTCCTGCAATGAGAAATGCAAGAGCAACCCCTATTGTAGGGATTGGCGGGTGTTCTTGCTTTGTGACAATCGTGTGTATAATAAGATCTTCCGGACCGAGGTGGACAAGGTACTCTGTTTGCAGAAAGAGCCCCATATGATATGTAATAATGCACAGTTGATCTCCAGTACAGAGATCTCCTATCGGACACACCATCATCTTCGTCCACAATATTGTCCCCTACCTCGTCGTACGCGGACATTGTTGATGGCCATTCCAGGGCTTCAGTTTCCTGGTGGAAGATGGTCCGATCCACCTGAGCTTCAACAATCAGAAACAGCAACAGCACAATGACCGCTTTCACAACTAATGAATACCCCATGATGTAAGGTTTTCCTAGTTCTAGAGATTAGAAAAGGGATGGAGAGTTGAATGCAAGTGGGAAAAGAGGGAACGAACTTGACTTAAAAAGACTTATAATTAGAGCCAGTCATGACTCGTTGCGTGAGGAATGAGGATGGATGGAATTTTGTTTGCTGAGTAGAATAAATAAGATTGATTGCCGCTTTGCCTGCCTTAATTAACGCCGAATTTGTTTCAGTCTCGGGTTTGGTGTCTGTCTTACGGGATCAACTGGTACCTGTAGAATTGTGCATTGCACGTCTAAGGGATAGCTATCTTATAATCTAATAGTCAACGGCCTAGAAACATGTGCACGAGGGTTAAGTAAAAAAAAATCAAGATTAATTTTTTAGTTATAGTTAGAAATTTCAAAAATATCAACTAAATATTTGAATTTTAATTCTTTTTTCCAAATATAACCCATCATTAATATCTCTAAAGTTTAAATTTCAAAGACATTGCTTGCTATCATTCTAGTCTGAAATTTAAAAAGTGATAATTAAATATTTAAATTTTAAATTTTTTTAAATATAATATGCTATTAGTATCTCTATTAACATTACTTACATGATAAGACATGTAAGACAAAAACCCTAAACACGTATTAATGCAGTGTATGAAATTATACACATGAGACTTAATTAAACAAATCAAGTAAAATTAAGCAAATTGAAGATACTTAAAAGAAAATGGTTAAAACCCTAAATTACCCATTCAAATTGTTACCCTTTTAGATTGAGATTTCATGTAGCACACTTTTTCTTCACTCTTTGCACTCAAAAGGTAGAATCGCCCACCTCAGGCGCCCCCACACTCCTCTTTGCATAACAAGGTATTCTCGAACCAACTACAAACATTTTTGGCTCCTTTTCGCTCCCGCTACAAATTATCACACTCTATTCTTCATTGTCGTTTGTGTTTGCACTAGGTAAACCAATAGCTACAGTAAACGTTTCGCACCATTCTTTGTTGTCCCTTTCGTTAAATATAATTTCTCAATTCTTCTTTAGGTTATGCACTGAATGTAGTTGATGGTGTGAGAATGGTGAGTAACTAACTATGTTATATGTGTAATGTAGATGGGTTTGGATGATTTAATTTTTGCCCACACCCATTTTTATTTTGCAACTTACTTTTACTCGCTACTTTATCTTGTAATTTATGTAATGCTGTCTAAAAATTAAACTTATTATATGTTATTCACGTCCTCTTGGATATTTAATGATATCTATATGTAATTTATACAACTCTCCTATCAGATACAATCTTTTACAATATGGATCCCCAGTTTTTTCTCTAGACAAAATCCCATGTCTATCATGTAAAAGGAATTCCGATGTTAAATGAACATTCTAGCTTTATCAACATGTTTATTCCATCAAGTAAGTAAATCAAGAAAGTTATGTCAAGATTGATTAAGTTTCGGAAAACAATTAGGTCAGGACTCATTATAACTTTTGTATCACTGATCCAAGAGCTTGCGTCTGAAACTTGCAAAATAGAAACTATCAGGTTTACCAACAAAAGAAATAGTTATCTCTCTACTCTTTTTGCATTGACAATTTTGCACAATTTGTAACACCCCATGCCTGATAATGAAATCAATATATTTACCATATTTTTAAATATCTAATACTACAAACTACAACATTTTTTATTTAAAACCTCATTACTCTAGCAATTACTATTCACGTTATAAAAATTTAGACAAAGTTTCTTTTATATTTACTTAAACCCTCTTGCAAGAAACTTCAATACACTTCTCATGCAGGCTACTCAACTCTCTATCTCTATGTCAAGATCCTTAACAAGATAATTTACTCATCCTCCAGTATATTTCAACACATATAAACCAGATTTCATTCATAACTTTCATGTATTCATATATAATTCACAATAAATCCTGTAAGATCTTTCACTTCTTTATGAGCCAAAAACAAAAATAACATTTTGTAGCACATCCACCTAAAAGTCTTTCGAGATCTTCTATGTGACTCTTATCTTTTAGTAGATCCATCACAGCTTTCTTCTAATTCTCTTCAAAACCTACGCGCGAAAAGAAAATCTACACACTAAACTATAGGCTTAGTGATGTTCAAACAATTCCATTTCTCGTTTAATTCAATTCATTCAACTATAACATGCATAATATATAATATTTTTCAAATATAAATATCTTCATTTATTTCTAAGTATAAATAGGCATTTAAAATAAATTTATGAAATACATGCATGTGTTTATTATAATAATTCATATCTAATTATACAATGATCAATAAATTGTATATTCAATTACTACGTCCATTTGAAGTTCTTTAATCATTGATCATGCATTGATCTATTTTTTATAATTACCCCAAAATAAAATCCAACGGAATTGCATTACCGAGCTGGATAAGTGAAATTTTAAAATACCAGACCGAGTTTTCGAAACCATATGGTCTATTTTTTTATATACATTCATACTGGAACTGAGCTGTCGGAGCAATGTAGTTCATAACACAAATCAAATATCTTACACCAGAACTGAGTTCTCAAAGCCATACAGTCCGGTCTTGTGATTTGTCCATAGTACCTTCACAGGTGGAACTGTCTTGTTCCTTAACTGTTTTATGTCTCTTGCTAGAATTTTCACTGGCTTGTCTTCATAAGTTATATCTGGTTGTATTTTAATATCTTCCATTTTTATAATGTGTGATGGATCATACCAATATTTCCTTAACATAGACACATGGAAGTTATCATGAATCTTTTCCATATCTTGTGGTAATGCTAATCTGTAGACTACTAATCTCACACACTCAATGATCTCAAATGGACCAATGAATCTAGGGCTTAACTTACCCTTTTTACCACATCGAAACATTTTCTTCTATGGTGAAGCTTTCAAGAAAACCTTGTGACCAATAGCATATTCAATGTCCTTTCTCCTCAAATCTGCATATGATTTTTGGGCCCATGATCTTGCTCTTACTAAGTTATGTCCAACATAAGGTTGTCCTGCACTTTCTACCATAAAGAGCCTCATACGGTGCCATTTGTATACTTGCTTGATAGCTATTATTGTATGCAAATTCAATCAATGGGAGGTCTTCATCCCAGCTTCCTTTAAAATCGATAACACAACTCCTAAGTATATCTTCTAGCACATAAATCACTCTTTCTGATTATCCATCCGTTTGAAGATGAAAAGCTGTACTAAAATTTAGCTTAATACCCAAGACCTCATATAATTTCTTCCAAAATTTTGAGGTGAATATTGATTTGATATGATATAATGGAAGATGGTACTCCATACAACCACACTATCTCATCGACGTATAATTCTGCACACTTTGAGAGTTGGTATTTAGTTCTGATAGTTAAGAAGTGAGCTGACTGGGTCAATCTATCTACAATCACCCATATAACATTATGCTTCTTCTTAGTTTACAGAAAACTAGACACAAAATCTAAGGTGATTCAATCCCATTTCCATTCAGGTATTGTTATTAGTTGAAGTAAACATGATGGAACTTGATGTTCTGCTTTTACTTATTGGCATGTAAGACACTTGGTAACATACTCTGCAATGTCCCTTTTCATTCCTGACCACCAATAATATGTCTTCAAATCTTGCTACATTTTAGTACTTCCTAGGTGTAACACCCAAATCCCGCAAGACCTGAACCCGATATCGATGGGTAATGTCCGAGCTCGTATCCCGCGAGGGTGGTGTGCTAGAGCACTCAATCAGTCAGAAATCGGTATAAAATTTTTTTATTTTTTTAAACCACAAACATAAAGTGCAGACATCCCTAACCAAATCGGCCCATTTTGTTTTATAACCATTTTCAATCAATGCAATACAATCATCAAAAATTTCAATAGCCATTTGGGCCCTTTTTACAAATACAAAACCACTTTAGTTGTTTCGGAAT
>JANZXR010000006.1:3887042-3900616 GCA_027575705.1 Erythroxylum echinodendron | reverse complement strand
TTGACACCATTGGTTGAGAGAAATTCCAGTAAATTTTCATTTCTGTATTTGAATGATGCAGCACTTGTATTTGTCAATCTTGCTACTACTCCTCGAGTAACAGATTTGCTTCTCCTGATACCCAAGACTCATATCTTTTTTCTTTATTACGATTTCCATTTGTTGATAGAAATCCGTAATAGTCACATTTTTTCTGGTTGGAAATAGACTAACTCCGTTCCATTTGATAAATCAATTTCCATCTGCCCCAATATTCCTCTTTCATCACTTCCCCATCTTTTATCTCTTATGACCACAAGGATTTTGACTCCTGCATATTTTCTGTGTAATGCTGTAATGCAAAGATTCGAATCATAATCATACCAAGATGAATATGATCTAATCTTTCCATTTTGAGTTTCTGATATGATTCCTTCATAATCAATGGCATTTCTTTTTGGGTATCTCCTATAATTAACGCCCTTTCCTCTGAATAGTGTTGATATACTTTATTATTGAAATCCTTCAATCCTCTTTGCATTGATGCCTTTTTGCACAATTCCTGCAAATATAACCAAGTAAAATGTACTCGTGGTATAATGCCAATAGTATTACCTGGGTGTTTTCTTTTGAATTCTTCTTCTATTTCTTTTCCATAAAGCTCAGGTAGCTTTCTGAAGAATTTTTTTGATAATTCTAGACTCATATAAGCTCTTCCTGTTTTTGCCGCTATATCCATGTATTCTTCCATAAATTGTGGCAAATGTTGTATTTCTTTGCAATGCATTCTCTCTAATTCTGCATATGCTCTTTCTTGAAATGCTGTTGATCCTTGATATGGATTTTCTAGAGTTATCATCCTTCTTATTTGTGAGAATATAATTTGTGTATCCTCAGCTGCTGCTATTAACATCTCATACTCTTGTGGATAAGCTAGTCTCCATTGTTGAAACATTCTCTTCATGACTTCTCCCAAAAGATTTTCAATATGAATACTGATCCTTGTACGTATTTTCATTGAGCTTTCAATAATCAAAGACCATACGTTCCTTTCCATGCACCGTTTCTCCAGTTTTTGGGTTTATGGTAGTTCTTGAGTATACCATCATTGCCATAGTCCGATGCCTTGATTTTGATGGCCTTATTACTCCCAGATCCAATAATGCAAAAGAAAAGATTAGCTATGCTATAGAAATCTATGGAATTAATTCAGTATTCAAATCTGAATAGAAGCTGAAGAATGGAACCATGATTATTGGAAAAAATGCATATCGAATACCCTTCACATTTTGTGTTCCAATGAATACACAAGATGGTATTCAATTTGTCATAGGATGTAACTTCATAAGAGCACAACAAGGAGGAATACGATTAGAAGAAAATACGGTTACATTCTACAAGAACTTGTCAAAAGCACGATTGTGGCTTTGGGAGAGAAATTGGGGAATTGCGATCGTGCTTTGGGAGAGAAATTGGAGAAGCACGATTGTGACTTTCCGCAGGCAATAGAAATCTCACGATCGTGCTCCAGCACGATTATGACATTTCTAAATCCGCTTCAACTTTGAAAGTTTGAGACTCTCACGGGTATGACATAAAGTCACGCTCGTGAGACATATTTTTGCAATAATAAATAATGGCTCTCACGGGTGTGAGTGAGAAGCATTGATATTAAAATTTATCAACTTTTTTTCTTTCCTTTTTTACAACAATCTTAAGTGAAGCATTTATATTAAAATTTTCAACTTTCATTTTTTGCTTTCCTTATCTACATCGATCATATTATAATTTTGTTTTTAGTATTAAAATTTTAACTTTTATTCTTTACTTTCCTTATTTACAACAATCATCTTATAATTTTGTTTTTAGCTGTTCTCTCACGGAGCATTGATGTTAAAATTTATCAACTTTTTTTTACTTTCCTTATTGACAACAATCTTAAGTGAGAAGCATTTGTATTAAAATATTATTTTTTTACTTCCCTTATCTACAACGATTTTGTTTTTAGCATTAAAATTTTCTAACTTTTATTTATTACTTTCTTTATTTACAACAATCATCTTAAAATTTTGCTTTTAGTTCTTCTAACGGGTGTGATATGTCACACCCGTGAGAGGCATTGATTCTACTCTCATTTCGACTTCCATTTAACTAAAATCATTCACATACAACTCCAAAATCTAGATTAAAACTCAAACATCAAAATCAGAAATGCAGGAAATGAAGAGATGCGTTATTGATTTTATGTTTTTTTTTTTATAAATTTGTTTAAGAGTGTGTTGAGTTGAATTAAGAGTAAAAAATGAAGTGAAAATAAGGGAAAATAGAGATAGAAATGGAAGAATTAAGAAAAGAGAGGAGGAAGAAAGTTGCAGAGTTTCGAAAGAAGAAGAAGCACGATTGTGGATTTGGGAGAGAAATTGGGAAAGCACGATCGTGCTTTGGGAGAGAAATTGGAGAAGCACGATTGTACAGAGGCACAATCGCGACTTTCCGCAGGTAATAGAAATCTCACCATCGTGGTCCAGTGCGATCATGACATTTCTAAATCCGCTTCAACTTTGAAAGTTTGAGGCTCTTACGGGTATGAGATAAAGACATTTTTTTTGCAATAATAAATAATGGCTCTCACGGGTGTGAGTGGGAAGCATTAAAATTTGCTAACTTTTATGTATTACTTTCCTTATTTACAACAATCATCTTATAATTTTGTTTTTAGCTGTTCTTTCACGGGTGTGATATACTTAAAGTCACACCTGTGAGGAGCATTGATTCTACTCTCATTTCGACTTCCATTTAACTAAAATCATTCACATACAACTCCAAAATCTAGATTAAAACTCAAACATCAAAATCAGAAATGCGGGAAATGAAGAGATGCGTGATTGATTTTCTGGTTTTGATGTTTGGGTTTATGGTGTTTTTAAATTTGTTTAAGAATGTGTTGAGTTGAAATAAGAGTCGAAAATGAAGTGAAAATAAGGGAAAATGGAGATAGAAATGGAAGAATTAAGAAAAGAGAGGAGGAAGAAAGTTGCAGGGTTTCGAAAGAAGAAGAAGCACGATTGTGGCTTTGGGAGAGAAATTGGGGAAGCACGATCGTGCTTTGGGGGAGGAATTGGAGAAGGACGATTGTGCAGAGGCACGATCGCGACTTTCTGCAGGTAATAGAAATCTCACCATCGTGGTCCAGCGCGATCATGACATTTCTAAATCCGCTTCAACTTTGAAAGTTTGAGGCTCTTACGGGTGTGAGATAAAGACATTTTTTTTGCAATAATAAAATGGCTCTCACGGGTGTGAGTGAGAAGCATTAAAATTTGCTAACTTTTATTTATTACTTTCCTTATTTACAGTAATCATCTTATAATTTGTTTTTAGCTGTTCTTTCACGCGGGTGATATACTTAAAGTCACACCCGTGAGGAGCATTGATTCTACTCTCATTTCGACTTCCATTTAACTAAAATCATTCACATTCAACTCCAAAATCTAGATTAAAACTCAAACATCAAAATTAGAAATGCAGGAAATGAAGAGATGCGTGATTGATTTTCTGGTTTTGATGTTTGAGTTTATGGTTTTTTTTAATTTGTTTAAGAGTGTGTTGAGTTGAAATAAGAGTCGAAAATGAAGTGAAAATAAGGGAAAATAGAGATAGAAATGGAAGAATTAAGAAAAGAGAGGAGTAAGAAAGTTGCAGAGTTTTGGAAGAAGAAGAAGAAGCACGATCGTAGCTTTGGGAGAGAAATTGGAGATGCTCGATTAGAAATCTCACGATCATGCTCCAGCACGATCATGACATTTCTAAATCCGCTTCAACTTTGAAAGTTTGAGACTCTCACGGGTATGGCATAAAGTGACACTCGTGAGACATTTTTGCAATAATAAATAATGGCTCCAACGGGTGTGAGTGAGAAGCATTGATATTAAAATTTATCAACTTTTTTTTTACTTTCCTTTTTTACAACAATCATAAGTGAAGCATTTATATTAAAATTTTCAACTTTCATTTTTTACTTTCCTTATCTACATCAATCATATTATAATTTTGTTTTTAGTATTAAGATTTCAACTCTTAATTCTTTACTTTCCTTATTTACAACAATTATCTTATAATTTTGTTTTTAGCTGTTATCTTAGGGGTGTGACTTACGTAAGTCACACCTGTGAGAAGCATTGATATTAAAATTTATTAACTTTTTTTACTTTCCTTATTGACAACAATCTTAAGTGTGAAGCATTTATATTAAAATATTATTTTTTTACTTTCCTTATCTACAACGATCATATTATAATTTTGTTTTTAGCATTAAAATTTTCTAACTTTTATTTATTACTTTCCTTATTTACAGCAATCATCTTATAATTTTGTTTTTAGCTGTTCTCTCACGGGTGTGATATACTTAAGTCACACCTGTGAGAAGCATTGATTCTGCTCTCATTTCGACTTCCATTTAACTAAAATCATTCACATACAACTCCAAAATCTAGATTAAAACTCAAACATCAAAATCAGAAATGCAAGAAATGAAGAGATGCGTGATTGATTTTCTGGTTTTGATGTTTGGGCTTATTGTTTTTTTTTAATTTGTTTAAGATTGTGTTGAGTTGAAATAAGAGTCGAAAATGAAGTGAAAATAAGGGAAAATAAAGGTAGAAATGGAAGAATTAAGAAAAGAGAGGAGGAAGAAAGTTGCAGAGTTTCGGAAGAAGAAGAAGAAGCACGATCGTGGCTTTGGGAGAGAATTTGGAGAAGCACGATCGTGCAGAAGCACGATCGTGACTTTCCGCAGGCAATAGAAACCTCACGATCGTGCTCCAGTACGATCATGACATTTCTAAATCCGCTTCAACTTTGAAAGTTTGAGACTCTCACGAGTATGACGTAAAGTCACACTCGTGAGACATATTTTTGCAATAATAAATAATAGCTCTCACGGGTGTGAGTGAGAAGCATTGATATTAAAATTTATCAACTTTTTTTACTTTCCTTTTTTACAACAATCTTATGTGAAGCATTTATATTAAAATTTTCAACTTTCATTTTTTACTTCCCTTATCTACATCGACCATATTATAATTATGTTTTTAGTATTAAAATTTCAACTTTTATTCTTTACTTTCCTTATTTACAACAATCATCTTATAATTTTGTTTTTAGCTGTTCTCTCACAGGTGTGGCTTACTTAAGTCACACCCGTGAGAAGCATTGATATTAAAATTTATCAACATTTTTTTACTTTCCTTATTGACAACAATCTTAAGTTAGAAGCATTTATATTAAAATATTATTTTTTTACTTCCCTTATTTATAGCGATCATATTAGAATTTTGTTTTTAGCATTAAAATTTTCTAACTTTTATTTATTACTTATTTACAGCAATTATCTTATAATTTTGTTTTTAGCTGTTCTCTCACGGGTGTGATATACTTAAGTCACACCCGTGAGAAGCATTGATTCTACTCTCATTTTGACTTCCATTTAACTAAAATCGTTCACATACAACTCCAAAATCTAGATTAAAACTCAAACATCAAAATCAGAAATGCAGGAAATGAAGAGATGCGTGATTGATTTTCTGGTTTTGATGTTTGGGTTTATGGTTTTATTTAATTTGTTTAAGGGTGTGTTGAGTTGAAATAAGAGTCGAAAATGAAGTGACGATAAGGGAAAATAGAGGTAGAAATGTAAGAATTAAGAAAAGAGAGGAGGAAGAAAGTTGCAGAGTTTTGGAAGAAGAAGAAGAAGCACGATCGTGGCTTTGGGAGAGAAATTGGAGAAGCACGATTAGAAATCTCACGATCATGCTCCAGCACGATCATGACATTTCTAAATCTGCTTCAACTTTGAAAGTTTGAGACTCTCACGGGTATAACATAAAGTGACCCTCGTGAGACATTTTTGCAATAATAAATAATGGCTCTCACAGGTGTGAGTGGGAAGCATTGATATTAAAATTTATCAACTTTTTTTTACTTTCCTTTTTTACAACAATCTTAAGTGAAGCATTTATGTTAAAATTTTCAACTTTTATTTTTTACTTCCCTTATCTACATCGACCATATTATAATTATGTTTTTAGTATTAAAATTTCAACTTTTATTATTTACTTTCCTTATTTACAATAATCATCTTATAATTTTGTTTTTAGCTGTTCTCTCACGGGTAAGTTACACCGTGAGAAGCATTGATATTAAAATTTATCAATTTTTTTACTTTCCTTATTGAAACAATCTTAAGTGAGAAGCATTTATATTAAATTTTTATTTTTTTTACTTCCCTTATCTACAACGATCATATTATAATTTCGTTTTTAGCATTAAAGTTTTCTAACTTTTATTTATTACTTTCCTTATTTACAGCAATCATCTTATAATTTTGTTTTTAGCTGTTCTCTTTTATTCTTTTATCTCGTCTTATAAATTGATTTAAATTTTCAATTATATGAATTATAAGTTTAATTTTTCTTTCACACACTTGTCTATAGGCTATACTATGGGGAGCATATGAGAGATCTTCTTAAATTTGTGAAATATACTGATCTATTTTTTTTTTAAATCTTGGATTTTGTTTCTAGGTTCTTCTAATTCGGTCATATAAATTCCTTCACCGATTTGTCTTAAATATTGATCTTCTATTTTTAACAAATTAAAAGAGAAATTTCTTTTAAATTATTTTGTAAATTTTTCCTATTATGTAATTGAATATGCTTCATAATCAAAAGCCTTTGTTTAATGAGTTGTATTCGTTCTTTATTGTTGCAAGCATAAGCTTGGTGTAATTTAACGTGCATTTTATGGATCCAGGATGATTTTCTGCTATTTTCTATCAATTGTTATCTGAGTTTGTAAATGTCGTTTTAATTCAAAGTAATGCATACAGAAAATACTTTATTAATAAAGTAGAATACGTAGTACATTCAGACTATAAAATTTTAATCTATCAGTTTTTGGATAGGTCTATGATAAAATTTTCTAGCATCTTTGGTGGCTCGTATTAAGGTATTTGTCATACTTATGAGTGTAGCCGTTTCATACATCTGTTTATATTTTCGTGCGTCTCTACTTTTGTGAGCGCGTTTATTCTGAGCATCATACATACGAAGTAGCTTGGCTAACTGTTCTTCTCGTTCATAAGTTTCATTGATTGCAACTTTTAATTGTTGTTTATAATTGAAATAGCTGGAAGACATGGCTAGAAAAGAAAAAATATAAGAAAACAGAATTAAATGAAATAAAAGTTGATTATATAGATGAAATTAATTTAAACTTTTCGTCATACCTGCCTGCGATCCTTTGAAGCTTAAAACGTCACCTTAGACTGAGAGCTTAGCGGGAGAGAGCGTATGAAGAAAGAGAGTTTTGATTAGCCGTACCTCAAGAGGCAGAATTGCTGATCAAACTATATACAAAATTTAAAAATACAGAAAAATATATATTGATCAACTATTTAATGAGGTAGCAAAAGTAGGAACAAATTTTCGAACAAAATTAAGAACTTTACCTTATATTCAATATCCTATTAATCATAGACATTCTTTTTTAGAATCATCATCTTCAATTTTTACATTTCCTTCATTAATACGAACTTAATCTTTACGAATAGAAAGACCTCTTCGAATAAATAAAACTGAAGAATCTAATATACCCATTAAGGATCCAACTATCATACATTCTTCTTTAGATACTTCACAAAAGATAGATGCTCTTTAAAATCAAATTGCTGATTTAACCACATATTTAAAACACACGTTATAAGTATTAGTCAAGAATTACATGATATAAAAGAACATTAAAAACAGTTAGAATATCAAATACTCGAATTATTACAAAAACAAACTACTTTATTAGAATTAGTTACAGAAATTTTAATTGAAAATAAAAGACAAAAACAAGCGATTAAAAATCTAGAAGAACAGTTCCATTTGCGAATCAAAATAGGATATATTCATCTTTTAACAATTCAAATATTATTAAAATTTGACTCTCCAATACGAATGGCTATTTTAGATGAAAGGATGACAGATTTAAATAATCAAATTATTGGTATAATGAATAGCAATTTAGCATATGGTAAAATTAAAAAAAAACAAAAGTACAACAATTTTTAGGTATTTTAAATTATATTTCTGATCAAGGGTTTTTATACAATTTAGCAAAAGAAAGAAAAACTTTACAACTCAAATGCAGCACAAAAAAGCAATAGACTTGGGATGATGCAGATATCAAAGCAATGAGAAAATTCAAAGCTTTATGCACACATTTACCATCATTATATAATTATCTTCTCCAAGATGCACTTATTGTTCAGATTGATGCAAGCAACGATATATGGGCAGGTTGCCTTTTGGCAAAATCCCCTAATCAGAATCAAACACATTTATGTAAATATATAAATGGGACTTATACTCCCTCCGAATGCAAATATCCTATATATGAAAAAGAAATGCTTGCTTGTCTCAAAATTTGCTACCCAAAACTCGAGTTGAAGGTAGGGCGGAACCAAATTTTATAAGCCCACCACGTTTCTGCGGAAGCCCACGCTTCTGAGGGAGAACTATCAACCCCAGTACTTTAAGAGCGCAGGATAGTTGTTACTGCGATTCGAACACAACACGTGGGACTCACCTGTAAGCTTTGGTACCACTTTGCTAGTCAAAACTCAAGTTGAAGGTAGGGCGGAACCAAATCTTATAAGCCTGTATGTATATGACAATGTTATATATATCTTTACGGGTGTGCCACGTTAATTCACGATATATGTATATAATATATTAATTATATATAGTTATATATTTATGTAATTATTATTTTTATTTTCATTGTTTTTACACACCCGAGACCTTGAATTTTATTATATATATTTATATATGTATATAATATATTCAAAGTCATGTATATAATATATTCATTATATAGTCAATTAATTGATTTATGTCTTGTAATAATTCTTTTCGATGAAGTAAATTATTTTTTATTTGTTTTTGAAAGAAATAAATAATTTGTTGCCTATGTAAAATATTTGCTTGAGTATGAGAATTAAGAGGAGTTTGCTCGATATATAATTGTTGTTGATTGATAATATTTTGAAAACGTTCAATTCTATAATAAGTATGATGAATTGAATCTTTTAAGAATTGTTTTCGTTCACGGTAGGAACTCATGAGAATTAGATGAATGAAAAGATAGTAGGAATGAATGAATAAAGAGACTAGATGAATATAATGAAAACGACTGTGATGAAGAAAATAAACAAATTTCTTATAGCTTATGAAAGCCTAACACCAAACTCAGGTAGGCGGCAAGAGAAAAGTATCTGAGAAAGATAATTTAATTTCTACATGAAGAGAACGATTACAATGGATGCCTTATATAGGCAAGAAAAGAGACTTAACCTAAAATCGAAGGAATCGGTTAAAGCTAAAAAACAAACTGACAAGACAAAAAGAAAAGTAAAATAGTAAAAAGAAAAAGTAAACTAAGACTTAAAGGAGGAATCTACACTATTTACATGGTTTGTCGGTTTTACCGACACTTTCTGCTTTTGTCTACATCTGCTTGCCTATATCTACCGACACTGAAATGAATTATTCTTCAATAATGGCTTCAATAGACTTGCTATCTTCAGCTGGTTGAGAGGTTGATACTTGAGGTGTGCAGAGAGAACATTTGTGCAGAGGTTGATACTTCAGTTGATTACAGAGAGCCTGTTTTCATGTAGGATTTAGAATTGCAAAAATTTCGTCAAGGTTGATGAATGGTTTGATAAATTGTTGAACAATCTGTTGTACATCGGGAGTGATTGCTTACTTGTATGCTAATATCATGAGTGCATTGTTTCCTTTATAATTGAGCTTGATTGTGGAATCTTCCTGAATTTTGTTTGCTTGAATAAATACACCTTCTAAACATTGAAGATTAAAATGATTGATTAATTCCCAGTCAAATGGATGCTTGGGTGTTTCGTCAATGCTGGGGTATAATCCATTGCTGATGCCGATTTGAATAAATGCAATTCTTTCAAGTTTAATTTCTCCATCTTGGAGATCACCAGAGGTAAAAATAGGAAGCTGTTCTAGATTTTCAGAAATATTTCACGATCTTTTGCAAATCTATCTTTATAATTCTTTACCGCCTGAATAAATCCGGATGGAAATTCTAAAAGAAGAGTTATATGCATGAGATAAATGGTATCGATGAGTCCACTCTGAAACAATAGATAGATTGTTAGTGGATCTGCGTCGGGCAGAACAATAGCTTTAGGTCTATATTTGCCTCGATTATGGGGATAATATTGATAAATCTTTGCTTCGTCGGTCCAATTGTTGAGTGCTTGAAAAGAGTCATAAAACATTTCTGGGGTTAATTTTCTTGCTTCCAATTGTATTTTCTTGATAGGTATAGAATTGATGCGATCCATATTATGAAGTTTTCCTAATGCAGTCATTATGCTGGTTGATGCTGGTGTTTTTTTTTCTAAAACTTGTTTATACAGTGGCTTCAAAGTTGGTTGCTTGAATTCTTCAAATGCTTTTTTTGCTTCCTTTCGTGAATTGAAACTTTTGTATATAATTTCTGTTCTGCCTGTAATATGTACAGCTGCTTTATGCCATTCGTCGTAGAGTCCGGCTATAGGTCCATTGTAAATGACATAAGTTTTTCCTTCATTTTGATCTTGGGTTTTTTGGGACGCAATGGTTAATGGAGGATTTGTAGGTTGGTGAGTGATTGTGATGGTGTGATTAATGGAATAGGTTCGGAAGTTATTGGTTGGGTTGAAGAAGATGGTTGTATTGTGGGTTGATTTTGTTTGAGAAGTTGAATAATGGATCGAAGTTGGTTAATTTCTTTGGCTGTAGATCCAAGTTATTGTTATAGGGTTAGTAAATTCAAGTTCTTTTTGAGATAATGCTTCTTCTAATTTGACGATAGCTGCTTCCATTCTCGGGTTAAAACATCTGCAAGATAATTGTCAAAAGATTGAATATATTTAATTGTATAATTATATTGGCTTAATTCAAGTTGCATCGAATAAGCCTTTCTTGATTATAATTAGTCCTTATTTTATACTTGTTGAATCCACAAAAACACTGTGAATCCGTTTGCACTTGAAATGCAACGGTAATCAAAAAAACAAATAGAAGACTTAATTTATATGAAAAATCTACATTTTAGAAATATTTATGAATTAGAAGGACAATATAATTATCTTCGAACAATGATCACTGCTCTTGAAACTTTACAACCGATAGTAGAAGAGTTATTCATTGAAGATGAGCCCAGAGCAGGGCCATTGGTGGAACAGTATGATCAGGAGATCCGGCGATTGTCACAGGAAGTAGGTGAATTAATAGAAACTATTCATGAATTAAAGAAAGAACGCTTGGAGGCTGAAGTCATACATGATGCAGACAAGAGGGAAATTATAATGGAAAAATTGAGTCAAGAACAGCTGAGTCAGCATAAAGAAAAAGAAGCTGTATTAACAGTATGCTCTGATGAATCTAAATTAGGGTTTCCCAGAAAGATTAATAATCAGCTTTATAATCTTACAGTGGGTTTTAAAATAGCTAGTTGTAAAGAATTTGAGGTACAAGCTGTATTAGACACAAGTGCAACAAAATGTTGTATCAAACTATAAGCAGTACCAAAAGAAGCTATAGAAAAATCTAAATGGCCAGTATCTACAGCTGAGTATAAACTCAAAGATGGATTGATGATCATAGGAGAAAATAGTTACAGAATTCCATTCACATTCTGTATACCTATGGATTCTCATGAAGGTATACAAATGTTAATTGGATGTAATTTTATAAGAGCTCAACATGGAGGAGTCAGATTGGAAGGAACAACTATTCAGGATAAACCACTTAAAGATGTGACTCCATTAATGGAATCACAGTTCAAGAAACATACAGAAATTTTATTAGCTCTTGGAGTTATTAGACCATCTGTATCCAGACATAGAACTATGGCAATGATAGTCTATTATGGTACTACCATAAATTCTATAACAGGAGAATCTAAGCATGGAAAAGAAAGAATGATCTTTGACTACAGAAAACTGAATCAGAACATACATAAGGATCAATATTCTTTACCAGGAATAAACACAATCTTTAAGAAAGTAGGAAATAGTAAAATCTATAGCAAGTTTGATCTGAAGAGTGGATTTCATTAGATTGCTATGGATCCAGAATCTATTTCATGGACAACATTTATAGTTCCTGATGGGTTCTATGAATGGTTGGTCATGCCATTTGGACTTAAGAATGCTGCAGCAGTATTTCAAAGAATTTCTAAACTTTCTTTAATAAGTTGAAAATATTTTAAACAAACTTTTGATAATATATTAACACGATCAAACACAACAGAAATATTATGCAAAACACTAAATTGTAAATCACAAATATAATTTAACTGCTTATCCTTTGTATGATACTGATGATCAAACTTTTTCTTATAGCAAACAAGTTTTATGCCTTCAACGTTTATTAATTTATGTTCAGGCAAACGCAGATCTAAATATTCCAATCTTTTTCGATCTTCAAAATAGTCACCGATTATAGATTGAAAACTATCTGGTAATCCTTTACTAGTCATGCAATCCTATTGTTATTCAGTGTTACCTCTAAGGACTTGGTCTCTTTTTCCCCTTTATTTCTTTTCATGAACGGGTACTTATTCTGTTATCCTTTCCTCAAAGCATACCTCCGAATAACAACTCAATCTTATAACTACCTCGAGATTTTCACAATTTTCACTCAAATACATTTGGATATACGTATCCAAAAGAAACCAAGTACACATATACCTATCCTTTCTGATAAGGATAGAGTTATAAAAGAAACTTCTGAGTACATTACTCAAATATTAACAGAAAATGTGAGATTAGATGAAATTGTTCAGCAATTCCTATCTGAACAACTAAATCAACAAGAAAAATTTGATGAAGAAAAATTGAAAAGAGAATTAAGAGCTTCAAACAGAGCTCTTACTATTTATGATAAATCAGAAAAATCAGAGTATCAGCAAAGCGTGGTGGTATCTCTTATCAATTTTTTGTTAAGTTTGTTCAAGAGGTACCACATGCAAAAATTCCAGATAGAAAAACAAATGGTGCAGCGAGTTATGATCTGTACAGTATAGACTGTATTATCATTCCACCATTTGACAGAAAAACAGTCTCTACTAGTATAAAAATGGAGACAGGAAGGCCTGGAATATATGGTAGAATAGCAGGTAAATCGTCACTTGCTAAAAAAGGAATTGATACAGCAGCCGGTGTCATTGATAATGACTACAGAGGAGTAATTTATGTTATGATGGTTAATCCAGGCAGGAAAGAATATTTTTTGGATGTTGTTAATCCTATTGCTCAAATAATATTTGAACAATACTTTGTGCCGCAAATACAGAAAGTAAAGAAATTATCTGAAACAGAAAGAATGATATGTGTATTTATGAAAGAAAAAGAAGTTGTATTAACATTATGCCCTGATGAAGCTAAATTAGGGTTTCCCAGAAAGATTAATAATCAGCTTTATAATCTTACAGTGGGTTTTAAAATAGTTGGTTGTAAAGAATTTGAG
>JANZXR010000006.1:3863553-3877368 GCA_027575705.1 Erythroxylum echinodendron | reverse complement strand
TCTTTTCTAACTTTTGAGAACACTTCTCAAATATATCCTATGTCCAAGAACTTGGGTTCACTAACTTAGCATCAACTTTACTAAACAAGGTAAGTTTCACTCATAACAAAATAAAAATGTAAGAAAAAAATAAGTAATCAATTATATGCCATGACTATCAAATAAGATTAGGACTTTAGTCATGTATTTGGTTAGTCCCACTATTTTATTCAAAATAATAGCCCTCACTACTATTTGGAAAGATTACTCTAATCTCTCTAGTGGGTTAGGATACCATTCAAATATAGTTAACCTTGAGTTTGCTCAACAAACCGACTAGACTTAAATTAGGTAAATAACAACTTTATCAATCACATCTCATATGACTCTTAGATTCGTTAGGAGACAACTCTTGCCAAAATATATCTTATATATTGTTCCTAACTTTTCCTCTAAATCCATATGATCATGAGTTTGCTCATCCAAATTACACAAATTTAGTTAAGTAGAACCCATTATCATAAGACTAAACATGTTCGGGTTAAAGAGGTCTTGAGTTTGCTCAACAAGCCTACAATAAATAGAACTCTGGTTTATTCTTATAATAATGGAAGGCAACAATCACGTTATTAACGTGTACTTAATATTTTAACGAGGGATTTAACTTCATTTGTCTCATCAAATACAAATTGCATATAAAATATCACACATATATACCATACAACTTATCATGCATCCAATATATATATCAACTATATAAATAAAGTATGCAATTTATGTACTCATAATTAAATTATATGCATAAAATATCAAGCTTTGTTTGATTCTAGCTATTAATCTTCATAATTTAAAATAACAAGTCCAACTCCTTGAAAAAATGAAAATAGATTAAAACCATTAATTCCTAAATAAATTAAATTCCTATTCCAATTATAAATTTAATTTCATTTGAAAATAATTTTCAAATCCAATTGAAAACTAGTTCCAATTATCTTGACTTCTTTGATAAAATTTAATTGAAAGCAATTTTCAATAAATTGTACTTCTTACTTATTATAATTTAGAAAAACTCTTTTTCAAAATTATATGAATAATATATTCTAATCTAATTAGAAGACTATTTCTAATCTCATTAGAAAGTATTTTTCTTTAATTAGAAAACTATTTTCTAAAATTAAAAGAAATTACTTTCAAAATTAAATAAAATACTTTTAAATTTAATTAAGAAAGTCATGATATATTATTTATTTAGAGATTGATTTTCTAATTAATTAGAAAATCTTTCTTTAATAAATTAGAAAACTATTTTCAAAAATATTAAAGAAAGCACATTTTTGTTAATTAATAAATGAAAACACTTTTCAAAATTCAATCAAGATCATATCCTTTCTAATAAATCAAGAAACTTATTATTTATAAATAAATAAACAATTTCTAAATAAATTAAACAATAATTCTCTAAACAAATAAAATTATAAATTTAATTTATCTCAATTAAATTGAAATAAATATATTTAATTAAGAAACATTTTTCTCAATTACTTAAGAAAACAATTTTCTTAATTTTAAGGAGTCTAATTAATGAATTTCAATCTAATTGAAAGTAATTAATTCTAATTTTAGAAACTAATTTTCTAAAATAATTAGAAATCAATATAATTATTAATCTTAATCAAATTAAAAAATAATTACTTTAATTTTGGAATTGAATTTTATATTTAATTTAATTTAATAATTCATCTCTTAAAAATTTAAACTAAATTCCAAAATAATCCTAATAAAACCGACCCTTTGAAAACAATTAAAAAACTCTTTTCTAAATTTATTAAGAATTTTAGCCTATTTAATTTTAATAAAACCACTTTAATAAAAGAAGGTTTTAAAATATCAAATAAAACGTAAGAAGGGAATTGTCTATTGCGTGTAAATCCCTTATGAAAACATGAACTTTAATAGGCGCGTTAAAAAATTAAAGAAGAGCAATTTCTGTATTAGGCGTGTGTATTCCACCAACGTTTTTCCACATCTGATTTTCAAATTTGTTACACCGCTGTCACCCTAGGTTTCTGCTTGTCGTCCGTTTGCTATTGCCTTGGCGGAGACCAGTCGCTGTCGCCACCACTTCAGTCGCTGCCCCAACTGCTGCTGTCACCTAGAAGGACTATTGCCAATCTTCGATGTTTCACTTCTAGATTGCCTCCTTGTCTTGGGCGAGTTTCGCGGCAATTATCGCCCCAGAACAGTGGCGATTTTGCTATTATCTTTGTCGCCTCTAACTACAGACGGCGACTCACCAGCGGTCCAGAGGACAACAACGCTTCTTTTCTGGTATTGTTAACTAATCCAGAATTCCAGAACTATTCTGGTATGCGTAGATATTCTAATGGGGCAAGCAATTTTAATTTTCCAGAACATGGAAACAAGAATATGGAGTAGACGCAAAATCATTATCATCGTAATCATCATCAATTAGCTTGAAATTCTGCAATAAAACAGAGTTTGAAAAGGTATGATACTACGTAGCCTTATTTCTATAAAATAGAAAGATGGTTTTCAGTAAATCTACATATAATGTGATAATGAAAAAAAATGATGCGAGTAAATATTTAAAAATGATACACAAAAAATTACGTAAATAAATTTAAAATAAACAAATAAATAAATAGAATAAAATATAAGGTTGATGTAATACAAAAAAAATCTAATAGACTTATCTTATATCGGTAGAGGTATCACAGAAATTAAATAAGCGAAATCGATTTCCAAAAATCGCAAGATACTTACACATTTACACCACTCAATGTGATTCATTGATTTCAATTTTGCCTTTTTGTTTTTCCAAAAAAATGCAAACAGTCAACAGATGTGAAATACAACTAAATTCGCTTATATTCAGTTTTTTCAGAACAATTATGTTCTTCAGTTCTTTCAGGATTCTAATATGAACTTTTCAAAATTTTGAGTTTATCATATAAACTCTTCATATTTTTCAATTTCAAAAAGATTATGAGATTAATCGTAAGTAAATAATTTAATCAAATTATAGAAATAAAGCTAGCTCTGATATTATTGTTGAGAAACTGGCTCGGAATTCGATCCCGACTGTAGCAGAATAATTATGAAACTTTTTCGTAATTTTTGATTTTCCAAAAACCAAGATTTCTTTAATTCTATAAAGTAATTAACACAAAATATAATAAAGCGGAAACTTAATTCGTACCTTGTTCTGAAGCTTGATCTTACTCTTGTTGTATCCCTTGAACCGTTCCTGAAATCGATCCGCTTCAACCACTGTAGTTGCACAAATGTCCAGCCTCTAACGGTATCCACAGAATGAGTTGAGAGAACTCTGTAACTCTTACAGAGAGGGTTAAGTATGAAGTACTAGCTCTATAGAGCTTAAGCCTATTTATAATAAGCTTTAGACGTTTTAGTAATTTAATTGAAATTAAATTCTAATTTCAATTAAAATTTAACTAAAATTACAAATAATTTTAATTAAATACCAATTATGCCCATATAAGATTTAATATCTCATATTGATCCTTACTTATTAAATATCTCATATTTAATCCTAAAGTTTTTCAAACTTTAAAATCAAGTCCAACTTGATTAAATTAATTTTGTTCTCTTCAACTCATTCTATATGTGAGACACATTAGGTTCCCAAATATGTTTGGCAATGATTATAAATTATAATTATAATTCATAATTAGAATTAGATAAGTTAAAACTCCCTTTAATTTATCTTTAATTCTTCAACTAAAAAATTTATAACCATAGATCAAGATTGGCGTCTAGCAACGCGTCATGACCACCCAAATATTTAAGAATGTTAAAGTAGTTTTGACCAACCTTTCTGTGCATGATTTTTCCATATAATTCAATCATTTCATCATACAATGTTTCGATTAGACATTGAGCATAAAATTAATGTCTACTTTATTTTGAGTATAATTATATTAGTTCTCCACCATTAGCTATCGATTCAATTAATAACATTTGTAAAATATTTATAAAGCATCATTTCTCCTTGGCCAAGGATTTCCCGAATCAATGATAATCGAGAATAACAAAACATTCTCCTTATTTACTATAGGGTGATGAATCATATCTTGATTACTCAACTACCTCCATATAGTTCATGCTACATCCAATGACTACTAATTAAATGATCCATGATTAAATAGATCATAAGTAGTATCAAAATATAGCAATCCCTATACAAAATAACTTTGTCGACGTCAAGTCAAAGGATCACTTATACAATCATCACAATGAGAATTCCGTAGATATACAAGTAATGTTCCAGACGGAGTTCTCATATCGAGTCTGTTCAGTGAATTTGTTCTATAACAAGCATGCACACATTTGTTTCAAGTATATTTATATTTTAGCCTATGAGATCGACTACTTCCTTCATATAGAAAAACAAAACGTATGCTAGTCTTTTTACATTCTATTAATTTCCAATTTTAATAAAACAATTATTAGAAAAATTTAGGAATAATAGATAAATGCAATATGAATCTTATAATTATAATCTCATAAATTTCATTTGTAATGTAGAATTATTCTATAGACTTTATCATATACATCTAAATATGTATAAGATAAAGAATGTCATGACCCAGAACCACATCGGGCACATAACAACTGCCGCACACCCGGGATAAGGATACTCATGATACCCTTAACTCAACTATGCAAGGCTAACTAAATATCTTTAAAAACATTTAGACAGCACAATGATTATATTTTGAAAATCACAAAACTTAATTAAAACACTTGTAAATTAGTTTTAAACATAATTCTATATTCACATTAAAACTTTATTGGAACTTCTGAACTTTTAAGTCCACTCAAGAGCAATCTTAATGACAATACAAAAGGTTCATACATAAGGTCATTTACAAACCACAAGACAATCAAGAGTTAATTTACAAAGTTATAAAGCATATCAGCATAATCATGAGCCACTATACAATAAAGTACAAAATAGAGGCTACCTACATGCAGTAATGCCTCAAAAATGTCAAAAGACCTCATGATCTACTCAGGACTTCAAGCTCACCAAATTAACCTGTATGTTTGGGAAGCAGAGGGGGTGAGTACACTATGTACTCAGTGAGTAGGAAAATAGAACTCGTAACAGAACTTGGTACACACCAAAACGGTATAAATAACCTAAGTATGGTTTTATGCATCTAACCTACATAGAACCTCGTATGAAGTGAACATACATGATATAGAAACACATAGGCCTAGTTTATAACTCAACCCATACTGGTTAGGAACCACAGAGGCCGAGTCTATTAATCACTCATTCAGTGAACATAGGTTCCAGTTCTAGTACACAAGAGCAGAAAAGCATCATATGTAAAATGAAATCTTATCAGGAAGCTAAATCTTAGAATAGGACAAAATAGTTACGTGTCACCACTGATAAGCCAAACTAATGTGCACACCCACCGATTCCCTGTGTTGACTCAACTTTCATTTGTTGTGAGTCCAGACTACGATCGACAAGAGTGTCATGACACTAGGTGATGACCTGGTTGGTGACCAGACCTTTAGGTATACAATCACCTGCAGGTCCTGTAGAAAGATGTCGATACGAGGACTCAACTTTTATGTTCTAGCATTAAGGGTACAGGGGTTGCTTAATCTGTTATGCCTAGAACACGAATAGCCAATCATTACCTTACCAATCACAAAAAAATCATATACAAACATTTAATACTAAAATCAAGTAAGGTACCACACCTTTATTTATCGATACAACCGATAAAATAGAACCTTGCCATGGATCTAAGCCAAAAGAGAACATATACACGTAGTATATATGACTCAGTTATGCATATGTAAGCTCCAGAACATTATTTTATGCAGTGAAAGTCATCTTTTGCACTTCAAGTCCAAAGTTGTTCAAAAATGTAGTTTCAGAAAATAAAATATTATCCTTTGCACTTCAAGTGTAGGCTTGTTGAAAACAATATCATTCCTCAAAATATAAAATAAAAATATCAGTTTCACTCCAACTGAAAAAAGTTATTCAAAACAACGTTGTTTATTAAATACATAAGTATACTAGCATTTATTTGAGATTCAATTCTACCATGCTTTACCTAGGTTCAAAATTCACATACAAGTCATCATGCATATCTTGGAATGTCTTAAGCCCATTTAAGAGATATGTTTTCCCCAACTCACATCAAAAGAAGGTGTACACTCCCTTGACTTCCACATTCCTCAGTACGAGCTCCTTGATCCACATCTCTCGAACCTTTATACATATAATATATAATGTATTTACTACTTAAACATGTATCTCATATTTATACACCATCACATAAGTATATAAAACATAATATCACTATTTTTCAGCTATAGTATTTGACCATTAAGCTTCTCACATGATTACTTCCCTTATTATTCGCATACGCTTTCTTTTGCATTTTCTAAGGCATTTAATGCCTTTGATCCAATACTTACACATTTCAAAACATAATTGAGCACATTTTTATCCAAGCACATTAGGCCACTACTCATCAATCTAAGAAAAAATTCAAGTTTAATATAAGTGAACATGAAAACCTCTTTCCAATGCACAGCATTACAATCCCTAAATCCTAAGCCAAGTTCACTTAGGCATTTTATCAAACTCCCAAAGTCATGAACTTGAAAGCCTCTTTTCAATGTACATCTTCCTCATTTTTCATCATCATTCACATTATACATACACAATTAACACCATAGATTCATTTAAACCATCATTTTCAAAAGATATTCAAAATTTCACCAAAGAGAGGGCATCTCAGTTTTGGCTTAAGGAGACTTCTCCATGACTCATTTCATTCATCTAAACCATGTTTTATGCATATTCAAGCATGGAGAACAACATATCTTAACACCAAACTCAAAATCATAATGTAGAAAGAGGATGAGACAAAATTTACGTAAAATTTCTTTTAGCGATATCTTAAAATCCTTTGAGAATTTCTCAAATCTAACGATAGATTTGAGTTCCTTAATCCCAAATTAACTTAGAACACCTTGGTTTGGGTTGGAGAATTAAAAAAAAGGTGGAAACTAGACGATGGCCGAAAGTGTTCTTCTTCTCCTCTCTTCTCCTTTCTTCTCCTTTATTTTAATTAAAACAAAGTGTTTTAGTGTAAATGGTGGGGTGCACAAATACACATAAGGAAGAAAGGTCTAGAATATTGACTCTTCTTTGACCAAACAAGGTGAATTTATCTTTTTGCCTTTAGCTTATGTGAAATTACCATTATACCCTTCAAACTTTTCCTAAATTTGCAATTAAGCCCAAAATTTGAGAATGATGAAAACTTTTATTTTCATTTTTGTCCCTAAAATTTTGAAAATAATAATTAACCCCCTTAAATTTATAAAATTACATATGGACCCTCCATGAATTGAAAAATTACTTTTAAATCTCTTATGTACATCAACTTTTCTAATTAAGCGTTTTAAGTGTCCAATAAGTCTATAAATCATGTCTAATCACCTTTAAGGCATTAGAGCACATTTAACTCAGCCACCATGGCCATATCTATCCAATGGACTCGGTTTTATACATTTAGAAGCTTATATGTCAGAAATCTTCAAGGTTTCGCATATCGATGAACTCTAGTTCATGTAAGGGCATATAACATTATATATCACTGGCATATATACCGAAAGGATTCAAATTCAATTTTGAACTCATATACAATCATGTATATATCAATATGCCATAGTATCTCCAAGTATAGACCACTAAAAAAAGGTTTAAAGAGTCTGGCATTACAAAGAATGTCTTTAAATAATTTGTCACTAAACTACAACCAAAGCGATTACCTGTAGGGCATAAATCAACAATCTCCTACTTGCACTAAGCCAATATTTTAAGTATTTCATACCATATCACCATATGATGATTATTTTACTGCTAGACAGTGGCTTAATGAGAGAATTCTACAAAATTCTGTATAGTGAGCACTTGCTTAAATCTTACAACTCCCATCTTAATTATCATCATAATTAAGAAAAATTGCTTAAACATATTCTTGGATCTTTAATGAGACATTAGCACCTTATACATGCCCAGTGGTTCTAATATTCTACAGTATATTACTATCTTAAACAATGCAAGTAACTATATTAAGTTTACTAAAGAACTTATTGATCCGATTAATCATTTTCACTAAATGAAAAACGTATTATGGCTTAATTAGTAACCAATTACTACATTGGAACCTTTCCAATCCTAAATGATATTATTCTAAGTAAATAAACCTTAATTAGGATTTATTTCTAAAGTTATATCCTTATTATCTTGAACTCAAATATCAACTCACACATGGAGTAATGGATATCTTTAATACTTCACAAGTATCTGATATCTCAAATACTAAATATCATTAGTACATTATCTATGTACTTGAATTAGAATAGGTCAACAAAGTCCAATCTATCTCTATAAATCTAATTCCCATAATTAAGTTGTTAACCTTTTCATATCCAACAAGAGTTGTGCTTGGACAATTATGTTTTCAACTATTGAAAGTTAGAAGTGTTGTTGTTTATAAGCAATATGTCTTTACATACTCCCACTGAAGAGGACAACTATACTCCCACTAACCTTCTTGTAAACATAAATTCACAATCATCTTCAAAAACAAACTTTTTGAATTAATCATGAAAGTGAATTTTTCAACATCTCATACTTTCATCTATACATCAAATGTATCATTAAAGGCATTAGTTCTAATTAGATGTAATGTTATGAGATTTGAACCTTTCAAATTCCTTCTTAGTTCCACTACTTATTTTGAGAACCATTCCCCTATAAGTTTACATTGTATCAAACAATTTGTTTAATGAATCTGTAAGATTATATCTAATCTTTTGGATATCTTATAAACTTTTATTATCCAATTTAGTTCTAAACTTAATAGATAATGTATGATTCAACTAAGCATCACATTATTGAATCATTAACTTTGACTCTTTCAAAGACCTAACATTTCATATCTAATATGAAATCTTGCTAATTGTTGCAAATGGAACTATTGAAGATAAGTTATTGTACTAGGCATCACTATAGAAGAAATAATATTGCATCCTACAATATCTCATATTGTATTTTCCTCCTTACATAAATCCATACTTTTATGAATTTAGTTGTGAAGGTATTCACCAAATAATCTCATTCCCTATAGATAACTGAAAATTTAAAACTCACCATAATGATCTCATTGAAGTGCTTCAGCATGCTCAATGCTTAATTTCTACTTAGATTCAAATAATTTGAACTTTTCAAAATTTTAAATCATTTCATTTGATATGTATAACTATATCACATAAATTCATTAGTAATCTAAAGAAATATAAGTATTACCCTTTTTATGAATTGTTATTCTATCCAATACATCGTATATATAATTTAACAATTCAATACCATCATCATTCTTTCATTAAAGGTTGATTTGGTTATTATTTTTTTGGGTAAATCAGTAAAATTTTATAAATAATAAGAAGTTATGTACAATTAGAGATTGCCCAAGCTGCAATCTCTTATCTAGACCAGAAGCCTAACTCACAAGAAAGCATAAGGAGCCCTATAAATGTTCCCCATCATCATGCATACCACCATATCTAGCCATGCCTGCCATGACTGCACTACGATGGTCATATTAGGACTATCTTGCTAGTAACACACTTTCATGCAGTAGACTCATTTATCATATTAACCAATCCAGCCTCCCTACTAATCCTTAACCTAAGAACAATATAGCATACTTTGATTCTTCACCTTTCCAGAGCAAAGTGGTATCATTTTAGTGTTGGATTCTGAGGTGATGAGATAGAATAAGAAAGATCAACTCTAAACCACGTTCCATTGAAGACCTGATCTAGACTTCCTTCTTTTCCAAGTGGGTTAGAGGCTCTTTGGCTGTTCTTTGAAGGAGATCCCCTTGTAGCTTTAGTCACCATGTTTCCATAATTGAAGGTTAGTGGAGACTGGGGCTTTCCCATCATCTTATGTTTCTCCTTCTATAGCAATTTGGATTGCCCTCTCTTTTCTCGAACCTGGATCTGGAGTCAAACTTATAGACATTTCATTAGAAATATAAAACACATACATTTTACCTTCTCTCAGTGTTTGAGTTGAGGTGTTCCATAATTTGAAAGATCACTCTTGTGTTGAAAATCCCTACGTCCAAGGCTTCATCTTTGAAGGTTCACAAGTTTCTTTCAGTCCACAGGTTATACACAACAACAGAAAGGAGAATGAAGAAGGTATTAATGTCATAGTTTCTAAAGGTAGGTGACAGGTTAACCAACGTTAAAATGGATTGAAGATTTGTTGGGTAAGGTAGGTGTATTTGGCAGTGGTTTAGACTGTTTAACCAATTGTTTTAGAGAAAGGACATTTAAAGAATAAATGATCAATAGTCTCCAAGTCCAAAACACACAAGGAGCACCAATTTGGGGTGTGGAGATAAAGAAGTTTGTCCCTTATTTGCAATTTATTTAGGAAGGCTAGCCATAAGATGAAGGAACACCTAGGAATATTCCTTTTATGCCATACAAGTTTATACCAAAGAACTGTCTGATTTGGAGGTCTCATGAAAGTGTAAGCAAAAGCATTTGTATACTTCTTCGAAGGGCTAGCTAGCCATTCTAAACTATCCTCTCTTGAAGAATCAGGATGGTATTTTAAAGGTTCTAGGTTATTAATAGTCCCAACTATTGTCTCTTGCCAAAACCATTCATTATCCCTAATTACTTCAGATACTCTTGCAGTCAAAGGAAGCTTCGACCCATTGATCACCCTAGGAGTAGAGTGAGCCATCAAGATACCTCTCGGATGCCAAGGATCCTGCCATAAGAAAGTAGAGTTACCATTTCTTATTCTAAATCTAAATTGGTTCCCAATTTGATCCCTAACGTACAAAATCTTCCTCTAACTCCACGAACTATAGTTGGTTATTCTTCAACTTGACAAGTTTCACAAGTTTCATACAATTCATAATAAAAAGAATACATATATCCTAGTATATAACTTTATAATTCTCGTTGTGTTTATTTAACCAATATGACATAAAAGGATAATCTAGGTTATCCAACTTTTTGTTCTTGCCACCGATATTAAGCATAAGTTTCCTTTGATCCAATATATAAAAACTATTTGTATAAAATTAGATTAACTACTTTTACTTAACAATCTATTTGTAGTCGTACATTGAACATTACAATAATGATGAATCTAAATTTAGTATTGTATAATTCAAAAGCATGAATTAGAAATACATATGATCTCTATCATATCTCGTACAGGCAAGAAAAGTCAAGCAATTATTTTTCTTCTTATGATAACTATTATCATACTATAGCAAAGCCTTTAATTGTGGTCATCAATCATGCTTTAAATAGGCTAAATTAAATGGAACAATTCCAATAAGGTACTATACCTTTTAGTGCTACTGAATGCAACCTCTTGCATCTTGTTATCATGTGCTAACATCTTACATGTCTTCAAAGTTTATGAGACATTAGTCAACTCAAAATGTCAATACATTTTGTCATCTATATGATTTTAACATATCTCTAAAACTTTATCATCGAATCTTTAACAGGGATTATAACATAAAAACATAATGGACATATAATTTTCTATCTAACTTTTAAGAATTCTTCTCAAGCATATCCTATGTCCAAGAACTTGGGTTCACTAATTTAGTATCAACTATACTAAATAAGGTAAACTTCACTAAGAATAAAATATAAATGTAAGAGAAACAAGTAATTAATTGTATTCCATGACTTCCAAATAAGATTAGGACTTTAATCATGCATTTGGTTACTTCCACTATTTTATTTGAAATAATATCCCTCATTATTATCCGGAAAGATTACTCTAATCTTTCTAGTAGGCTAGGATCCCAGTCAAAGATAGTTGATCTTAAGTTTGCTCAACAAACTAACTAGATTTAAATTAGGTAGAAAATAACTTTATCAATCACATTTCATATGACTCCTAGATCCGTTAGATAACAACTCTTGTCAAAACATATCTAATATGTTGTTCCTAACCCTGCCTCTAAATTCATGTAATCATGAGTTTACTCATCCAAATTATTCAAATTTAGTTAAGTAGAGCCTATTATCAAAAGACTAAACATGTTCAGGTTAAAGTGACATTAAGTTTGCTTAACAAACCTACAATAAATAGAACTCTGGTTTATTCTTATAATAATGGAAGACAACAATCACATTATCAACGTGTACTTAATATTTTAATGAAGATTTTAATTTCATTTGTCTCATCAATCACAAAATTGCATTTAAAATATCACATATGTTGCATCCAATATATATATATATATATATGTATATGTATATGTATATATATATATATATATATATATATAAAGCATGCAACTTATAAACTAATAATCAAATTATATGCATAAAATATCAAGCTTCGTTTGACTATGTTTATTGATCTTCATAATCTAAAATAATATTTCCAACTCTTTGGAAAAATTAAATTAGATTAAAACTATTGATTCCTAAATAAATTAAGTTCCTATCCTAAATATAAATTTATTTTGATTTGAAAATAATTCTCAAATCTAATTGGAAACTATTTCTAATTATCTTGACTCCTTTAATCATATTTAATTAAAAACAATTTTTCAATAAATTATTTTACTTAGTTATTATAATTGAGAAAAACTCCTTTTCAAAATTATATAAGTAACATATTATAATCAAATTAAAAATTTTTATTTCTAATCTCATCAGAAATTACTATTTCTTTAATTAGAAAAATATTTTCTAATGTAAAAAACAACCACTTTCAAAATTAAATAAAAACTTTTAAATTTAATTAAGAAAGTCATTATATATTATTTATTTACATATTTATTTCTTAACTGATTAGAAAATCTTTCTTTAATAAGTTAGAAAACAAATTTTCAAAATATTAAAGAAAGCACATTTTTCTTAATTAATAAATGAAAACACTTTTCAAATTTTAATCAACAAAAATATTTTTTCTAAAAATCAAGAAATTTATTATTCATAAATAAAGAAACAATTTCTAAATAAATTAAATTATAATTCTCTAAACAAATAAAATCATAAATTTAATTTATCTCAATCAAGTTGAAATAAATAAATTTAATTAAGAAACATCTCTCTTAATTATGGAAGAAATTTTTTTTCTTAATTTAAAAGAATCTAATTAATTAATTTCAATCAAATTGAGACTAATTAATTATAATTTTAGAAGCCACTTTCTTAAAATTAATTAAGAATCAATATAATTATTAATCTTAATCAAATTAAGAAAAATAATTACCTTAAATTTTTGGAATTGATTTGATAATTAATTTAATTTAATAATTCAACTCTTGAAAAATTAAACTAAATTCTAATAACATTCATAATAAAATTAACCATTTGAAAACAATTGAAAAAACTTTTAAATTTTATTAGGAATTGAAACTTACTTAAAACCAATGTTGCGAATACCGTACCGGACTTGGTACTGGATTGAGTTCTGGAACGGTACTGTACCGGTACCGGTCAATACCGGGTACCGTTTTGGGCAATTTTTTATATTTGTGAATTAGTCCCTGAAATTTTTAAAATTTGCAAAATAGTCTACTGATATATTGTACTGTACAGTTTCCTGTTTACAAGTTTACATCAACCCTATTTCAAAAAATCATAATAACAAATAATAATCACAATTAGTTATTTAATATAACATGACAATTTTTAAATATTTCACATATAAATAATAACCACAATTAATAT
>JANZXR010000006.1:3831766-3863453 GCA_027575705.1 Erythroxylum echinodendron | reverse complement strand
GATCCCCAATCCCCATAACCCCACTCCTAATTCCTGGACTGCTTTGCAGAGGCACTTGCGTTACATATCCAGGATTTGACTGCTTAGGGAAAATTTGTTGGTGCTGAACTTGTTCCTGCGTCGGCGCTTGTACCTGATTTGATCTAATCCCGTTCACATTCAAAGGCAAATTCGAGGAGTTCATAGCAATCTGATTGGTAGAACTGTTATTCAAAGCCATAACGCTATTACCCTGAAATCCAAATCCTAAACCAGGATTATTCACTGTTCTTGTTAAATCACCAAAAACCGCACCATTAGCATTAAGCTTCGATGCTACTTGAGTGTCTTCCCTCACCACGCCAGCCCTCACCAAGAAATCCTCCAAAGTCATCTCTCCCAAAGTCTGCTGCCTCTGTGGTGCATTAGCTCCTCCAGCTCCATTATTAATACCACCATATTCCTTTGCTAGGTCTTTCCATACCTCATCAACTGTTTTCTGGCTCAGCGTTCGCGGAAGGGTCAGCGAACCCTGTCGTTGTAGACCCTCCTGGGCCACACTAGAAGAGGCTGCCACTGTCTGGTTCTCCTCTGCGCTCCATATGTTCTTGAGCAGCTCATCCATGTTCATTGACCCAAAGTCCTTACCTAGCCCTCCCATAGTGCTTTGAAACTCATCAAAGGTTAAAGAGTAAACTGACGGCTGTCTAGCCAATAGGAAGTTTTCAGGCGGCCGGCCGCCGCCGCCGCCACCACCGGTGTTTGAGGAGGGGTCGTTGGTGAAGTTCTTGAAGTTCAAATTAGTCCCCATTTTTGAGAAAAGATCTGAATAAAACAGTGTCAAGCAGCTGAAAACTAATCTGATAAAACGAAAATCTCTCCAAAGCTTCCTTCTTTCTTCTGTGATACTCTGATTTCCAATCTAGGACGACAACATAAAAATTCTAAAATCCAACTAACAGACAGATCAATGTCAAAACAACACACTGCCCTCTACCTTAGGCAAACATTTAAAAGGAACAACATTTGCACGTCAAACCAAACTCCGTTCTTTTACAGAAACCCACGAACTAAAACCACAAACAACAGCGGAGAACCATTCAAACCCTAACCTTCGACATTTCAATCCAGAAAGAAAAACATAAATCAAAACTCCAAAGCTCACAAGAGGAAAACACTCGTTTAACTACTATTTTCAAAACATACCAGACCCACGAAAAGCACCCACCAAACAGACGAAAAATAAAAACATTAGCTTTCGGTTAGTCAAATACTATTTACTTGGTACAATTGTACAAAACAGGTAACAGAGAAAGCATACAATTTTTGCCACATAGTCATAAATAACAATTGAAGTATGGTTACCAACAAGAAGACAGACCTGTTACTATTTCCTCAAAATTTTCCCTTCGATTTACGTTTGGTGTTTTTGTCTGTAAATTCCCTGTGCGTGTGTTTAAACCAGGTATAGTTTCGTTTATGTTCGCCAAGTCTCAATTGTCGCCTAGTGTATTAGTTAGCTTTTAAACAATGCAAGAGGCCGGAATTTTATAATTACCATTCCTAACTATATTTAAACAATGATTAGTGGGGGAGCTAGTGCTTAGACGTGGACCAATCAACAGGGTTCGGAGTCCGTGACGTACAACCAAAGATTAAGGGCCATCTGGTACAATCACAGCCGACCACGTAGCTTTTGATCGTATGATCGACGATGTTTGTTGAGAGTCTTTTTTTTTTTTTTATAAAAGGGAAACAAATATAAATTACAAGACGAATCTTGAGAAACAGATTTCCAACGTATCCTTTATAAGGAGAATATGACACCTAATGGGTTGAAGGGCTTTTTTCGTCAATCTGCCTAATGTTTATCGGTTCAACCAGGCGGAAGCTATGCGCCGACATGCGATGTACCTTTTTCATTGGTGACTTCGGCACACAATGATATGAACGAAAACGCCCTCGACCGTCGCGTGATTGCTTGTGCTATCGAGGGTTATATAGACGTTACGGGTTTTACGGCTGGAGCAAGGAGATATCCGTAAAATCCTAAGGACTATGCCAAAAAATATAAATATGGAATAATTATCTCGTTCAAGGGTACAATGGTATCTATCTAATCACTGTGGCCTTGATTAATAATTAAAAAATTGGAATAAATCTTAAATAATTTTATATTTAATTAAAAGATATTATTATAATATAATTATTATCTCGATTCTTATCATAAATTTAATCTCTTTAATAACTAAATTATTTTGTTTTGTCGATGTTTTATTCTTATCAGTTATCTAAAAATTTTAATTATTTGTTTACAAAATAAACTATATAATAACTTAATATAAGTAAAAAATTTTATTATTATTTTTAATATTTAATACAAAATATTACCATAACTACTAATTTTATTTAATATTATAAAAACATGCATACTCAATAATAGGATAAAATATGTAGAACTATGACTAAATGTAATTATGAATGACTCGTTACTCATCTAAGTGTAATTTAGAGTAACTTCTTTAATAAATTGATGATAAATTTTGGAGTAATAAATAAAGTTATTTCTTTATGATCATAAAATTATATGTTAAAGTTACGAAAATAATTTTACTGTTAAAAATATAAGGTAAAAGTTGCGTATATTATGATTCTTTCTAAGTTTTCGCAAAGTGAAAAATCTTGTACATTGAATACGTAGATATTTTGGTGATTTAAAAATTCATTAACAACAAAAATTTCATGAATGCAAGAGAAGATGAAGATAAAATTGACATCGTCAGAAGTGTAGGTAAACTATATTAAGAATCAAGTCGCTTATGGCCTGCATGATCTATTTTGGATTTTGGCATGAGAACTAACTTAATTTTCATATGTTTTTAAGTGTTTTATGCTTTAGTGGCTTTTAATATTAATTTTAGATGCCAAACAATGAGGTAACTACAAGGAAGTGTGATGCATTTGGACAACAAATCCAATCAAACGGGCAAAGATAATGCCTTGCTCGAAATACAGAGAATCTAAGTTAAAACATGTTTGAAAATTGCGACACTGTCGTCTACAAGGATGGTCCTTTGACTTGGTGCAAATAACGCTTTTGTTTTTCTCTTTTAGTTATCCATATGTGAACGGTGACGAGGTACACGCGCTTAAAATTGACAATTGGCATGAGATGGCGCAATCAGGAGTCAGAAGCTACAAAGTTTCACCTACTGTCCACCAGTCAACTGGTGCAGAGGATAAGGATCCTCTCCAGTCTCCACAGAAAGTCCTATTATATCAAAGTGTTTTCTTGTTATGGTTATTATCATCGAAATTGAGATACAATATTAGTACAACAAAAAAAGACAAAAAACGTTGCAGCATATTTAGTCACTGGTTTCCTGTTTTGGATTTTCTTTCTCTCCGCGTTAACTAAAGTTGCCCCAAAATGCTAAGAAGCGAAGTGTCTTAAGTCTCTCTATCTTGTGATATGGATTAGTAAAGCCAGGACGAATCAACGAGTGTGTGTGTTACGTGGGGCTTTTCTTGTGGGTGGCTAAGCTCCGTTACAAAAGACAAAAACTCTTCGAAAGCAACGCATCAAACATTAACTGTTTTGGTTAACTAGCGAGCTAGTCAAAGGGAACTTCAAAAATCTGTTATCGTCCGCTAGACTCCATTCTTTCCATCTCTGTCGACTGGTCGTGACCGATCCTCTCTGTCCTTGCCCACCCGAAGCAAATGCTTCCTTTATCTATCAATATAAGCCGTACCCTCGAACGGAATCAGACTACATAAGAATAGTAAATGGATAGCGCAAAGATGAAATGAGCTTATAGGTGTTAAAATAGAAAAAAATAGAGGTGCGGCAACCTGAAATAGAGGTTGCCGAGAAATCTGCAATAGAGGTGCGGATTTCTAACTTGCAGAGAAACTGTTGAAATAGAGGTGCGGCAGGAGGCTTTGTGAACAAATCTGCAACCTGAAAGTTGGAAGGAATGTATCGCGGAAGGATCAAGTCTTGTTTGAACTTGTCTCTTACAAGTTGATCATAATCAATTTCTAAATACTTAGTTCTTTCATGAATAACAAGATTAGAAGTGATGTGAATTGTTGCTTATTTATTACATCATAAAAGATACTAATAACTGTATTGAAATTCGAAAATCATTCAAAGGTAGATAATCCATTGTAATTTACAAACTGTAGCTCCCATGCTTTTATATTCTGCCTCTGCCTGTATTATGCTTTTTTGTTTTCCATGATATCGGTGAATCACCAAGAAAAATATAATATTTACTTAAAAATCTTCTAGTATCAAGACATGAACATCAATCAACATATCACAATAAATTTTTGGAAGAGAAATATAAGCCTTTTGGTGGAGAAAACCTTTGATATATCACAAGACATGCATAACTGCATCCCATTGTGATGATCTAGGAGCTTGAACAAATTGACTAAGTTGTTGAGCTGCATACAAAAGATTAGGACGTGAAAATAACAAGTACAATAATCTTCCCACCAACCAACTATATGACTCCGGATCATTTAATAAGCCTCCACTTTCCACAGTAAACTTATACCCTTTTGGTAATGGCGTAGCTATAAATTTGGAACCAAGTAAACTAACATCGTTTAGAATATCTAGAGCATACTTTATTTGATTAACACAAAGATCATCCATAGACCTTGCAATCTCCAATCCTAGAAAACATCTGGCATGACCCAAATCCTTCATACTAAACTGTTCATGTAAAAATTGCTTCACCTTTTGTATTTCTAATTCTAAAGATCCTGTAAGAAGAACATCATCAACATAAACAATTAAGTTCAAGAAATAAGAAAGTTCATATTTTTTATTCTAGCTATTACTACCTTCGCAATTGAAAAAAACTATCCATGAAATCAATCCCTTTAAATTGCTTATATCCCTTGGCGACTAACCTTACTTTGTATATGTCAATTGTTCCATTAAGTTTTATTTTCACTTTATATACCCGCTTTGATTCTATATCCTTTTCCCTAATGGTAATTATGTCAACTCCCATGTCTTATTTCTCTCACTTAATTCTTCATTCATCGGATCTACCCACTCCTTTTTAAGTATAAATTGATTAAAAGAAAATGGTTCTTGAATATTATACACTACAGCTAAAAATGACATGTAAGATGTAAAACATTTGGGTGATTTTTGATAAGGAAATGTATGTTTAGTGTGAGGTTTGTGTAGTTGGTAACAAAGGAGCAAATTGTGCATTATGGGAAACAAAAATCATTCAACCATACAAGTGTTTTCTTTTTTAGTCGGACACTTTTCTTTAATCGTGACTCTTTAAGTATCAACAATGGTGGTTCATGTGATTGGGTTATTACTTGTTCTTGTACTAGTTTAGGTTGATTTGGTGGTTTAAAAGAATTTATGTCTATTTGAAAATCATTTGAATGGGTACAAGAAAATAGCTCATAAGGTTCAGGTAAATCAAAAGGTTTCAGTAAAGGAGTAGTTTCTCCAGGTTCTTGTAGTCTATGATAAGGGAAAAATATTTTCATGAAATTGAACATTTCTAGAAATAAAAACTTTATGGTTTTGAATATCATAAAGTTTATATGCCTTTTGTCTATGGCTATATCCAATAAAAATACACTAATATGTTTTGGTATCAACCTTGCTTTTCTCATAGTTAGTATTTACAACAAAAAACAGGCATCCAAAACTTTGGAGGTGTTTATAAGATGGTTGTTTTTGGAAAGGAATTTTATATAGGGTTTTCCACTAGTCTAACAGATGGTAAACAATTTATTATGTAAGTAGCAGCAAGGATAGAGTCTCCCCCAAACATATTTGAAAAATGTGATTGAAACATCAAGGCTCTTATAACTTGTAACAAATGTTTGTGTTTTCTTTCTACCACTCTATTCTATTGAAGGGTATGAATACAAGATTGTTAATGTAAAGTTCCATTATTGGATATCAATAAAAGACAATCTTGACTCGAGAATTCTAATTCATTGTCACTTCATACCTTTTTACTTTGAGATTGAACTGTGTTTAGGCCATTTGAAAAAAGGAATAAAGAATTGAAGGGACTTGAGATTTATATTTTAGCAAAAACATCCATGTACATCTGCTAAATTCAACGTCAATAGTGAGGAAGAATTTTGAACCACTTAGCTTAGGAGTGTAATATGGACCCCATAAATCCACATGAATAAGTTCAAAACACCTGGTTATATGTATATCAGTAGTGGGAAAAGGATTTCTCTGCATTTTTGCCATGGGATAGATATCAAAAACATTTGGGTATTCAAAATGTTGGGTATTCAAAATGAGTTTTATTCAAGATAACTAAAAGATCTATGTGTTATTGTACGCACAAACTTTTTGAAATGTGCAAAATTCATACTGTTACGTACAAACTTTTTGAAATGTGCAAAATTCATACTGTTTCCTCTATTTGCTCTAGATTTTGCTTTTCTTATCATGAATCTTTTCAACCTCCTGTTGAATCATACTAGAAATACTGAGTTGCCAATCATTTGTATTTTTGTTAACTGATTCCATATCCATTTCTCCTACTTTCTCAGTTTCTACCATATTCACCACATTTTTCTTCCATTCTTTTAATTCCTTATACCAGTTTGGATATACATGTATCTTGAAACAAGTATTTTTAGTATGCCCTTCCATTTCACAGAAATTACATTTTAACTCAGATATATATATCATATCTCTTCTTCTATGACTTCCTTTTGCTCTTTAATTTGTCTTATCATTTGTGCTCTAACTAGTATTGCACTATTGTTGTTATTGTTAGCAATCGCCACATCCATTTCTTTTTTTTCTCTCCAGTCGTAAGATTATTGAATAAGCTTTATCAATATTCGGTAGTAGATCCATCATTAAAATCTGATTCTTAACTTAATCATAACTGTCATTTAACCCAATCAGAAATTGTATCAACTTGTTACTTAAGTTTTTCTCCTCCATTTTCTTCCCAGTCCCATAAGTTCAGTGGCCATACAAACACCTCAGTATTGACATAAGACATCCCAACTTATCCTAGAGCTCCTTCATTCTTATAAAATATCTAACAACAGTCATGTTTCCTTACATAATTATACTTATTTCTCTTTGTAATTAATAAAGAAAAGGACCATTACATTCTCCATACCTCTTCTCTAATTCCTTCCAAAGGTTAAAAGAATAAAAATAAGCATCAATGATATCTCTAGAAATTGAATTTATTATCCATGAAGTGACCATACTATCAACTCTACACCATGAATCATAAATTACTGAAATTCTGTCTGGTATTTTATATTTACCATCTATAAAACCTAACTTCATTTTTGCCTTAAGATCTAACTCATAGCATGACTCTATAAAAGATAATTGTTACCTGTCAGGGAATTGTTATTAATGCCACTCTAGGATGATTTGATCCATACCAAATCAATGAATTGTTTGCACTTTGATTAACCAAGTCCTCCATTATTGATTCCCTTTCATTTTCTGATCTCGAATTGAAACCTTCTTCCTCCATACATCGAAATTTAGATCAGAAACATTGCTTTGATACCATTAACAAGTTTAAGCTAAAAAAATCTTTCTCTCATTTTACTATCTGCAGTTTGGTCAAACTATATACAGAAAAACCTCTATGACCTCCAGTAACTAACAAATAAAAGAGTAACTAACTTCTGTACATGTGGAACAATATATATATATATGTTCAAGTCTATATGTTATTCATACGTCATGTTTGTTAAATGATACAAACTATGATATGTTGGGAGAAGGCAATAAAAGTGCTCTTTGTACAAAAAACAAGTTAGGGTATGTAGATGGAACTATGATGAAGTCTAATGAAGGATCACAAAAGGCAAATATATGAAATTCATTAACTCATTTTATGGATTTTTAATTCAATCAACAAATTGTTGTAGTCCAACATCATGTATTTAGAGAGGACAAAGGACTGAGATGATTTGAAAGATAGGTTCAATGTAGGTAATGTGATATGAGTCTATCAACTAAATAACTAGATAACTCTATTGAGGTAACATGACATGTTTGTCGTCACATACTACACCAAATTGAAGGCAACGTGGGATGACTCTAAAATTATTCAAAACTGCTAACATTTACATGTGAGATAACAAAGTAATTTGTAAAAGAAAGAGAAGAAGAGAAAGTATTTCAGTTCTTAAAGGGGTTGAAGGATTCAAACTTCAAAACTATCTAATTATAGATTTTAAGCATGGATTCGCTATCCTCCATAAGCACGGCATACACCATGGTTACAAAGAAGGAATGACACCAAGAGGTTGCTCAGGTTCATACTAAACAATCAAAATAAAAGGCATTCATAATCTAGTCTAGAGGAGGCATGGGATTATATCAAGAAAAGGCAAAATATAAGAAGAGCTACACTAATTGTGAGAAGCTAAGTTATAACATCACCACTTGTTTTGAGACAATAAGATATCCATTGGGAAGATCGACAAAGAGATCCATATAAAGAAGAGGTCATGAAAGATGACGAACCCAACTAGTCTGAAAATAAGGTGGCTCAGTAAAAGTAGTTCATATGGTCCAGACTCAAGAGATGAGTGAGATTAATCAAAATATCATGGTATCACTTTTATTAAAGCAATATTAAAAACTTTTAATGCTTTTAGAGGCATTAAAAATCAATAATTAAAAATTGAGTGGTAAGATTTTTTATGTTTAATCCTTGTTAACTTAGATACAATTACTTGTATTCCATTTTAATATAAGTAAAGAGCATCTGAATGTTGTAAAGTGGATCATGAGATATCTTCAAGACATTTCTAGTTTGGAACTATGTTTTGAATTAAGAAGTCTTATTTTTTTAAGTACATTATTTTAGACATGGCAGGTGATATTAATTCTAGAAAGTTGATTTGAAGATATTTGATAACCTTTTTAGGGAGAGTCGTGGCTTGAGAATCGAAGGTGAAAAAGTATGTTGCATTAGCTACTATTGAGGTTGAATATATAGCTATAACTGAAGATTGCAAAAAGTTGCTTCAGATGAAGACGTTTCTTTAAGAACTTGGTTTTACTCAAAAGAAGTATGTTTTGTTTTGTGATAATTAGAGTACTATACATCTTAGTAATAATCTTGCTTTTTATAGTAGATCTAAAAATATTGATGTGAGATTTCATTGGATACAAGATGTTATGGACTCTAAGTTGCTTGAACTTAAAAAAATGGATATAGAAGATAATGATTCATACATGATGATTAAATTGTCAGATTGATAGAGACCTCAACTTAACTTAGAGAAGACTTTGTTTTAGGTCCTCCTCAAATGGAAACCACTATAATCAAAAGAAAATAAGAGTTGTTTGCATTTTGTGTAGAAGTGTGATATGTACGAAGAAGTTTTTAACTCTTCATATTATTGGGTGTCTAATGAAGGGTGTGACCATCCATAGTCATCATTTTCTCTCCTCACTTTGGTGTATTATTAGGTGTATAATGAAGGGTGTGACCATCCATAGTCATCATTTTTCTCTCCTCACTTTGGTGGAGTTGTGTATTAGGCTTGGTAGACTATTTTCTTCTTCTCACTTAACTTAAACTTGTAACTGATGTGGTTGGTGGGTGTGAATACATTCACTTTCCTTTTATACATGTTTTGTACTTGATGAGTGGCTCGTATTATCACCTTCTCTCCTTCTATTTCTAGTCTTGGAGTGACTATTCTATTGGACTTTGTGAGTGTTTGTTGCCATTTTCTCTTTTCATCTGAAAAAAGAGCTTTGAGAGAAGCTCTTAAAGTTGACAATGCAGAATTATCATAGTATTAGAGAAGAATAGTCTGTGTAGTATAAAATGAAGTCTTCATATTATGTCTAGATTTTCATATATATATATATATATATTGGTACTGCTGTCGCCTGTAACCAAATTAATAACAACTCTAGTAACAAAAGAAAATATAGTTAGTGAAGAGTTGAGATCGTTTCCGCGAGAAATTCTAACGGCAATTGTTACATGGGTTAAAAACTAAAACGAAATGGGGGATTTCAATTAACGTAAATTAAAGAAATTAAAATTAGCTAAAATTGAAAATCAACAAAAATATTCAAATCTGAAAATTCAGTAAATAAACCTTGTTTTCAGGTCACCTACATTATCAAAATAATATGGATCCTCGATATAAAACTCAGTCCATTAACAAACATTCACTGGGTGAGATTTTCTCTTAAGAATAAATGAATAGAAACATGTATTCTGAACATTGTTATTAACCAACTTAGATACGATCTTAAGTTTAATTGATTAATAGCTTTAAGAACTAAGAAACTAATGAATAAGACAATACACGTACGACATGCATTTAATCAAGTTAAGCATCTTCTTAGAATTTCCAAGCTCTAACGTAAAGATGGTAATCTTAATTGCCACTTGTGATTAACAAGACTGAACATCATATCCTATTAATCTGATTATAAATTAAACAAATCAATTCCTAATTGTGTACTATAGAAATCAATCAATCATGGAAAGCAGTTCGGAAGACATTTAATATTCATCAATGAAACAACCTTTATTTAGAAATCTTACCATATTAGATGATAACACGGTTCCCTTCAACCAAGAAAATAAGTTTAGCTACTTATAACAAAAGTAAGAACAAATAGAAGAATAACAAAAGATAAAGTCTCCATCCCTGATCTTTTCCAAAAAATATGAAAAATCTAGCCTAAAACCAGAAAGACCTGAAAAGAAAAGAAGCTGCAAAAAAATGTAAAAACTCAGCCTAAGGCTCTGCGTGAACAGTGATTAACGTGAACAGTGAATCTCTTTTAAGCTTTTTGATCTCCTCTAATTTCTCTCCTTTCGTGATCTTCAACATATATATTCCCCAAATCTTCAGGCTGTAGATCCCCACTAATAAGGCAACATTTGATTTCCAAAATCATAAAGATCTTGGGTGGATCGCATTTGATTTGAAATCAGATTTTGCGAATAGGTTTTTTCTCTTTCACATGCTCACGCTTAGTTAAGTATTTTTCTTCAAGATGGAAATTCGATTTGCCTTCTTTTCTTTCCATCTTTTTGATCCAATTTCATCTTTCATGTGTTGAAAACCATCTGAGAACAATTTAGAAATAAGTCCATCAATTTCGAACAATAATTTCAACACATTAAAGAAATTTATCCCAAAATTAGTACAAAAATAATATTATATATATTTATATATACACTCTTATCAATGAATGCTTATTGTTATAAACTCTCGAATTGTTGAAGAATTTATTTTGATGTACTCATTAATTTTATAATTAATTCTAAATAACATAATTTTACTTTATATATTGAGAAGATTTTTCATGTTAAAAATTCAGTGTAATTGTTTGTGCATTTATATTTATTCCTCGTAGTTTCATTTAAACCAAAAAAATGTTATTTTGTCCACCTATTATACTATTATTACTTCCAATTCGTTGAACACGTCTCACCCTTCCTCCCAACATAAACATCATGGGTGAAGACGTTTGGCTTCACTGACATTGAACGGTAAACTCAATATCGTGTATATGGACAAGAAGGCTCTCTTTCTTATCATATTCATAAATACAAAGGATGTTGGATTAGTTCTAGAAGGAGGTCCTTGGATAATAGGACAATTTTCAGTGTTTTATGGTGTCGGAATCAATAGGTTTTCCAAGACAATGCCCCACTAAAGTCCCTTCTAAGTGTGGATGCAACTCTTGGTCTGCCAACAGAGTTATATGATGATGAAATCCTATCGGTAACAGGAAAAAATAGCCAGTGATTACAAGACATACCTTAGTTAGTAGAGTAAAAATTGGTGTATTATTCACCAAGGAATTGCCCGAGTTTAATATTGAAAGGCAAGAAAAGAAAAACACCCTAGGGTTTTAAGAAGACGAATTGATTCCTTAAGTATACCTTAAAATTTGAGATCCTTTAAGGATTAGAACTGTGAATTGATGAGATGTAGTAAGCAAGTTTTCTAAAGCACTACTTGGATGAAAAAGAGAGGTTTGGCTATACTAAATGGCATCAATATGACTCTAGCTCCAACAGAGAACTGCTTTTTGGAGAAATTGAGGAGAAAAAAATAGGAGTACAACTTAATTTCAGAACAAGAGGAATCATATTGATTGTGTTGGAATTTTTGGAATGCAACTTTGCAACTTAACTCATTCATTTATTCTATCTTATCATGCCTTTATATAGGCTTATAGATAAACAAAAAATCAAAGCAAACCTTCAACAAAATCAAATATTTTGACCATAATAAAGTAGAATAAAGGTATGTTCAAATTTTCAGCACCATCCTTGTCAACAACAATCTTCCATATCTTTTTTGATTCTATTTTACTTTATTTATTTATTTACTTTTTAAATTATTATTAAGTATTTATTATTATTATTATCATTATTATTATTTATTTGTTTTTATGCATTTAATTTTATTTATTTATGTATTTTAGTTTTATTTATTTACTCTTTTAATCCGCATTACTTATTTGTCTTTTTTGTATTATTACTATACTACTTTTTTTCTTCATGTCCTAATTGCATGTGGGTCTACCGGAAACAGCTTCTCTACTCTGTGGGGGTAAGGCTGCATACTATAGACCTCCCCAGACCCTGCTTTGTTGCGGGATTTTGGACTAGGTAATGATGATGAATAAAGTAGAATAAAATCAAAAAACTATCCCACAGAATCTGCAAGATTAAAAAACAAAATAAGATCTATTCTAAAGGAATTTAACAATTCTAAAATTTGAATTAATTTCTAACATTCCCTCTTAATTCAAATTTTCTGGAGCACTTCTCTCTATCTCTGGAATATTCTGTGAAGCACTTCTCTTTACCAATTGATGCACTTCTCATTATCTTTTTGATGCCCTTCTCACCAACTTACAATCATTGGAGCATGTCTCTCCAAACACATCTTGGTGCACTTCTCACCAACTTTCAAAAAAGGGTTTCTTCTTGAACCAACTCTACCATATTTGCTTGTTCCTTTTTAGATCTGCAATCTTTTTGTAGGTTTCCAAATCTTTTACAGTTGAAACATTGAGGTTTTTCCTTATACTAACAATCTTTCTCTTCATGCCTCAGTTTCTTGCAATGATCACATTGAGAAATTTTACCTATTCCTCTTGAAGATTTGGGTAGAAGAGTTATTTTATTGATTTGCTCAGTTTCAACTTTCCGCATGACCCTTCTTTGCTCCTGTGCCTGTAAAGCATTGATCAATTCGGATAAAGTTAAATCATTAATATCTCTTAAATCTTCAAGAGATGAAAGTTTTGCCTCAAAATTTTCAGGCAAACTTATAAAAAACTTTTTGCTCTTGGATAGATCCTCCCCCAATAGCCATATTTTGTTCACCAAAGTTATCAAGTGATGAAAATATTCTTGTATACTCTCATGTTCTTTCATGCTCAAAGCTACAAAATATCTTTTGACATTTAAAACTTGCATCTTCTTCATTATTTCATTGTCTTAATATAATTCTTTGAGCATATCCTAAGCATTTTTAGTTGTTTCACAAGTCATAATTCTTGTAAAAGCTAATTCTGAAACTGCAGAGAAAATTATAGATAACGCTCTTGGAGCTTTTGCTTCTTTTTCTTTATGAGCTCTTATTTGATTTAGTGTTGGATTATTTCCCAAGGCTGGTAATTTCTTTTCTTCTTCTACCCATTGCCATAAGTCGAGACCTCTTAAATGAGCTTTCATCTTGACAACCCATACTTCATAGTTTTCACCATTGAAATTTGGGGGTAGGAGAGTAGCTGAATTGCTAGCAGCCATTGTTCACTCAATCTCACAGTCCCCTAAGGATCTATGGCTCTGAAACTATGTTGGAATTTTTGGGATGCAACTTAACTCATTCATTTATTCTATCTGATCATATCTTTATATAGGCTTATAAATAAACTGAAAATCAAAGCAAATTTTCAACAAAATCAAATATTTTGACCATAATAAAGTAGTATAAAATCAGAAAACTATCCCATAGAATCTGCAAGATTAAAAAACAAACTAAGACCTATTCTAAAGGAATTTTAACAATTCCAAAATTTGAATTAATTTCCAACAGGATGTAGTAACCTGACGAGAATGAACCGATTCAGGTGAAATAAACACAAAGTTCTATCAACTAAAATTCCTAAAAATATAGTAAGGGCTTTCAACAATCCTTATAACTGAAGTGGAAGGCTACAGGATTGTCACAAGCATGAATCCACTTTCATACCCAGATATAGATGACCTAAATAATCTTTTATTCTAAAAGAACTACAAACTGGTTAGATCGAAAGTGACTAATTTGGTTCAGGAAGCATTTAACATAAGGTTGTATTTATGAAGCTGTAAATGAAACATTCATTAACCTTATATGAAATACCCCACAGCCAAAAACTTTTGAAGACTCCCGTCCCATCTCTTTTTGTGACATGGCTCTCCAAAGTGGTGCTAACATGTTGGTTAATAGAACTAAACTCTTCTTTTAACTAGTTGATTCAACCTTACCAATGTAGTTTTATTTCAAGTAAAATAGGCATCGACAACATTGTTGTCACTCGAGAAATCTTCCGTTTTTAAAGGATTTTTATGAAAATGGATTTTATTAATCTTTTGTATTCCACTGCAAGACCTCATAGATATACCTGCTAGCAATCCTGAAATCTCTTTCATGATATCTCCTGAATGATTATATTTACAACTAAGAAAAAATATACATGTTGACGAAAAAGATATACATAATAATAATATTTACATCTAAAAATTATTTCCTTATACTCCTCCTCAAGTTGGAGCATGAAGGTTACGAATGCTCAATTTGTGCAGGAGATACGCAAACTATTTTTTTCCTAATGTTTTTGTGAAAATATTACCTAAATAGTCGTGAAAACAAACAAATGCAGTGACAATATGACTAGCTTATACTTGATCTCGCACATAATGACAACCAATTTCTATATGCTTCGTTCGCTCATGGAATATAGAATTTGAAGTAGTAATATAAAGAGTTTGTTGATTGTTGTAATAAAGTCACATGGGTTGTGAGTGATCTGCTCCCAAACAGTGTAGAATTGACTTGAGCCATATGAGTTCATATCTAGTAGTAGCCTGATATGGATAAGGAGGCATTTGTGGGTATGAAATATAGTAAGAATAAGATCAACCATTTAAAATACGGGAAGTGATAGGAGATTTACAACATCCCTTTAAAATACGAGATCTTACTTTAGAAGGAGTCTATTTAAATATTTAGTATGATAACTAGTAGGTCTATTCTTGTTAGAAGTCTTATCCTAAATAAACTACTAGGTCTATTCTTGTTAGAAGTCTTAACCTAAATAAACTAATGTAACCAACCTTTGTATAAGGCTATATTGTTTATGAATAAAGTATCAGATAAATTATTAGGGAAATATTTTTCGGAGGAAGAGACCTTGTCATTGATAGGTCTCCCTTTTGCGTAAAAACATATGGTCTTCTAAAAAGGAAGAACTTCAACAAGGAAAATCAAGCGATTCCCTGGTGGATTGTCCCGTGACTAGATCCTACGCCTAGGAACATATCAATTTGTTATTAGATCCAGAAACGATGGACGACTAGGGAATATCCAGAATGAGCTCAGGGTGTTTATACAAAGAGTTGAGCTGTGTTTCTAACTGACGAAGGAGTTCTAACAGAGGAACTCAACTGCCCAATTCGAAGAGATGAATCGTTGGTTTAGGGAGTTAAGAAAGGAATCCAATGGGGGGCACAGAGGTGGGGCAAACAACAACTATGCTTTGGCTAACTGAGGAGAGAGGCCAAACGAAGGGCATCCCAAGGCATGGATGGTGTCGCGGTACTCGAAGTTGGAATTCCCCACCTACAATGGTTCGGAGGACCCTTTGGTTTGGTTGCACTGCTGTGATCAGTTTTTTCAGAGCCAACGAATGGCAGAAGAGAATCAAGTAGGCTTAACTACTTTTCACTTGATAGGGGAGGCCTAACTCTGCTATTACTAGGTGGAACAGGAGATACTAAGAATGTTGTGGAAGGACTTCAAGTCACAATGCAACATAAGATTTGGTTCCCCTGAAGCACTAACTCGCTATAAGAATTAACCAATCTCAAAAAGATGAGTACTGTTGAGGAGTACTAATGTCAATTTCAAACCTTACTAGCGCACACCACTAGTATCTGAACCGAACAGCAAGTTTGCCTCTTTATAGCTAGATTAGTTGATAGGATACAGATAGATATGGAGTTGCAGGGCTGAACACATTAGGGACAACCATGAACATAGCAAGGGCTTTTGAAAGGAAGCGGTTAATAGACTAAGGAGGGGAAGCTCCATGTACTTCTACCTGGGCAGTATCCATAAGCAACACTTAAGCTTGGGCAACAGTCAAAAGCTCTCGGGCCAACCTTGTGGCTATTAAAAATAGAGACAGCAAACCCCTGGGAGGTTCCCCAGCATCAGTCCAGCATGGAAAGTATCCCAACCCTATTTTTCAAACTTTTTAAAGGGAGAAGATGGCTGAAAGACAAGCAAAAGGGACTTTGTTTTAATTATGATAAGCCATACTCTAGGGAACACAAGTGTAAGCGGCTGTTTTGGCTTAAAGTGGTCGACCTGAAAGAGGAAGATAAACTGCTTCGAGTTTGAGGACAAGCTCCTTGTCGAGAAGGAGAGTTATGATATGGATAAGGATGCATTTATAAGTATGAAATATAGTAGGAAGAGGGTCAACCCTTTACAAAACGAGAAGTGATATGAGATTTACAACATTCCTTTAAAATAGGAGATCTTACCTTAGAAGGAGTCTATTTAAATATTTAGTATGATAACTAGTAGGTCTATTCTTGTTAGAAGTCTTATCCTAAATAAATTAATGTAACCAGCCTCTATATAAGGCTATGTTATTTATGAATAAAGTATTAGACAAATTATCAGAGAAATATTGCTTGGAAGAAGAGACCTTATCATGGACAATTCTCCATCTTGTTTAGAAACATAAGGTCTTCTAAAATAGGGAAGAACTCCAACAAGGGAAATCAAGAGGATTCCCTAGTGGATCGTCTCGTGACTAGATCCTACGCCCAGGACCATATGAGCAATTTCTACTTACATGGAAGAATGCGAAACAACCTAATGCTTTTTAGTCTTCTAGGAAATAGGTGAATTCCCCAACATGACTAAGTACCCAGTCAAAAAATGAAAACTCAATGGACAATTTCACTAATCAGAATCACAATAAACGTATAGCTGCAAATCACCAACGACTCATAACAAAATGTCCTTTCCTAGATTTCCTTTCAAGTAATGTACTATACGAAGCGTTGCATTTAATGGGTTAGTCCTGGTATTTGCATGAATTATGCAAGCATATGCCCACAATAGCTAAGCTTAAGTCGTGTGATAGTTAAGTATATAAGTTGCCCAAATAATCTATGGTACTACTCAGGTTTTTCAAGTGGTTTCATGTTCACGATAGCCAATTTATAATTATGCTTAACAGGAAAAATTGTTGGTTTAGCACCCAACAGTCCAGCTTCTAAAATAATATCAAACACATATTTTCATCGACAAAGATATAACTCCTAGGAACTACAAGCAACTTCAATTACAATAAAGTACTATAAGAGCCAAGATCCTTCATATGAAAATAACCACTAAGGTAGGACTTGAATTTACCAATGAATTCATTGTTGTTCCCATCAATTATCAAATTATCTACATATATAAGAATACATAAAGTAATTTAACCCTTGCGATTAGTGAAAAGTGAGTAATTAGCATAAGATTATGCAAAACCATATAGTTGAAGAGTACTAACCAATTTCGAAAACTAGTTACGTGATGCTTGGCGTAACCTATACAAAGACTTGCGTAATTGACATCCCTTCCCAAATGAGGTTGCAAAACCAGGTGGAAGCCTCATATAGACTTCCTTATCCAAATCTCTATATAAAAATGCATTGTGCACATCCATATGGCGTAATTCACAGTTTCTAGCCATAGCAATAACCAAAAAGGTTCTTACAGTGACCATTTTTGTGACAGGAGCATACGTCTCGTTATAATTGATTCCTTCAACTTGATTATTTCCCTAAATTACCAAGTGCACCTTGAATCATTTGGTGGTTCCATCTGACTTGAACTTGATTTTATATAAATTTGTATCCAATGGCCTTCTTTTCTAGCGACAATGTCTCAATAGTCTATTTTCCATTCTTTTCTAGGGCTTTTATCTCCTTGATCATAGCTTCCTGCCACCTTAGATTATGAATAGCCTTAGCATATCGAATGAGTTTAATTTCTGTTGTAAAAGCTGTAAGAAAGTTCTTGTTTTTTGAAAAAAAATCACATGTTACATAATAAGCGATAGCATAATATGTACCTAAGGATATTGATGCTGTAGATGAATCAAAGGTGTCTAAGTTAAAAACTATATTGCAAACATAATCTCATAATCAAGTGGATGGTTGACAAACTCGGTGCCCTCTTCCTAACTGTTCTTCCTCGAATCTAAATACATTGTACTTCCTTCACTTCTAACTGGACATGATCAGTAGGCTGTGACATTTTAAGGTCACACTATGTTGGCTCATCACCATGACTAGTATATGTAAACACTCAAAAGTGGGCAGCCAGTGAGGAATGACATCATTAAATGTTACACCATCATCATCAACATCAAACACAATAGGCCTTGACAAACTTGAATCATGCTCGTAAACATCATTATCCTTTTTCTCCAATAAAAAAGGTAGACTTGCTTAACAAGTTTGATATCACGAGAAACAAAAAAATTTCCACTATCTAAGTCATATATCTTCCATCCCTTTTGTCTATGAGGATACCTCAAAAAGATGCAGCTTCTATAGCATGATCACTAACTATATCTTGATCACGATTCTTATAATGAGCATAACACAAATACCCAAAGGTACGAATATTGGCTTAGGATGGTGGTTTTCCAAAAAGCATTTCATAAAGTGTTTTTCCATTGTGTAACATTATTGGTGTATGATTAATAAGATACTCAATCTTTAATATACATTCCCCCAAAAATCAATAGGAAGATTAGCTTAAAAACATAATTCATGCCCTACATTTAATATATGATGATGTTTATGCTCCACTCTTCCATTTTACTATAGAGTGTGAACATATACAGTTTGAAAAAAGATTCCACTTTGTGCAATGAATTCTTTCAAGGGTCCAAACTCCATTCCTGTAACATCATGTGACTTATGATAAGGTAAAAATAGTGTTTATAAGAGGTTAAAGAGAAATTAGGAAGCATAATCTATGCTTATGCATGATGTGGCATACACATACATGAGAATATTGATTTTGCATATTAAAATGATTATACATGCATTCATTGACATTTTCCGGGTATAAATAATTTTTTATGTGATTAAAAATGTGAATTGTGGATTATTTGTCTTAAAAATTGAATTGGTGTGTATTAGAATTAATTTCACATTTTTGGTGACATTTCGGACATTTCGAAAATTTCTAAAAATTTGGGGTATTTTTGGACTAGAAAAAGTGCCTAGTGGCAAGACTAATTGAAACATGAAAAATTAGGATGACTAAGCTCAAAATTAAGTGACATTTGGCATATTTAAATGAGTGACAATTGGATTAGGAATTGATTGACAAATGGACTAATTATGGAGTGATAAATGAACTAATTATTATGTAACATGTGGACCAATCTTGGAGTGACATATGGACTAATTAAAGGGTGACAAATGGTAGCATGATGAGTGGAGTAGTGGTAGCATAATTGTTGACCAAATGGCTAGCATGCCTTAAGTCATATGGTGAGTTTACAAGTTGACACCTAGCATAATGATGGAGCGAATTCCAGCAGCAAAGTTTCCATTGTTTCCCTCACCTATCTCCACCGAAATTGCTCCAACTCTTCTCTGTATTTTGTTCTTAACCCTAGCTAAGTTGTGCATAAAAATCACACTTAAATTCTTTACCAAATTTTGAAGAAAACTAGTTGATTATGATCTTCATATTACTATCTGAAAATCATCTTGCTTTCACCATAAGTTTGTGTTGATTTTGCTTGTATGGAGACTTTGTTCAATCTGAAGTTTTATGTTGGATTGGAAGACTAATAGGTAAGTAACAATCTGAGCTTTAAGACATGTTAAATAGTACGAGAATGATACTTGAATTGGACTGAAATGCATGTGATATTGGTGAAGAAGAATTGCTGGAATATGTTAGCTGTAGTGATTTCTCTAAATATCTTTTGTTCTTTTTGTTATAACTTCTTCTCCTGACATCCAAATGACATGATACTTGAACCACTAGACTCATAACACATTGTTATTCATATCCACAAAAAATTTTGAACATCTGAATCCATTCGGAAAAGATTGAGTGATAAATTTAGGATGAAAATATGAGTGTGCTGGAATATTGTTAACTGGAATGATTTCACTGATCATGCTTCGGTATTTTGGCTATATTTTGATCTATAGATTTATAAATCAGTTGATTCTTGATTCAGATTAAAGTATAGACATGAAGAACTGGACTTTTAATTTTGTCTCTAAGTATTTCAAAATCTGGCCTGAAATTGAGTCTTGACTGAAGCTGTAGAACTACCGGAGACAGAAATCATATCCTGTGGTTATTGAATAAAATGTTTCAATATAAGTCGAATTAGACTAATGTGTCTTCACCAAAGTTGTATCTTATTCTCTTAGATTTAAATTGGTATAAATTTTGTAATTTTTGGATATTGGAATTGATAGATATGAATTATAGAACTTGACTGCATGATCATGCTTTAGCCAAAATTCCAAATTTACACAGTCTGTGGTTTTTGAGCATAACTCATAGAATACTGAATAAAATTGGATGATATTGGTTTCATTGGAAACTTAAGACATGGAAGAACAATTTTCTAGAAGATTGTTTTCAAATTGCAATTTCCTGATGATAATAATCATGCAAAGTGGACCCCAAAATATGTTTAGACAAATTTGAATTGATTAATTGTGTATTGATATATGAATGAGTTTTGTGAGAAGAATAATGTTAAGGAACCAGGAATTGTCATGAATATGCATTGTAAGTATTCAGTATACATGAATGTGCATAAATGAATTCATAATTATGGAAAATTTGATATGTGTTATATGTTATAGAGGACCACATTGAGCGCCGTCATTCAGACATTGCCGGAACTTCAAAGCAATAGCTTTTTGGAGCGATTTGTGAGTAACCTAGATGTGTGACCTCGATTTAGAAATGTGTTCTGTTCATAATATTCTAAGTAAACTTGATTTTTCTATATTGATTAGATATTGATATAATTGTGACATTGATGATTTTGAACAATTTATTGTTCGAGGAGTTTGATTTTCGGTACTGTATTGGGAGTGTTTGTGATTTTAATGTGAATTTGATTGTACTGATTCCGGATATGAAGGTCTGAGGTATTGATTGATAAATGTGATATTGAAGTTCCTTGAATGTGAATTTGGACTGACTATGTGTTTACTCAAAATGTTTGTTAAAAGCCAAACTAAGGTCCAATGATAATTGTGATTTAAATTGTAAATGATTGATTGAATATGATAAATGGGAATGGGACTGTAAATGAGTTCGAATGGGAATGATTGAAATAATGAATGATCGAATATTATTGTGATGTATTTCTTACACGAATGCATGATCAGATAAAGATAGTTATGACACGAGTAGCCACCGAATATGAGCTTAAAGCTCCGAAATGTGGTATAGAGCTAAAGGCTCGATATGTACAATGAGCCCTGTATCTGTAACGGGTAAGGGACAGTATTAATGAACTCAGTATCCACAATAGATACGGCGGCACAGTTTAGGCACTCAGTCATAACAACGTAATAATTGAAAGTGAGTCACGTGAACATTGCATATACATTTATTAAGTGTGATTGACTAATTGAATTGGAATGTGGTTATGTCATTAATGAGATTGGGATATGTGAAATATAAGATCTGTGATGCAAATTGTTAAATGGAAAGTTGTGAATTATGTGCTTATATGATTTGATATGTGGCATGAATTGGGTGAACCATCAAGGATGGTTACATCATTGAGCTCGCAAAACTCACCAAAATTGTAAAGTTGATATTTCAGGTCCAAGAGAGGACTTTAGAGATAGACAGACTCTACGAGAAGACTAATTCTTGTACTCTTGTCAAGAAATGGCTCAAAAGTTGGTCAGCTGAGATTGAAGGAGTAGTTAGTAGTTTTTGTATAAATTCTCTTTCAAGAAGTGTGTCATGTATAGGGTTTGATATTGTATATATTCGGATGGTTTTGTAAAGCGACAATGTCATTTTGGTTTTTATGAAATGAAATGAAGAATGCAGTTTGATTTTAAAATTTGGTGACTTTTATGTATAATAGTTGAAGCCATGATTAAGTTAGATATGTGTTTGCTCTAACATGCCATTATTATAGATTATATATTGGAATGTCCACTGGGTGTTCTGGTATGTAATTTATAGTAATGGGGTGTTATATTTTGGTATCAGAGCATGGTTGGCATCTATAGGGACATATAGACATGTTAAATATTAAATATAGTGAGAAATGCAGATGATAATGGGAGTTATTGTTTATGATAGGTCATCCAATATAGGTGATTACGAACGACTCCCAGCTGACTTAAGATTGACAAGAGTCAGTAGAGAGTCTTCTGTGCCTCAACCTGAGTGAATGCCTCCAAGAGTTCCCGAGAGAAGGGAGAGGAGGTATGATAGGCTACGAAAGCGGGGGCTGTGGATTTCTACAGAAGCACAGATCCTGCAGAAGTCGAGGGATGGTTAGAGAGAACTGAGCAAGTATTTGATCAGATGGACTATGAGCCTGATGAGAGATTTGATTATGCAGTCTCATTACTACAAGGTCCAGCATATCGATGGTGGAAGATTGTTCCATGCAGTACTACCAGGTCTTGCAACTTGAATTGGGGAGACTTTCTGAGGGCCTTCAAGGAAAATTACATGCCTAAAATCTAACTAGATAGAAAGATGAAGGAATTTATGAATCTGAAACAGGGCAGAATGTCAGTAGCAGATTATGAGATCAGATTTAATGAACTGATGGGTTATACAACTTCTTTGATTCCTACTGAGGAAGACAAGTGCAGGAGATTTAAAGATGGATTAAACATGGAAATTCGGACAAGGCTAACAATCACCAACCTAAGTAGTTTTCTGAGCTCAGAGCAGCCTCAACCTGAATAGAACAATTGCTGAGAGATGATCAGGGAGAATATAGACAAGAGTCTAAGAAGAGGCCCAGTGAAGTTCAAAGTAGTTCTGACAGGAAGTTCAGTAAGCTCCAGAATAGACCATTTTGACCACTGGTTAGATCAAGACAGTTGGAGTTCAGACAAAGGGGTAGTTTTGTACAGTCTAGCAGTAAAGAGGTGCAGTGTCGGGTCAGATACCTAATTGTGAGCACTGTGGGAAGAAACACAGTGGTGAGTGCTGGAGATTGTCTAGAGCTTGCCTTATATGTGGCTCATTGGATCATTAGGTTAAGGATTGTCCTGCTACAATTGGAGCCCAATCTGGTATGAGAGGGGGATCAGTGAGTGAGACTAATGTTCAGCTGAGTCGAGTTAGTGGGGTTAGACAGAGAGGCCGAGGCAGAGGCAGAGTGAGTTCTGAAAGTCCTTCTATCAGGACTGAAGTTCGGAGCAACAGGCCCCAGTCTCAGACCCGAGTATATGCTATAACCAGACAGGAGGCTCAGGACTCTCTGGATGTCGTTACAGGTGCGTTGCTTATCTTTAATCATGAAGCGTTTACATTGCTAGATCGTGGATCTACGCATTCATTTATTGCACCATCTGGCATTTAAGTTACAATGTGATAAAGAGTTATTGAGATGGGGATTAGAGGTGAGTACACTAATAGATAATACCACAGTAATTGGAGAAATCTATAAGAGATGTTTAATTAGAGTTGATCAAGTAGAATTAGAAGCAGACTTGATTATATTACAGTTAAGGGAGATAGATGTCATTCTAGGCATGGACTAGCTTGCTGCTAATATGGTTATCGTGAACTACTACACCAAGGAGGTGGTACTAGAATCTCCTAATCAGCCGAGAGCAGTTTTCAGAGGTATTAGTCAAGCAGTACCAGCCAGGCTGATCTCATTCATGAGTGCCTTGAGGTTGATGCAAGGTGGATGTGAGGCTTATTTGGCCCACGTGATGATACATGAGTTGAGCATAATGTACAGGACATTCCTATTGTTAGAGAATTTCAGGATGTGTTTCCCGTTGAATTGTCTGGTTTACCTCCAGATCAGGAAACATATTTCACAATTGACTTAGTTCCCAGTGCTGCTCTTATATCCATTCCTCCACATAGGATGACACATAAGAACTAAAGGAGTTGAAGGCTCAGCTATAGGAGTTGATAGAAAAGGATTTTATTAGACCTAGTGTTTCACCTTGGGGAGCTCTAGTTTTATTTATGAAGAAAAAAGATGGCACTTTAAGGCTATGCATCGATTACAGGCAGCTGAATCGGGTAATAGTGAAGAACAAGCACCTGTTGCTTAAAATTGATGATTTATTTGATCAATTACAGGGAAATCAAGTATTTACCAAGTTAGATTTTAGATCTAGGTACTATCAGTTAAAGATAGAAGAGGCTAATGGATCGAAGAGTGCATTTAGGAGCAAGTATGTGCATTTCAAGTTTTTAGTAATGTCGTTCGGGTTAACTAATGCCCCAGCTACATTTATGACCTTGATGAATAAGGTGTTTCAGTCCTATCTAGATAGATTTGTAATTGTGTTCATTGATGACATACTTGTGTATTCAAAGAGCAAAGAAGATCATAATGACCATCTGAGAGTGGTTTTACAAATTATGAGAGGGAAACAGCTGTATGCCAAATTCAGTAAGTGTGAATTTTGGCCAGATTAAGTAGTATTTCTGGGTCATATAGTATCTGGACAAGGCATATAAGTGGATCCAAAGAAGATAGAAGCAGTGATGAATTGGGAAGCTCTGAGAAATATATCAGAAATTTGAAGCTTCTTAGGATTAGCTGGATATTACCGAAAGTTTATCGAGGGGTTCTCGTTGATCTCAGACCCTCTGACAAAACTTCTGAAGAAGAATGTAGCATTCAAATGGAGTGATGACTATCAAAAGAGTTTTGAGGAGTTGAAACATCAGTTGACTACTGCACCGATGTTAGCTATACCATCAGGAACTGGCAGATATGTAGTATATGGTGATGCTTCGCATCAAGGATTGAGATGTGTATTGATACAGAATAGGAAGATGATAGCCTATGCGTTGAGGCAACTAAGGTCTCATGAGATTAACTATCCAGTACATGATTTAGAGCTAGCTGCAGTTGTTTTTGCTCTAAAGATATGGAGACATTATCTATATGGAGAGACATTCCAGATATGTACTAATCACAGAGTTTGAGATATCTGTTAAGTCAGAAAGAATTGAACATGAGACAGAGGAGATGGGTAGAGTTATTGAAAGATTATGACTGTACAATTAAGTATCATCTAGGAAAAGCCAATGTGGTGGCTGATACTTTGAGCAGAAAGTCAAATACTAGTGTAGCTCAGATTCAGTTATTAAGGTTACCTAACTTGGTTCAATTGACAGCTTTGAATGTGGAGTTGAATCTTGAGCATAATGAGGCATTAATAGCTACATTGAAATTGAGGCCAATGTTACATGATAGAATAAGAAGGGTTCAGAGCAAGGACCTTGACATAGTGAAAATGATGGAGAAAGTTAAGATGAATCCAGAGTCTGAATTTGAATTGAGGGACGAAACATTATGGTTAAAATAGAGATTATGTGTGCTTAATGTGGATGATCTGAGGAAGGAAATCTTAGAGGAAGCTCATATGGCCGTTTATGCTTTGCATCCTGGTACTACTAAGATGTATAACACACTAAAACAACATTTCTGGTGGCTTGGAATGAAAAAACAAGTAGCGGATTTTGTTTCTAAATGTATAACATGCCAGCAGGTTAAGGCTGAGCATCAGGCTCCAGTTGGGAAGCTATATTCTTTGCCTATTCCGGAGTGAAAATGGGAACGAATCACCATGAATTTTATTATGGGTTTGCCTAAAACTCTAAGGCAAAATGATACTATATGGGTTGTAGTGGACCGATTAACTAAGTCGGCCCATTTCTTACCAGTGAGGGAGAATAACTCACTAGACCAGTTGGGTTGGAGGTATGTGTATGAAGTGGTTAGATTACATGGGGTTCCAGTGTCCATTATATCAGACAGGGATCCCAGATTTACTTCGAGATTCTGGAAGAGTTTGCAGTCAGCTTTAGGTACCAAGTTGAACTTCAGTACTGCATTTCATCCTCAAATAGTGGACAAAGTGAGAGAACAATCCAGACTATTGAGGATATGCTCAGAGCATATGTATTGGAGTTTCAAAGAGCATGGGATCAATACATAGCATTGATTAAGTTCGCATATAACAATCACTATCGCAGTAGTATCGGGATGGCACCATATGAGGCATTGTATGGTAGGAAATGTCGATCGCCTCTGTATTGGGATGAAGAGGGTTTAAGAATGATTGAATGTCTAGAATTGATACAAGACAGTGTGGATAAGGTGCAACTAATTAGAATTCGAATAAAAGAGGCTCAGGATAGACAGAAGAGCTATGTAAATCAACTCAGATGGGATATGGAATACAATGTGAGAGACAGAGTGTCTCTGAGAGTGTCGACTTGGCGAGGAGTGCTGAGGTTTAGTAAAAAGGGCAAGTTGAGCCTTAGGTACATTAGTCCTTATGAAATCTTTGAGAGGATAGGACCTTTGGCATACAAGTTAGCTTTGCCTAATGAAATGTCTCAGTTGCTTAATGTGTTTCATGTGAGCATGTTAAGAAGATACAGATATGATCCAACATATGTATTAACTGCTCAAGATATTGAGGTTGCTAGTAATCTAAGCTATGCTGAAGAGCCAATAAAGATAGTGCGTTAGAAGACAAAGCAGTTGAGAAACAGAGTAATTCCATTGGTGAAAGTCCTTTGGAGAAATCACTCGACTGAGGAAGCAACTTGGGAAACGGAAGTTCATATGAGGAAACAATATCCCTACCTATTTGAATCATCAGGTAAGAATTTTGAGGACGAAATTTCTTTTATGAGGAGAGAGTTGTAACATCCTGTGACTTATGATAAGGTGAAAATAGTGTTTATAAGAAGTTAAAGAGAAATTAGGAAGCATAATCTATGCTTATGCATGATGTGGCATACACATATATGAGAATATTGATTTTGCACATTAAAATGATTATACATGCATTCAGTGACATTTTCCGGGTATAAGTGATTTTTTATGTGATTAAAAATGTGAATTGTGGATTGTTTGTATTGAAAATTGAATTGGTGTGTGTTAGAATTAATTTCACATTTTTCGTGACATTTTGGATATTTCAAAAATTTCTGAAAATTTGGGGTATTTTTGGACTAGAAAAGTGCCTAGTGGCAAGACTAATTGATACATGAAAAATTAGGATGACTAAGCTCAAAATTGAGTGACATTTGGCATAGTTAAATGACAATTGGATTAGGAATTAATTGACAAATGGACTAACTATGGAATGACAAATGGACCAATTATTATGTGACATGTGGACCAATATTGGAGTGACATATGGACTGATTAAAAGGTGACCAATGGCAGCATGATGAGTGGAGTAATGGCAGCATAATTGTTTAACAAATGGCTAGCATGCCTTAAGACATATTGTGAGTTTACAAGTTGACACCTAGCATGATGATGAAGCAAATTCCAACAGCAAAGTTTCTGTTATTTCCCTCACCTATCTCCACCGAAATTGCTCCATCTCTTCTCTGCATTTTGTTCTTAAACCTATCTAAGTTGTGCATGAAAATCACACTTAAATTCTTTACCAAATTGTCAAGAAAACTAATTGATTATGATCTTCATATTGCTGTCTGAAAATCATCTCGCTTTCACCATAAGTTTGTGTTGATTTTGCTTGTATGGAGACTTGGTTCAATCTAAAGTTTTGTGTTGGATTGGAATCCTAATAGGTAAGTAATAATATGAGCTTTAATTCATGTTAAATGGTATGAGAATGATACCTGAATTGGACTGAAATGCATGTGATATTGGTGAAGAATAATTGCTGGAATATGTTAGCTGTAGTGTTTTCTCTAAACATCTTTTGTTCTTTTTTTTATAACTTCTTCTCCTGACATGGAAATGACATGATACTTAAACCAATAGACTCATAACATATTTTTCTTCATCTCCACAAAAATTTGTGAACATTTGAATCCATTCGGAAAAGATTGAGTGATAAATTTAGGATGAAAAAATGAGTGTGCTGGAATATTGTTAACTGGAATGATTTGACTGATCATGCTTCGGTATTTTAGCTATATTTTGATCTGGAGATTTATAAATGAGTTGATTCTTAATTTAGATTAAAGTAGAGACAATTGGTTACAACTTTTTTGAAGAAGTCAACTTTTAATTCTATTTTTAAGTATTTCAAAATCTGGCTTGAAATTGAGTCTTGACTGAGGCTGTAGAACTACCCGAGACAGAAACCATATCCTGTGGTTATTGAATAAAATGTATTGATATAGGTAGAATTAGAGTAAGATGTCTTCACCAAAATTGTATCTTATTCTCTTATAAAGTTTGTAATTTTTGGATATTGGAATTGAGAGATATGAATTGTACAACTTGACTGCATGACGATGCTCTACCCAAAATTCCAAATGTACACAGTCTATGGTTTTTGAACATAACTCATAGAATACTGAATCAAATTGGATGATATTGGCGTCATTGGAAACTTAAGACATGGGAGAACAATTTTCTAGAAGAAATTGTTATCAAATTACTTCATTTTCCTAATGATAATAATCATGCAAAGTAGACCCGAAAGTATGTTTAGAAAAATTTGAATTGATTAATTGTGTATTGATATATGAATGAGTTTTAAGACAAGAATAACGTTAAGGAACCTGGAATTGTCATGAATATGCATTGTACATATTCAGTATATATGAATGTGCATAAATGAATTCATATTTGTGTAAAATTTGATATGTGTATGTATTTTATGTTATAGAGGAGCACATTAAGCGCCATCATCCAGACATTGTTGAAACTTCACGGCAATAACTTTTTGGAGTGATTTGTGAGTAACTTAGATGTGTGAACTCGATTTAGAAATGTGTTCTGTTCAGAATATTATGAGTAAACTTGATTTTTCTATATTGATTAGATATTAATATAATTGTGACATTGATGATTCCGAACAATTGATTGTTCAAGGAGTTTGATATTCAGGACTATATTGGGAGTGTTTGTGATTTGAATGTGAATTTGATTTTACTAATTCCGGACATGAAGGGTCTAGGTATTGATTGATAAATTTGATATTGAAGTGTTCCTTGAATGTGAATTTAGACTGACTATGTGTTTACTCAACATGTTTGTTAAAACCGGACTACGGTCCAATGATAATTGTGATTTAAATTGTAAATGATTGATTGAATATGATAAATGGGAATGGGACTGTAAATGGATTCGAATGGGAATGATTGAAATAGTGAATGATTGAATATTATTGTGATACTTTTCATACAGGAAAGCATGATCAGATAAAGATAGTTGTGACATACCGAATATGAAGTTAAAGCTCTGTAATGTAGTATAGAGCTAAAGGCTCGATATGTACAATAAGCATTGTATCCGTAATGGGTAAATGACAGTATTAATGAATCCGGTATCTATAATAGATACAAGGTAGTTTAGGCACTCAGTCATAACAACGTAATAATTGAAAGTGTCACATGAGCATTGCATATACGTTTATTAAATGTGATTGACTGATTGAATTAGGATGTGGTTATGTCATTAAATAAGATTAGGATATGTGAAATATAAGATATGTGATGCAAATTGTTAAATGAAAAGTTGTGAATTATGTGCTTATATGATTTGATATATGGCATGAATTGGGTGAACCATCGAGGATGGTTACATCATTGAGTTCGCAAAACTCAGCAAAATTGCAACGTTAATATTTCAAGTCCGAGAGAGGACGTTAGAGACAGACAGACTCTACGAGAAGACTAATTCTTGTGCTTTTGTCAAGAAATGGCTCAAAGGTCAATCAGCTAAGACTGAAGGAGTAGTTAGTAATTTTTGTACAAATTCTCTTTCAAGCAGTGTGTCATGTATAGGGTTTGATATTGTATATATTCGAATGGTTTTGTAAAGCTGCAATGTCAGTTTGGTTTTTATGAAATGAAATGAAGAATGTAGTTTGATTTTAAAATTTGGTGACTTTTATGTATAATAGTTGATGCCATGATTAAATTGGATATGCGTTTGCTCTAACATTCCATTATTATAGATTATATACTGGAATGTCCACTGGGTTTTTTGGTATGTAATTTATGGTAGTGGGGTGTTACAATTCCATTGTCACTTTTTATATTTTTCCAAATTGTGTTTATGTCATTACACAAAAATTTTGTATTATTTCAGGAACTTCACTTTTTACAGCCATTAAATTGAACCAAACTCGAGAATAATCATCTAAAATAGTCAAAAATAAAATAAACCATAAAAAAAGGCATTCTAAACATACCTCAAACATCACAATGAATAAGTTTGAATGGTTCAACTACTCTACTTTGACAAGAAGAAAAATTTCTCAAGTTTGTTTAGCTCTAATCACAAACGTCACAAGCCTTATTACTTTGAGCATAAATAAAACTACTACTAACTTGAGAAAGCATGGCAGCCACTCATAGTGATGGATGACCTATTTATTATCTTGAGTTGAATACAACTACTACTAACTTGAGAAAGCATGGCAACCACTAGTGGCGAAGGATAACCTATTTGTTCATGCCAAAGAGTATAAGCATCTATCTTATCCACTTTGCAAGTCTGAAACCTTCCGATACTTTGAAAGAGATAAAGCCTATCTTTTTGCTCACCTACACCAATCAACATTCTCGAAGTGTGATTCTGTATCGTACACAACTTATTAGTAAACATGACTATACAACTTGAATCTTTTATCAAACGAGCAACTGAGATAAGATTACAGTTAAGTGATGGAACAAACAAAACATGATTTAAAATCAAACCATGTCCAAAATTAACCATTCCCTCTTAGAAAGCTTCTGTCAATTGCCTATTAGGTGACCCTATTGAAGACATTGCTATGTCACTCAAATTCATGAGAGAAGCTTTATTTTTGGTCATATGTGGACACACATCGATATCTAAAAACCAATTATGAATAAAGTATTTCTTATCGTTTACCTTTTTTATTATCACAAGCCCTTTATTTTTTGTATTATTATAATAATTGCCCAATCTTCATTAGAAAGAAAAGGAAATCCCTTGCAATCAGCATCAGTTAAGACAACTTCTCCTTGTGTCAAGTTACTGCTAAAACTCACTTGTGTAGCATTTTCCATAGCTACAGTTCCCCAACCTTTTCCACCACACACCTAAAAAAATCTCTTAAGCTAGTGAAATTGTAACACCCCATTACCCTAGGGTACGCATCGGGACGCCCGTAGGTCATTCCGATACATATCCTAAGATAAGGGA